>JASVER010000025.1:352801-549191 GCA_030449065.1 Oceanodroma leucorhoa | reverse complement strand
AAAAAAAAAAAAAAAAAAAAAAAAAAAAGACATCTGTCAGGTTACCAAGACACAGGGTAGGCAAGGAAACTGAGCTCTGTCAGCTAAGCAGGATCAAAAGGAACAAGTCTGGATCTCATCCACAGTTGACTAGAAGTTCTCCTCTTTGAAGCGCTCTATCACTTGTCCTCCCATTTCCCATTTATGCTGTTAAAAAAAAAACACAYCACCAAAACCACAAGCTGCTGCTTAAGCCTAGGCACTTTGTCTGTTGGCTAAGCCATTTATATGATCCATCATCCCAACGGTACCCAAGTACTGCAGAGCACTTAATGTTTTATCCTCCCAGCAGCCATAGTGCCATTTCTTACCCAGAGTGTCTGAGCCACAGAAAGACARCGTGTCTTTACACTGGAACAGAATTTGGTTTTCGAAGCTCATGTTGTTTAGTCGCTAGGCAAACACACTTTTGCAGCAAACACTCCCTAGGAGATCACTTTGTTCTCCTCTCGGAGGAACCACTCACGTTTTACTACCATGGAGGACGTAAGCAACAAGTAAGTGATAATTCACCAGTATCTACTTCTCAGGCACAGAGATTGTGGGTCACGTTAATTGGCATGCCTATCTAGCACGCTTACTATCACATAGTAAATATGTGACACAACAAATAGGAGGTAATTATGAGCAATAGTAAATAACACACCTAAGGACTGCCTTGTGTGGGTATGCGCTATCACATTCATCTCCTCCCGAAAGGCATTTAGCATGGGAATGCTGCTACAAGATATTAACAATTAGCTTCAAATTCTCAATTGAAGTAGACAGTATGTTTCTAAGTGTTCAGACGAAGAGATTGTTCATACTGCATTTTGAAAAAATAATGTTCTGGTTGTTCCTCTTTTATATAGAAATACCCTATATTTGTATTAGCGATTTGCTGATTCCACGTTCAACAGGTAAAGCAGTAGCTGGAAGCCAGAAGCTTTTATAGATTTCTAACGTGACCTACAGCATTTCCTTTAATTTCTTATTTCTAAAATGGGTTGAACAGGAAATTATTTTGCCTCTGCACAAACACTAAAAACCCAACCCRTTGACATTTCCAGCAAAATTCCCCACCCTGCATCAGGGTGAAGAGTTGAAACCTTAACACTTTTGATAAGCCAAAAAAATCCAAGATCAATCAATCATCTGTTAAAGTTGATATATTTCAATATAAACATTTTCATGAGCTAATTCTGAACTGTTTTGTTTCGATTCTGAGCTCCTTTTAACAGAAAAGTATTGTAGTTGGTTTAAACTCCAAAACAAAGAACTGTTTAAATTGGAACAGCATGTTTCCTTTCACTCTAAACAGTTTTAAAACTGACCCTAACATACCATTCAGCTTCTCAAAATACCTAGATTTTCTTTGACAAAAAAATGGGGAAAGAGTCTAAGTTCACCAGCTATGAAAAACCAAACATTAATACTGGTTCACATTTTATCAAGTTCTTGATCTGAACTGCAAAGCTGAACACCATTAGTTTGCATGCACAGGCCAGTAACTGCCTTTCACCTTGTCCTCCCTTCTTCCAAGTGTACAGCAGCACAAGAAACCCCAACTTTTGTGGACATATTTCAAAAAGAAGCCTCCGCCTATGTCTTCTTATGGAACAGCATATTTGCACAGCAAATCATTTCAAGGTGACTGTCATCTACATGGTCATCACTTAAAATCTCTCATAAAATCAGTTCACTGTATACACTCCTGTTAATAGAGAAAATATCACCGACTGCCAAAAACAGGGTATAAGACTCTTGGTCACAGAGTTCAATCTGCTGGTCACTGGGTCACATGTTCCATTTCACACAGCTATTGAGTACCATTTTTTAAAACAATTAAACAGATGGAAGGTTGTTCTGACTCTAAACAACTCTGGATCATTCCAAAGAAACAGAAGAGGCCTACATTTATTCAGCAGTTTGCCCATTTGTTTAAGGAACACTGCTCCTCTCTTTTTAATCAGTCTCCTTTTATTCTTTAGTAATCTTTCATGTTGAGGTATAAGTATGTGATAATTACACAAAAAAAGAAGTTTCTGGAGAGCCTTGTAACACATGCCTGACATCTTCTTTCACAGACTCGGACAGAAAATGCGTTCTTCTGCCAATCCAAACTACCATGTTTCAGATCAACTGGCGTTAATCACATTTGAACTATTACTTTGAGCAAGGCTGAAGGTATATTTTTTAATTATGATTTATGCTTTGTTAAACACATTTAGATCTCTTCATCATTTATGCTGTAAATAAATGTTTGTTAATTAAAATATCTTCCGTGGATTACCTTTATATTACTTCCTACAAATTTAGTTTTTAAAAGCCCTGGCAATATTAAAACCAGGATACACTACCTGAGTGTAGCATACACCAGACACAGCACCGCAAAGGGTACTGTGCTTGAGTGTAACAGTACTGCATAAAGTACAGAATGATACATTTACTTCATACTTAAAACCTGCAAAACTGCCTGAACATTTTACATTAATGCATCAATAAACTGTTATCAAAAGCTTTGGCCATGAAGAGTAGTTGCGCTACAACCCTTCCCTGAGAAGCGAAGACATGCTTCTCAAGGCAGTCAATAAACTAGTGAGCAGTGTTGATCTGTTTGTGCTTGTTCCGGTTCTGTAAGTGTTTACAGTAGAAATAAGAGGTGAAAATACTTGTTTGAGCAAGCTTATCTGCCAACTGTTGTAGCAGAGAGTGTGCGGAGCGCTTGGAAATGAAATCTGAAACTGAACAAAGAAATGTAACCAAGGGGCTTAGGAGCCTAAGTCCTCTTTTAAAAAGTAATGTCGGGACAGGACGGAGCTCAGCATTAAGTCCTCATAGCCAATTGCTTGTGTTGTCCTTTAATAGCTTTCTAGCAGTGATTCATCTTCAGACATTCCTTTTCACTCCTGCTCACCTTTGTTCGATAAAAATATTGATCTAGCTCAAGGGAGGTAAGAGAAAGGCACATGCAAAAATTGTGATTTATTGGAGGGCAGTTCCAGATTCCCCATACATGCTCAAATCCCCATGGCTTCATATGGTCTAAAGTGTCTGCCCACACAGCACAAAGAGGAAAGCAGCATGCTGTACTTTGGGGAAATACTGCACCAAGTACTTGTAACAGCATTTACACACTTCACCATCAGAGCAAACCATGGCAGCAATTTCCAAACTTTTCTGCTTACAAACCCAACGCCTGCTGCAATCAGCCTTTCCAAAAGGCTGACGGCTCCAAATGCTAACATAAGTCATTGCAATTCTCCGAGGCTTGTGACCAGCCTTGGCTGCCACGAAGCCATCACTCCTTAACAGTAACAGAGCACTTAACAGGGAGCACCTTCCTGCTCATCAGAGGGGTTCTGAAGAGCAGCAGCAACACTAAAACAGGACCCCTCAGAAGAAGGCAATAGCCATGTTCATCGCTATGAGGTCCAGAGGCAGACTACAATTGTTAGGAGAGCTGCAAGAAACACCACATCTCCTGCAGGAAGGCGGGACCTGTGGCATGGCCTGGGGTCTTGTGCGGTCCCCTGGGGCCTTGTGAGGTCTTGGCTCCGGTCTGGAGATGCTGAATCGCGGACAAGAAGRGTGATACCGACCCTGCTCCTCAGTCGGCTGCGGGAGGAGTCACCGCACCCGCCGGCTCTCRGGACAGCCAGCCGCTAGGACCAGGCAGGCAAGGGAGGGACGCAGCTCAGCCCCTCCGAAGCCGCAGGACCGACCCCTCCCTGCCCACTCCGGCCCCTCAGACCCGGCGCGGCGGCAGAGCGGGGCACGGCGCTTCTCCTCCGCCCCGGGGCAAGCCCCGCAGCCGGCGCCGAGGGGGCTGGTCCCCGCTTCCCCCCGGCCCCTCCGCGCAAAACTTCCCACCCAACTTTCTCCTCAACCCACGGGGCGGGAAGGGGGGAGGAAGGCGGCACCGCCGGCCGTGCTGCTTACCCAGAAGCGGGACCCGCAGAAAGCCTCCATGTCCGTGGCAGGGGCCCAGAGCCTCCTCCAGGCCCACGCCGGGCACCAGACGGGGGGAGAAACCGGCTCCTTCCCTCCTGGGCGGGCCGGGGGCGGGGAGGAGCGGGCCCGGCGCGCCCCGTCCCGCCCTCCCCGCCGGCGGCGGGAGGCGCCAGCGCCACCGCCCCGCTGCCCTCGCCCCCTCAGGTCGGGAGGCGCCGGYCGGGGCCGCGTCGCCTCGGCGACGCTTCCTGAGGCGGTGAGGCGCCCGCCGGAAGGTCCAAGGCCTCCCCTCAGCCGGCGGGGCAGCTCGGGCAGGGCAAGGGTGATCGCCGGCCCCACTGTGGCTGCCCCTCAAAGGCCGAGCACCCCCAGCTGGTGTCACAGGAGGGAGAGGGGCTGCCACAGTCCTCCTCTGGCCCCTAAAGCCTGGGCACTGCTGCTGAGATGTGGCTTCGGAAAACATTTCCCCTGGCCAGTGTGACCTGCTGGGACAACCAGAGCCCTGCTCTCAGAGGGGGACATTGGTGGTCCCCAGCTGGCAAGTGAAGGGTGGGCTGAGGGACCGTCACCCAGGGTGGCTGCACAGAGCTGGGGCATCCACTAGGTTTGGGGCTGACCGTGTTCACTTGTCCATACCACTCAGGCTAACATTAACATCTTGGAGACGCTTGTCGTCTCCTCTTTAGAGCGGTGTGGAGTGTGGTTGCCTCAGCGGGACTTAAATGAGYGTCAAATCTCTTATCCATCCACCTGCAGCCTTCATGCTGATTCCTTCCCCTGCAGATGTGGTTAAACCAGTGGCGTGGATCTATTTTCAAAAGCTTTCAGTCAATAAATTTCACATATATGTGTAACTAATAGACTTTGTAGTGTAGCACCTTGGACACAATCTGCATGTCATCTCCCCGTGATGCAGAAGCACTGTTTGCTTTCCTCTTGGGCAGGACTTCTCCTACAGCATTATTGATCTTCCAGCACCTGCTGTTTGTCCACCCACTTGCTGTAGCATCTGGTTCAATAACATCATCTCATGCAAAGCACCCCCTGCCACAAATGTACTTAAATATTTTAAGAGTTTGAGTTTCCTTCCTTGTTGGAAGGTGAGGAACCATCAGGCAGAAGGGTGTAGTCAAAAATGCTCACCAGAATGGCAAAGAGAGATGAGAAGCACAGTATTGCTGTGTCCCAAAAATATTTAATCCCTAAAGAAAAAATATTTTGCTAATCTTTTATGAAGGCCACTGAAGATGCTAGGGGTGATACCCACTCAGAGTACTATCAGAGGCAGCCATGTGTTTCCCACAAACAATGCTGAGAATTTGTTTTAGACATTTACTATAATCTGGCTAAAGGGACGCAGTTCTTATTGGGGTGGGAAGATAGGATCTTGCCCAAGATAAGGTTCTCAGGTGATTGCCTACAAGATTTGAAATCTCAGACTGATCCAGGCCAATCAGCACGATCACATTACAATCCTCTCAAGGAAATATTAGAGGAGCCCTCGCCAACTGGGTGAACAAGATCTTCTTAGGGCATCGTGGGTTGTCTTTGCAAATCTTAAATCGCAACTTTTGTTCAGTGGAATTGCACCACAATAAAAGTTTTAAGAAAAGTCAGTAATAGCTGGGAGTTACTCCTTTATGGCTCTTTAAACCTCCTTTCCTGTGACAACCTGTGAGAGCAGTTGCTCCAAGAGAAATGCTGAGAATTTGATCTCTCTTGACACACAAACATGCATCTGTGTTTCTTGCAATGAGGAGCAGAACTTGGTGCAGTTTGAGAACGTGCCCTAACTTAAGACCAACTCTGGCATTATAAGATGTCACAGGTACAGAGGCACCTCACGAACAGCTAGCGTAGGCTTTGTGTACAGGAGGGGAGAGGTTTATTTTATCAGTGTACTGCACAGTTCCATTGACGTGCAATGTGAATTAAACCCTGATTAAATTATTGACTTCAGTGGAATTGTTCCACCATATCCATGGAGAAAGGTCCTGTATTTCCCTGGGTCTCACAGGACCCTAATATAGGGGTCCCTAAATGATTCTGCCTCTTGCTTCACGTTCCTAATTTATGGTGGGCAGCATCTACCTTTGGTAGCAGTCCATGCCATTAAACAGGGATGGTACTGATGAATGGGTGCCAACCAGGGTGCCAGGTCCCCCTGCATGCCCCACCACAAGCTCAAGGAGGGCCACCAGGCAGCCAGCCTGGACCTCACAGCAGACCATGCTGACTTGCACTGACTTTGCAGTGTAATTACTGACTTCCAGGTGCTGTCTGGCAAAACACACTACCTGAGAGGAAAAAATCAAAGGCAGGAATATTAAAGTCTCAGACAGACAAGATGAGGGGGGGAAGCTTAAAAGCTCCTGGGAAGGGCCATGGTAAAGGATTCTGCTGAACCTGGTGCAAAGCAGAGCCTGAAGCACTATCTCAGGCAGCTCACTTTGGTCCTGTTTCCTTTTGATGATGGGAAGGAAGACGGATGTACCTAGAACATGTCATTCCTCCTGTGATGTTCCCCCAAATGCAGGCTGGCTGTTCGGGAAAAAGAAATGCCACCTTTGGTACAAATGTCAGGGAGGTCATGAACTCACTTTTTCTCACCGGACATTTATTCCAGGGAGTGGCAAGATCTGATCTGGGTTCATTCAGTAATGTATTTGCATCCTCTTTTCCATGCCAGCTGCACAGTAAAGGACTTTTCACCTGCTAACACATTGAGCAGGCCAGGTCAGCGCAATCATGAAGCGCCTGCAAGGCACACCCAGGGCCCCACAGCAGAAGGTTAGCTATCAACTAGAGTGGTTGGCTGGGGCAGCACAGGAGGTAAYGTGAGAGAAAAGCTGTTTGTGTAAGCACAGTACCAGCGATGAGGCAGGCTTCTTTTCATGTCGCACGTCATGCTGATTTGCAAAGCACTAAAAGCAAAATGAAGTGTGACTGACTCCTGAAGAAATCTGTATAAAGAAGGACATTTAGAGTTGAGGGCTGGGAAGGGCTTGAGCATGTGCAGCTCTGGAAGTCACAGTTTTATGGTTAGTTGACTATAAATATCACCTTCTTTCCCTGCTTGGAACAGCAGAGGCTCGGCTTCCTTTCTGAGACTCACAGAGGTGTCACATTTTACAGATGGTAAGAAAAAGAGGCTGCCAAAGTAGCATTTACAGCAAGGCCCTGTACATTTACTTTATGAGAAAGGGGATGACACCTTGTTTTAACAGATATAAGATGTGGACTTGTAACGAACTCTGCTTAAAGTCAATAGTGTATGAGTAGCAGCAGACTTCGGGTTTCTTCCTCCTGAACGGTCAATGATGTTGCATATAGTGTGCGTCTCTCTTCAATTTCCTCATTTCTGGAAAGTGCAATGAGCAGTTTGGAAGTCCCATGATAAAACAGATGAGGGAGTGGGCTGGGAATTTGCAGCCCCAGTTTTTACTCACAGCTCTGCTTTTGGGCATGTATCAGCTACGTAGCTTTGTAGGCAAGGAGTAGAAGGCAAGATTCCCCTGGCTGGAAGAACAGAGGCAGCAGTTCCCTGGAAAGCCAGTGCAGGGAGGTTGGGAGCACGCTGCATTCGGCCTGAAGCTGCACTGTAAAATCATTCTGTTCACTGTGGGGTGAGGTGGGGTCCACCCYGTGCATCAAGGCCCTGTAAAAGGAGAAAATGGTGTATGTATGACTCCTCCAGGATGCCGTGTGTAATACCGTCTTCCTCTGTTACATGAGAGCTCCTACATTTCATTCTGAGAGCAATGAGCAGGAGAAGAATCTAGACATGCTGAGAACTGCCTAGATCACCCCAAAGCAATCCTGGAGCTGGTCCAGCGGTGAGCAGCCAAACTCCAAATGCACTGGGCGTCTCTCTCTCGCCTGCTAGATAATTCCACAGACATCCTCTCAAGTGCCTACAGAGGTTGATGGAATCCGTGGCAGGTGTAACACACCCCAGCTTGTGGGTGGTTTAGCTGCAGAAGGAGCTTAGAGTGATGGACAAACAGCCACAGACAAACAGCACGTGGTACTTGGGCCTTCTAGAGCTAAGACCCAAACTATGCTACTTCAGCCCCTGACACAATTGCCACAGCTTTAGCTCTCCCCCTGCCAACTCCGCCACCCCACAAAACCCTCCTAGTTTTAATGGGCTGAAGCCATTCAGGATTTCACCGAAAAATGGGCATGCAGAATTTACAGTGGTTGCAGGAATCCAAACACCGGGTCCTGATTGGTTTGAATGAATGTGCAGTTGTCACCAGCCCTTGGCCATGCTGAGCTGGTGGCACCTGGCAGAGGGTTCTGCGCTACCTTCGCAAGTGTCAGCACGGCACATGCTGTCCACTGCAATATTTTTTCTTTGTAGAATGACTCCAGTATTAACTGGTTCCTGATTTCCCCCGGAACAGCTGTATTCTGCTTTCTGTTTCCCTAAAAGAATTGTTAGCACAGTAAGTAATTAAGTGGTTTAACCATCTTTTTCATTTCCCAGCTGGAGCTGCAGGGGTCTTTGGTTGCATTATTTAGAGTATTAAATAGATATGGAAAGATAATCTATTCAGGACCTTTGAAAGCTTGCCAATTATAGCATCCAGTGACTCAAGCAGTAATAGAAAATGCCAGAGGATGTTGCAGGATTATATAGTGTGTTGTAAACATATCCGAAGAATTGAATGCAACATGTAAAAACCACCTTAAAGTCCAATCACCCTCAAATGCGAAAATGCCAGCAAGGCAATGGCTTTTGCTGATGATGCTGAAGATGACATCAAACCAAACAGAAACAGCAGGTTATGAGGGACCTCAAGTGCAGCCTGAACTAATGCACACAAATATCCCAGCTAAGCCACTTCATGGCATTGCCATCTAGTGACAAGGACTCAGCCTGCGCCTGAGCGAACACCGAACCTCTGAGCACCTCAGCACAAGCCATGTAAGATGGCATAAGGCCTGCTTGATTATCCTCCTCCCACGCTTGGCCAAGCAGAGGTTCAAGCTTACAGGTTGTGGATGTATCGTAGCTGCTGTGTGTGAGTGCACAGCCCATACAGGACTGGCATGGATTGGCACGCACAGGGAGGACAGTATGCTGGGCTGTATGTTTTACACGTGCTTTAAGGGAGGCATAAGCATATGCAGGGACAAACAAGCCTCTCAGATGCTGCCACAGCCTCTGTGATGCTAGACAGCCCTAGGACTGTCCCTGGATGCGCTGTTCTCTCCCAAGACTTTGCAGAAGTCCAGGCCATCCTGCTGGGGAGKGGAGATGCCAGCTGACGTGCACAGCAGCCTGCCTTCGAGCAGCTCTGGCAAGCATAGAGCAATGTGTGTCTTTGCTGTGTGGGTCCACTGGYTGAAATGGTGCTCCTGAATTTGGTAGAAATCCTTCCTCTCCTCCTATGGTAGGAAGAGATTTTTATAAATTCAGTGGCTGAAAATCCCTGCAGAAGTAGAAACAGTCTTCCCTCCCCCCAGTACTGCGCAGTTTCTGCAACACCGGGCTAGGAAACAAAGCGCTTCACGRGTAGGCAGAACAGCACCGCAGGGTCGGTTTCCCCGGTAGCCGGAGTGTCACGCTCCGGTAACCGGAGGGCATCTCGCCCAAGCCCGCTCCTTACCCCAAGCCCACTAGATGGTAGCAAAACGCTGCGCACAGGGCGGCACCCGGCACTGCCGGCCGTGGCTGCCCCCCCCGCGGGCTGATGGCCCTTGCCCACCTCTGGGCAATTCAGTTCAGGCCTGTGTCCCTCCAGAAGTTTACTGGCCTTAACCCTTTAATCTGCAGGATCCTCACCCCCTAGTAGCTGATCACAGCTGGTCCTTCACACAGTGCTGGTGGCAATAAAGGGAGACAGGCACATTTCTTTAAATTGCTTTTTCCTACCTTATTTTTGGAGGGAATTCTAGTACAGGTCACATCTAAGACTTCTTGGTGTGTCTCAGTTTATATCTCTGGAACAGCTGAAATACAGAAGGCACAAATAGGCTTTTCCCAGTCCTCCTGCAGCTACTTGCAGGGTTTTGCAGAGCTCTGGCCGAGGGATGTGCTGTGCACACAGCTTTTCCAATGGGACACTGCTCTCCAGAAGCAGGACAGTTAGCTAAGTTCACCTAACTGTCTCAGCTAAGCCAGAAACAAATTAAATTTGAAGTGCTGCTTCCTTACATTTCTATATAGAAAACAACCTAGTTTCATGTGGCATCCAAATTACTTAACCAGGCAGAATAACAAAGTGGCATGCCCAAGCTCTGACAAGTTGAGAGCAAGCAGCCAGCCTGGGTGGGAGCCTTCTAAAAACCACAAGCAAAACTCAGTGCTAAGAGCTACATACAGGAGCACTCACAAAACAGAGCAGAAAAACAAGCCCCCTCCYAAGTCCCTCTCAAACCCAGCATTAGAAATAGAGGGATTTGCCATCCCCTGTAAGGAATTGCTGCAGGGCTAAATTCGCCTGTGTGCAGAGAGGGGTGAAGTGCCTGAACCTGTGAACTGCCCTGCTTTCTTGGCCCAGCCCGGCTTACCTTAATGCCATGAGGATCCTCCAGCCTCGGAGGGGTGGGAAAGCACTTCAGTGGTTCCAGCCTGGTGGGGTTGGCCCCACAGCCTGGACGACACAGATGCATTACAGAGCTCACTTCTGGAGTCCTGCTCTGCGTGGATTTGCATGGGACTTTGCACGGATCCACATTTTCTCTCTGTTTAAGGGCTAACTTCCTTCCTGCTGTTTTCTACTCAGAGATGAATAGGAGAGGGCCTTTATCAAAACACCCTCTAGACAACATAACCACTCTGGATGTCAGTTTAGGGTCCCTCCTACTGCAGAGCGATCAAGTCATTCAAGCCAAGGTGAGAAATAGGGCTGCAGAGTGCCTAAGTGCCTGATTCCTCCCTCTGGTGGCTGCTCCCCAGAGAAGAGGAGACTTCAAGTTAGGAGCTAACTCATTCACTAAAGACCCCTGAAGAGTTTAAAGTTCAAATGTTTCTGGTGGTACCTAAGCAGCATCTGGAGTCTGACCCCCCGCTGTCCTGCAACATGCAGTCCACAGCTCCCAGGGTGGTACCATCCCCGCCAACTCCTGCTTTGCAAAGAGCTACATGACTGCAGAAGTGATGGAGAAGAGGTTGCATCTTCCTCTTCACAGCAACATGTTTTCACAGATCGAATCTGCCCCTTCTCCTGACTGCTTTCTCCCCTTTGGCTGCAGCTCTCTCCATTGCAGTCCCGGCAGCCTTCGCATCATTAAGCAACTTGCCAAGCTGTCCTTTGCCAGCACAGTGCAATTGCAGAAGCACAACTGATGGTCTCCTTGGTAAAACAGCACACCCTGGGCGATGCGCTGGGCCAGATTCGCTTGCAGTGTCAAACCRAATTGCTTCACAAAGGGCCGACATGTCGCAATCTTTCTTTCAACTTCCCGTCTGCTGCTGCTATACAATACCTACTCCAACTGTTCGCAATTAAAACATGACCAAAGATTTGACCGCTCTGAATGATACAGATTATCATCAGCAACAACAAAAAAGGGAAGTGCACAGTTGTTTTCTTTTCAAAAGCTTTTAATAGGACACATTTGTTTTTGTCATTTGTAAAGATTTACACTCATTTTTTGTCTTTTTTCTTTTTTTAAAAAGGAACATTTTAACCCAATTTTCCCCGTGAATACCACCTTCTGTTGCCCTGACCAAAAGACCTCGTTTTGGCCTATATACCTGATACAGTATAACAATATATTAACTATTAAATATACAGGTCTATAATATATACTAGGTTGTTACGGACATTGCAATGGTACTGTGCCTACTCTAGTCACCTTGTGTAATAGTGTACATGGGTTATTATAGGCAAAGGGGCAGAAAAGGGGAGACTGGGGCTTAGCCTAATTTACAATGGTAACGCTTTTGGTTTGKTTTTTTTTTTCCTTTTTTTTCACCTTGAACACACCTTGTGCTGAGTGCAATCCACAGAAGTCAAAAACAGTGTTTTCTTTGCCCTCCTCCAAAATATCTACAGTATAAACGGCCTGTAACCAAGCTATGAAAAATCAGTTCTATGTGCGAGGGGCTGCAAGAATGGAATTTACATTTTTCCAGACATGTCTGCAATCTCTCTTTCCCCATGTGTCAGACTGGCAATAGCAGAATATCCTCCTCCCACCTGTATACAGTAAATCCGCAGTAGTAAAGTGCTGGTGTGCTTGAATGAACTGGATAACCATGCGCCTATTTTACCATCGACAGGGGCTGAGTTTTGGGGGTAGATGTTTTATATGGGTACAGTTCTCAAACAGTAATAGCACTGCAATATCGTAGAACTTGAGCTTAGCTGCTTACTTCTAAACGCGACCTGGATGCACCTCTGAAACTAGGCTCTACATGTTGTAATACAGTAGGTCTGGCTCCAGGTTTATGAAAAGAAACTTGTAGATAAGAGCTGCTTCTGTTCCCAAGATGCTACGCAGACTTTTAACAATTTCTCTATAGATTTCTACAAAAATATAAAAAATTCTATCAACATAACCATTCTACAGAATTCCTGTGGATTTTGTACATTTTGTTTAAAAAAAGTCAAATTCTATAAAACCCCCCCAAATGGTATTTAAAATTATCTTAAGATTATTGCACATGCTGCAGTACATTTGCATTTGTTTTTCAAAAGGGCATCTAGAAAAAACTTATCCAGTTTAGAAAACAAACTATTTTACATGGATCTCTTTTCCTGAATGCATCATCATAGAGTATGTTTTTATTGGCTAGTCTTTACTGAATAGTCACGTATGATGTAAACTTTTTGTTACTTCCACAAACCTCGTCAGTGGGCAAAACCTCAAGTATTGAAAATAGAAGACCCTTTAGGCTTTCTGTTACATTTGGAGTTGAGCATTGAATTAACAACACATCACCGATTTGTGCCATGATTTCAAGCTAAAATGTTGCATGTTTTTTTTTGTAAGGAAGGAACTGTATGAGTAGTATTCTTCCAGCTATACAAACACACTCCTAATCATTAAGGAACCAGGGTCGGCAATTTTAGTCGCCTAGCTATTTTCCCAAATTATTTAGTACATGCAAAAGGCAAAGCTAAGGCTCATTACGATTGTAAAACCAAAAAGGGATTAAGAATATTTCTCAGGCTTAATACACTGTAATTTTATTATTTCCTTAAATATGATCTGGGGGAAGAACTGATGAAAGGTTTGTTTGAAATCATTGCTTTAAATGGGCTTAACTCTGGATTTGGACTGGCATATCAAAGAGAGCAGTCTCTGTATGGGCCCATCTTGAAGAGGGGAAAAATGTCCCAGGCAAGAATTAATCTAACTGCAGTAAATAGTAGAGAATGTTAATCCTCCTATTTCAAATACACTGATTGGCTGACTTCCCGCTGAAAGCCCTTACATTTCTACAGGCCATGTAAATCAATAGGGATTGTTTATGGAGTAAACGTTCTCAAGTGAAAACAAAGGTGCTTAAGACCTGACATGGGCTATTAGGTATGAACAGCATCTTCTTGTATGTATAGTTGAAGCTAATGCGGATACATGTAGTTGTACCAGTCTAACCTCTGAATGGATAAAAGGCTGTACATCAACATTTTGTAGTGATTTGAAAAGATCAGTAGTTCTCAAAAAGTTACARACTCTCGACTGACAGAATTAGCACAAATCCTCCTTTGCTTGCGCTGGTTTAAAGACACGATCCAGCAAAGCCTTATCCATGTACGCAGTTTTAAACCTGTGACTATTCACACACTTCAAACCATGCCTGCAGAGTCTTATTTAGCCTACATCTTAATGTGATTTCATGGAAGTTGAGTGAAGTTAACGTCTGGTTTCCATCAATTTTGTGAAGAGTGGGAGGTGTCAAACCGGGCTAACCTCTATTGATTTTCAGGCTRTGCTGTCCAGTTTTACAGATTGCTTTTTGCAGAGGGTGTTAAGCACAGAAGTAAACAGTTGATTTCTGAGATGACTGACATTAAGGACATGTTATAAAGTAAGGACATGAATTCCGTTTTTATCTACTTTTTATCATGTTGTTGCTTAAGGCTTTTGACAGATTGGAAATAAAATTACAGTCAGGGTCAGTGTAAATTAACTCTAGCAGTGATAGCAAAAAAMCTGACTTTCTGAACTGAAAATCAACAGTCATTTCAGTACCTACAGACTTTCTTACATGTATTCTGTACAATAGCTTGCAGTAGGCCTTAATTCTGTTGAACACATAAGCATATGATTTTAATTTTCAAGAATTACTTAAATACGATCAACCTCAAGGCAGTTTAAGCAAGAGCTTAACTTTAAACATGTGCTTAAGCCCACTGCTGTGTCATGTCTGCACTGACTTCACCCACTGCAAATCTTAAACATGGCCTTGCTCTCCTTTTCGCACGGGTGCAGAAAGGAGGAGCTCCACTGCAAATAGTGGGCTTACAGAGGTGTGAAACTCAGCAAAAGAAACAGTCCGTCGTGGAGACACTGGAAAAACATCTCAGAAGTGACCACAGGCTTTTCTTGCCTCAGTTTCCTAGGCACATATGAAAATTGTCCATTGACATGATTTTGTGAGTCACCAGTGGATAATCTACAATATCCTTTCATAATTCAGTATTGTGTACAGTTAAATGGCTCTACATTCACCACCTTCAGACATCTATCAGCATGTTGTACCTTCCTGGGTTTGTGCACCTGCTTTTACTGTGGATGTCGATTTTATGCAAGATTGGAATATTATTTTGTTAAAAAACTGCCACTGCATTTCTATACTACCCAAACAATCTTTTTCCCAGAATATCATTGAAGTCCAAGGGGAAAAATAAATTACATTAAATAATCCTTATTTACTGCTGACTGTGGGATACATTTCCTCTGTAATGCACTAATTGGCTACATTTTGTGCTTTGCAAAACAAAATGAAACCCAAACAAAACAAAACAAAAAAAGAGAAGGGATTAAATATATATTTTTTAGGTTAAAATATTCATAAAAACCAACTTTATCTCAGAAATATTCTGAGATACATAAAATAGAAGAAAATTAAACGAGTCTTTAGTCACAAAATGTACTACATCCCGCAATACTAGATTCAATTAATTTAATAAAATATAATATACATATAGATTCTGCACATTGTATTGCTTTTACCTAAGCAGAACATATGCTTAAGTAAGCGTGATATAGGTTAACCACTCTCTTAACCAGCTGGTTCTTTAATCTTTCTTTGGAAATTTTTTACCCAGTGCCGTTTTGGAATACAGAGTTTTTTAATTATTTTTTTTCTATTACATGAAAGGAAGAAAACATTTGGCACCAACAGAAAAGTAACTCAGGGGTCCATTTCCRTTTGATCAAAGGAAAAGCTAGGAAGTGTCAACAAGTCTTTCTTTGGGGTAGGAGATGTTGACATACTGTCTGGAAGCAATGAATCCCCTATATCCATTGAATCCTTGGACTCACAAGATGGAGCACGCCGTCTCAAGCAAATGTCTCCACTGGCAGGTGATATGCTGTGAGGTCCTCTAGGTAGTAAACTCTGTCCATCGGGTGGATCTATAGATATACACGGAGGGCTCAGTTTTTTCTTCTGCCGTGTTCCTTGCAAGCCTTCCATTTCACTTACCACCTGACTTATGAAGCCAGAAGAGCTAGATGTGGAATGGTGCTGAGGGCTGTTTTCCATTGAACAAATTTCTATTGAGTGTCTCCTTTGATCATCTAACCAAGAGGGTGGTTTTTTTAGAAGACCCTGTGTGTCTACACTGTGGTATTTCTTCAGGTCCTTCAATGTAACGTTGCCACTATTGCCTATGTTCCTCTTAGGAGTGGGAGGCTGAACCTCTGAACAGGCACTCGAGGCTGTACAAGTTTCTGAAGTGAAAGGCTCCGAGGAGCTGTTTATTTCAGATACTTCTTGGTCCATTGAATCTCCAGGTGTCTCCTGATAYGAGTCTGCACAAGTACACAACGCTGGTGCCTGCTTTGAAATATTATACTGATTGTGGGAAAGCTGCTGCGTATGAACGCTTGCCCGGCTCCATGCAGCCAACTCTTGCGCTTCTGAGGGCATCAGAGCCACTGATGACTCCTCCTCGGGCACAGCGGGGACGTTTGGGTCAGAGAGTTCACTCACCTCGGTGTGGAGGTTCTCCTTGCTATCCAAAGAGTCGTTCCTTATAGCCATCTGTATCAGAGCRCAAAGGGATTGGGGAGGAGGGGAGTTGCCAGATGAGAGAGACAGACCAAACAAAGGTTAGTACAAGCAAGGCACAGTGTTTACAGGGCACTCAACTCTGCGGAGATACCTCAGCACAGACCCACTGACTCCTGTAACGACCTGCGTTATGGGTTCTAGCAATTCCCATGCTTCAGAGATCTGTGGGTTTGTCCCTGTGTAAGTGACAGCAGAATTTGGCCCTTCATTCTTCGTAAATGGTTGACCTTTAGCTTTCTCCTCTAAGGATGGAGGGCTGCAAAAACAGAATGCCCCCACCCAAACTTAGACATATTCTTGTTATGCAAAGGATGAGGGTCTACAGCAAAGCCCTTTATAATTTTAGCAGCCCAGGTACGAGCGGGAGAGGGAAGATGTGCAAGTGAGCCTGTGTATTCCCTTCTCTAGCTCAGGTGATGCTGAGGGCATGGAGCAGCATCCCCAGAGGCAGCGACGCCAGAGCAACCACACTCTGCGCCAGCATCAGGGCAACAGCCTGTCCCTGGCTTTGGTCCCCAGGCTGGAGCCACGACTCTGCACCATCTTACAGCAGGGGAGCTGGAAAAGCTGGAGTCCAAAGTTGGACTAATAATAATAATAATAAACTGTAATTATTTCAACTTATTCTGATGCTTGAGTTCAGGCTTCCTAAGGCACATTTTGCCTTGGCTGTCTTGAGCCGTATGCATCAGTGCCTGCTGGCAGAGAGAACCTATGGCATGTTTTGAAGGCTTTGTCTTTTCACTGCACTGCATCCCCCTGTCAAAAGGGTTTATAAATCAGCCACATTAACTAGTCCTTAAAGGCAGACTCTCATTTGAGAAGACTCTTAAATGATCTTAAAGATTAAAAACTTCACAGAGAAATTTGGAGGAAATGCGTACAGCTGGTCTGTCCTTTAGAGAAGTGTAAGGAGATGAAATTCCTCATACTAAGGAATGCTTTTGTGACGAATTGCCCCAAAATGATCTTAGAATTTATATAAAAATTGTCCCACAAGGATTGTTTGAGCCAAATGATCTCTATTCATGCAAAGCTCTCGTCAGCTGCATTATGCACATGTGAGCGTGCAGAAACACAAGAGTCTATTGCTACATCTGCACACKGGGCTCCCTTTGTCGAGTTAAGAGTTGAGAGAATATTTAATATGGCAAACAATTTTGTTCAATGCTGGTGAAGCCTTTCTAGTTAAAATTTTACAGCATAATACTGGCAACTAACTACAGTCAAGAGTGGAGCTAACTCTGGTCTCCTCAATGCCAATAGTTTTAGTGAGTGTTTGGGAGAAGAAATCATGTTCATATCCTGAAAAGAGACACAGACCACAAAAAAGTAGAATACAGAAGCAAAAAGTAATTATTATCATTACTTTTGCTTGTACACCAACCTGTGTTGCATACAACGACAGTTATTAGTCACCACCACCTCTTTCTTTCATACAGGCATCTTTGGTAGTTGTCAGTAGTAACTGTTTGTACAAGTGTTTTACTGGTTTGTTTCAAAATAAAAGGACCCTCTGCCACCCCATTGGGGTGTACACCTGTAGCAGCCACAGCTTGGTGTGGGCTACACCTTGGATACACAGTCCTGGAACCAGAAAATCAATATAGTTTTAATTTCAGGTGGAACTACCCTGGAGAAAAGCTTTTGTGCAATGCACTGCCAAGGAGTGTATTCCTTAGCAGGGAATGTTCTCTCAAAGCATCCGATCCACTCATCTTTGTCTGTGAGTGTATTGCTAATTGTCAAACTTTCCAGAGTCTAAACTGCACGTTACTGCGGGGACTGTGTTCACTTTCCAGCACTCTGGAGGGRAAGGGAGGTTAAACACACAGGTTTTAATGATGGAGGAAAGTGCATGGACCAGGTATGTGGTGGACAAGATTTATCTATACACAAATTTAGGAAAGGAGAGGGGACAAGGGGGAAGGGAAAGGAAAGAAAGAAAAGAAAGAAAAGAAAACAAATCAGAATTACATGCAATATATGTAACAATAAGGAAAAATGGATACTGCAAACCAAAATGCTTTGGTAGTTTGGGCTATTGTGATGTGCTAGTAACAAATTAGTGGTGACAATAAAAGGAGCCAAGCAGACAGCACTTGAGTAAGCATAAGTGCTGGGAGTGTAAAGGGAATTTTGCCTCTTTAAGGACTAAGTTTCTCAGTGTCTGGCCATCTAGATTGCAATTAACAGTAACAGCAATACTGCCCTGTTGCCAGGAACAACCTTACTGCTCCCATTAGCCACTGGGAGCTCCTTGCTACTCGGGAGCATGCCCAAGGCAACACCTCACTAACCTTCAGAGGGATCTGTCCGGATCGTATCTGCTCACTGTCCCAAAGCTTTTTTCTCTCTGAAATGTCACTCCAAGAGCATGCTCATGTCACTGCATGAGCAGAGAGAGGAGGGAGGGGGATAAATTAACTTAAACGTATGAAAAGGTTTAGAAAAAGAAGCCTTCAAAGATATGAACAAAATTAGGCTGAGGAAGATGGCTAACACGGTAATTTATTCTAGATAGATCAGTTCAAAAGGATAGGTCTGTTACTCATTAGAAAGCAAGAGAGAGTGGTTATGAACTGGAATCATGACATCAATTAGTTTTCCCATTAGCAGTGATTGGGGTAGCTGGCCAGCCCTGTGCAAACGAATACATGCTAGGAATTTCTTATGTCAGTTTAGTATTACAGACTAATGTAATTGTTAACCTTGGCACTTCACATTCATTTTTAGAGCTTAATGAATCAACTGTCTAATTTGTCAATGTTGATTAAAAGATGAAAGAAATGGGAATATTTTCATGCAGGAAAGAAATTACTTTTGAAAAAATAGAACTGATCTATTTTGTGTATATAAAATCAGGCATGAAACTACTGAAGAAAGCAGAGTTTGGGAATCAGACATGCCTCTGGTCCTGGTCCAGCTGCACAATAAAATATGCTTAAAAATGTGAGAGTGAAGCACAAGTTTAAGTATTTTACTAAAAAAGATAAATTTAAACTTATGCTTCCAACGAACCAGAGTGGAATCTCTGATTAGATCTCTTAGATCTTTGGTTGAATCAGGATTTAAATCAATGCCAGGCAAAAACCAGAGATAAAACCAGTTACAAAATAAAATGTGTTCTGTTTTGCATATACTCAAACTTTTCAAAAGCAGACAGGAGTTTCAAAAGGATCTTAATTTTCAGTTCTTGCTGTAAAAAACAGTATGCTTTCCATGACGGTTTTGCATACAAGATATCCAGCTTCCTTTAAACAGTTTTCCCCTTTCGAGAAACCAGAGGAGCCAGAGGAAGGGTGGCCTGGGATGGATTCTGCAGTCCCTTTGTCCTTTCAAGCACTGAGAAAATCACAGCAGTTAAGAATTAGTTCCTTAACCCCAACGAGCCCCTGGGGAGCATTTGGCTGCATTTATGAAGAGGACTGAAAAAAATAAAGTGCTAACAATGTGGAGAACATTTAGGCATGTTGCTAAAGGAGATGATACTCATCACGCACATTCTTTGGAGACTCCTGGATGGCTTTCAGATCAAAATCCATCAACCTTTTTGTTATTTCTGTAGGAGAATTACAGTTCTCCGGAGGTTTCTCTGTGAATCCCTCCTTGAATTTAAAGCACAGTTAACCTGGAAACACGACAATATAAAACCTCAGCAGGTTCATGATCATAAGTCTGCTTACCTGTCTGCGGAGCAGCCTTTCAGTAGAAGGAGAGTGCACCTGCCGGGAAACCTGGGGTTTGCTCTCCCTCACCAAATGGTCATGAGCTCTTACGTGGTGAAAATGGTCTTTTGGAATTTGCAGGAGAGAGCTGGTGTCCACTGGCTGTGACTGCACCGATGCCTTTGAACCTTGCAAGAGGGAGAAGAGACAGAAATGTGACATGTTCATCTGGGGATTGCGTCTCAATCTCAATGACYTTTCAGAGAAAACTGCTCTGTTGCACCTTGGACCAGACAGGCATGGCAAAACCACTGAATTCAGCAACTGGCTGTCCATGATTGGGAAAAGGCTCCCACCTACTAATAAATTATTCCAAAATTGTCTATTATTTCATTTTTCTTGGCATTTTCCTCTGATACAACTGGGACTAGCTCCTGTTAAGAACAGAAAATTATGAACTAGAAGTTCATCTGGACTAGCAATTTCTACATCCTTGCTTTAGGGCCAATAACTTTGCAGGCAACCACACATCTTAGCACCGCAAGGATCTGACTTTGAAAGAGTCTAGAAAAGGATGTCTCCATACCTGAGTGTACGTGGAGACCGACTGCTGGGATCTTAAAACCAGCATGCACACTGGAAATGAAGTGAAAGGGAACGGCACCTGGCAGCTTTCAAGGCTAGTTTTACAAAGCATCCCAGGAGAAGGAAATACATACTCTCCATTCTCTTTCTGACCCTTTGTGGTTGCTGGCTACTTCTTCTAAAAGGTTTGAAACTCTGCATGCTCCACCCCCCCCAGGCTCAACATTTTTCAAAACAATTCATTTAACCTGGACCGCATCCCAGAGAATCTCATTTGTCCTGGAATCTTTCCCAGAACAACAGCCCCATTACGAAGGAGTATTCAAACAAATACCTCCTGCAAGTGCCAGTGTTTCTGACAACAAAACCTTTCTCAGCTTGAAATATTATGGCTTAGTTGTGGTGATTTATTAGAGGCGCCTGGCACCTTTCGCTATCTTCACAGCACTTTATAATATTACAAACTGTAAACAGGTAGGGGTGACTTCCCCCACCCTGAAAAACAGTGACATTGTAGGTGGAACAGGACAATGATGCATATGCCAAGATTTGGGCACCTTACCCACCTCTGAGTGCTTTGCCCCGCTTAAGACGATTGGAATTTCACCAGCAGGAGAAAAACACAAAAGGTTTAATTGCTTTACGTGGTTATGAATAAGACATCAGCTTTACCTTTCCAAAATAGTTCTCCTACATCTCAGTGGAACAGTTTTTCCTGTGGATTTACTAAGGTGCAATGCCAGCCCCCGCCCAAGCCAGGGCTGTCAGATGGGGCTATTCAGTTCTCCAAGCTGGAAGTGCAATCTTGAAGAAAGAAGGGACTCAGAAATTACCCACTTTTTGGTGAAGTTGACGTAGTTTTTGTTCAAGACAGGACAAATGCAGCCGAACTAAGGGCCAAAAATGCAGCACTGGAAACTCCCTCTGTAGCAAATGGGATTCTTTTGTGTGGTCAGGGATTATAACTCTAAGGAACTTCTTGGCTGTTAGAGAGAGCCATAAATTCTGGCTCTGCTGGAGGTAATGGAATTTTTGCTATTGACTTCAGTGGGATTTGACCAGGATTTTAGCTGCACCTTTTGCAAACAGGTTCTTCAAAGGACAGCTCTTGACCTTGAAAATTTTGTATTATGGCGGTAATTTCTCACAACTCCAGATTCATCTTCCTCCGTTGTGTCCGCATTTTTTTCTGCTGTTCAACAGTCACTATTCATCCAGATTCTTATTACTATGCAAATTTCAACATCTTATTTCTAATCTGTTCAAATCTCCTACCATTCTGAACAGTGCTGAAATTATGTTCTGCTTAGAGGCTTTCAAATGACAATGCTTGTAAAAACTTCTCTGTCTTATCTGTGACAAATGTCTAAAATGATGGCATGTACAGAAGAATTAAAGACAGCTACATTTATTTACCAGTAGAAGGTAACCCCTAGCAGACAGACTAAATGAAAGCACATTGATAAGCCTCGGGAGGCAGCTGCAAGTACAGGTACAGAGGTACAGGTAGAGAGAGCGCCCTTGGTATCTGCAATACGCCGTATCTAAGAATGTCTCTGAATTTAGCTCTAAGGCATATATCCCAACCATGCACACTGGGAAGGACAATTCTACACTCTCTCATTTTTYCATTCATCTCACACTGAGATCGCTCTCAATTCAGCACATTTATGTTCATTTTACGGGCATTCAGAGACACCATTTTCCCATCTTTCACAGATGTTCCCACATAGAGCTTCCAAAACCTGCTAGAATAGGTACTGCTGCAAAAAAACAGACATGAGGAAATATTTTTCTGCTGGGATTTTTGCTCTGGGGCCATAGCTAGCTCAGGTGAGATGGATGGAGCCCAGGCTGTATGAACTGTAACCTTCAGGGAACCAGGCAGGGGGACAATCAGCACTGAGCCAGGCCAACTGCTTGTTGTCACATTGCCAAAAAGTTCAGAGGAAAGGAGTTATCTTTAATAGCCTGGACTTCATAAGTTGTGGAGGGTCTTTGCAAGTTGTGGAGGGTCTTTGCAAAGCCATTCCACAGGTCTGGACACCAACACCTCACTGGAAACCGATGGCAATTTGCTGCCTCCTGCTGAATAGCTTGGAAAATCCCAGCTACTGCTATATTGGAAAATCCTGCTTTTGTCCCAGCTGACAGATGTGTACCTGACTGGGACTTGTGATGTGCCGGATTCCTATCGCCCAGGGAGGCAGGGCAGGGGCTGGAGTACGGTGGCTGGAACATGTAGCTGTCATTTGGCAAAGAGTGGGTGCGCCCCACCGAAGGCTTTCTCACGCTCAGCAAGTCCTTGCTGGGAGACAGGGTCAGCGTGTCGTCTTTGGAGCGGAGATCAGCCTATGGGGAAAAAAAACAGTRAGGAAGGAAGACATTATGGGGTGGGAAGAGGAGAAGTGCCCAGAAACGCTAGTGACAGCCATTGCAATCAGTATGGCACGATGGGCATGCACATCGTCAGTATGTACAAGTTGCACAAATGGATCTACTAGGAAGCTATACCCCTCATTTTGTATTGTCAATAAATTGTCACACAGAATGAACCACAGAAACAGAGGAAGCAACACTGTAGTAATAAACCATGACTATTTCAGGGATATGCAAAGAAGGCATCATGCCTCAAGGCCAGCAAAGGTCACATGCTTTGCATAACTTTGATCCTCTGCAATAACAGTAAAGCTCTCTCTACGTGCCCTCATCAGCAAGTCAGACTTTTGCAAAGGTGAGTAGTTTCCTCTTCTAACAATAAAAAACCCCAAACAAATACAAAAACTAGTTTACAGAAAATATTCTATATTCTGGCTCCCAGCACAATTTTATTGKTTTTTCTTCTCACATAATGAATAACTAAACCCATTTTATTGAAAGGGATATCTAAACCTACTGCTTCAGGGTTAAAGCCATTCTCTAATTAGAAGGGATCTAATGCAAGTGAGGGTTATTGTATATATGTTGACTGTGGAGTTTTTACAGCCAAAGAGTCTCTTGGAATGGGCAGCACCAGAAGCAATATCAAATGAGGTGGATTCAGGTTTGATTTCATAAGGAAATATCTCCATCCCAGAAATGTTCTTGGGTGTTATTATGTTGGACAGTATTAGCAAAAATAGAAGCAAAGTCAACTTCCCTGGATATTTCTAATGAAAGAATTACTTCATCTTCAAAAGGTCTCCATTGAAAAACACAGAAATAAGATGTGACACTGTAGTCTGATACAGTATATTGCTGATCATTTTTGGAAAACTTTACATCTTATTTTCTGACAAATCTTCCCTTCACTCAGTGCATTACAGGTTTTCTGAAATCAACACTGAGATTTTTTTCCCAATTTTATCCCTAAGTCATAAAAACAAAATTTCACTATGTCATTTTGTTTGCACAAGAAACATGATGAGATTAAAAGGAATTTACCAAAAGGAAAAAAAAAAAGGAGGAAAAAAGAAGAAAAGGGAAAAAAAAGAAGACCACTGTTGTAAATTTAATGAAGGAAACGGATCTGCACTGTCATGCAGCATTAATTTCAGTCCTCAGGAACCTGCTGATTTGGATATAGCCTGGATATTGCCTAGATAAGAGAGACTGCAGTCTCCTGATATAGCTCAGGGAAGGAGAGCAAAACCTGTGCTGGTAAAGCTGAGACTTTGGGTTTTGGGAACCTCTCTGTTCCTCCCCTCCCCGTCTTCCCCTTCTGAGCAGTATGTTTATGCTATTTAGCTTTCATATTATTTAGCTTAAAACAAAAAAGATGGCCTGAAACCTGAGATTTCAAATTCAAAACCATTTGGATCTGAACACGAGAATTTGGATTCGACATCCTACCCCAAACCCAACCTTTAATGAACCTTTATGTTCATTGACAGGATCCAATACCACAGCAGGCTCATTTCCACTTTCTGATCATCTCGGGGGAAATCTCATGAGTGAACTTCATGAAAACCATTTAAAATGGCTGCAAAATGATCTTCCGAGTCCAGCTCACAAACAGAGCAGTGGAAGCACATGACTTGGTTCACTGGTAGTTTTGAAAAACATGTTGTTTTGGCTTGACTGAAAATCAAATCTGAGTTTTCTGTGAACCAAAAAAAAAAATCCCAACCCAAATCTATTTTGAGTCAAACAAAACATTCTGAGATACTTTTCAACTAAAGCTGTGTCTAAATAAAGTATAAAAATATTGCATTTTTAGAAAAGATTTGAATGAAAGCTTGCAGTTTTTCAGGAGTTTGGGAAATTGTTTTGACCAAACACTTTGTTGGTATTGACACAAATTCACAAAACGCTTTGTTCAACCTGGTTTTGCTTTTTTTGGGGGGAGAAGAACAATCTCTCTTGGCTATACCCTTGAGACTTTGCTAAGCTGTCAAACAGGTTTGTCTAAGCTGATTCAAAACTAGAAGGGCTCTCTCCTCAGTCCAGCTCTCCACACTAGCTAATTTTGAAACAAAATGTCCCATACAAAATGTTAAACATAGTTTACAAAATCTTTTGCACGTGATGCCATGAAGCATGATGGGAAATATTGTCACGGTTTAAGAGATGTTTCCCAAATAAGTGCTAATTAGGATGACAATCGACTAGAATGGCAGAAAATTTATCAACAACACAAACATCCAAAGGCAGGTACATGAACAACAACAAAGAAAACAAGAATGATCCAAAAATGTTGGAAGAGGAGTTATGTCTGTTGTATAGCAGAAAAAAAGCACTTGACCGCTACACAGCTAAAAATGTCTAATGTTTCAAAGAGGAGATGGTTAAGGCAGGGTTCAAAATACTGGTTATTTCATTCAAAAAGACACAAAATAGCCCAAACTTCTTTTTTTTTTTTTTTCAGCAGGATGACTGCTAGTAAGAATTCACAAAACAAGCAGCATCTCGGAGACATCCCCATCTGATATTTGTAAAATAAACAGTCTGGCACCAATCATGCAAAAAGCCTTGTGGTGCCTATGTTCATAAAGACAAAAATCCATTACGAACCAAAGGGTTGTAGTTGACCCCTCAGCAGAGGACATAGGAGTCATTAGCTCATGGGTGTSTCTTCCACGCAGCATCACTGATTTGTTTCAGATGGGGAGGAAATTTCAACCTTGACGCTTTCCAAAGCATTTTTTTACTATTTATTTTACTTGTAAAAAACACATTGTTTTTACGTAAGACGCCAAAGGAAAAATAGAAATAAATACTTGTTCCTCGCAAGGAGCCAAGTTTGTGGACAAGAGTGATAACAACCCAGGACCTAATGGCATTAAGGACAACGTCCTGTTCAGGGGAAAGGTTGGTGCTATTTGGAAATGGGCTTGAACTGCAAATGCCATTAGGCAGGTGTAGAGAGRTGGAAGCAGTATTTTGAACCCTGTAAACATCAGACTATACAGTGACCAGTGTATGTACATTGCTTTCCAGAGCATTAAGTAAGTGTGTGTTAGTATCATCAGGAAAAGAGTCATCCGTCAGAGCTAAGGACCAGGATTTTTCAGAGAGAATATCTGACGTCAGAGACAGAGCCTCCATCTCAGCTAGAGGGATCTAAAGGGAGAGATGATTAAGCATAAGAAACCAGGACACAAATCTTTAGGAAAAGAAAAAAAAAAATTATCATAATCTCAATACTTCTAGACACTAAAGCAATATCCCTGCAMTGGGAGATGCTACATCATGCACATAGTTACTGGGGACAGAACATTAAAGAAACGAAATATAACAAAGAATTAAAAAAAAAAAAAGAGCGGGACATTCATACTTAAATGCTTACCAGTGAGCTGGGAGGGAGTTTAAAACCATACACTAATGCTAGCATTGTATTTTGTTGTTCTCCTGTCTAGATGAAGAAGCAAAAGTAACATTACTTTCATACTTTTATCCTCTTGGTTATGATCAAATACAAGAGGCTTCAAGACCTTCTGATTTCTCTGAAGTTGTTCCTACCCAACAACCATGCCGTTTTCTTGGCCTCTAAGCTAATCTGAGTCCCCAAAGATTCCCCAACACCAAAATCATTTTGTAGGTGGGGTATGGAGCGTGCCTTTCCCTGTGCTCCAGGGAGGGTATGGGGACCTCTCCCTCCCCGAGAGGCACGTGGGACTATAATTAACTTCCTAACGGCTAAATGGGGACAGGGAGAAATTTAAGGCTTGATTCGAAGTCTGGAAAGGTCAGCAAGTGCCCTCCTGGTGACTTCAGTGGGTTTTGGCCTGCTAGAGTGCCTCCAGTGCCTGGGTAAGCACCAATAACTGTCCTACTAAAAGAACCGTCTGCAYCTTCCAGCCCCCAAATGCCACCCCAGCCCTGGGCCCCACCAGCCTCCTCCGGCTCTGAGCAAACCCAAGCTGGGAATAGCTGCTGCACTGCCGCACCGACACTGTACCGATGCGTCTTGCTCGAACGCATCCCYGCTGAAGGCATTCAAGTAATTGATAAAAATCTTTATCAAAATATTGATGAAGCTCTCTCCCTAGACACAGAGCTCTTTTTATAAGAAATGTGAAACGTCACTTCAGTTTTTGGAGAGAAAGGGGAGAAAGGGGACTGCAGCATCTCCCTCCGAGCAGCATCCCTGCCACCAGGCACCACAAGGAGGGACGCTTGCCCTGAAGTGCAGGCTCAGCCCTCCCCAAATCCCCACTTTGGGTACGTGTCTGAGGCTGGTGCCCACGGCAGTGGGAGAGCGGCACTGGGAACAGCATTTCATTGGGTAACCTACAGACCTGGCTCACGCTTGCAGGGGCCTCGTGGTCTGGACAAGTCCCAGGTGCTTCCTTTTTGTTTCTCACTGTGCATTTTTTTTTTCCTACCCTCAATGCTTGAAAAGTCTTTCAACAGCAATATATCTTCCAAGAGAAACCACAGAGGCCCAGATCTGTTGCACTTAAGTTGTCAGAGGGCTGGATTTTCTCACTCTTAGAAATGGCAACAGTGGGGTGAAATAAACCCAGTGATGAGTGAACCTTGAGAGGCTCAAAACTTCAGCTGAGATAAGGAAGAGGGTCGGGCTCCTCTCATCTAACCTTGGGTTTGATATCTCCTCTAACACAATCGTCCCCTGGCAATGGATGAGAGAGATGCTTTGGAGGAGCTCCTGATTTCATACAAGGCTCCCCAAAAAAGCATCGCTGCAAAGGTTGCCAACACGAGGACGGTGATTCCTTATGGGGACAGATTCAACCCACCGACTGGAGCCCAAGCACATGGGGAAAGACTGCTAGAGCGTGGTGGACACCAGCAGCTCCTGCTCCTCTCTGGAGGAGCTGCAGCTCCTCCTCCTCCTGCAGCTCTGCTGGGAGCTGCTATTAATCAGGTTGCTTTCAGCAAGTCCCAGCACTGCTCTAAATTCCTGACTTGCCTGAGAACATGACAAATGGTGTGAACAGGAAAGCCAAAATGTAAACAAAACATCACCCCCACTTCAGCCTCCCCTCTCCCAAAATTGAGTTTGAAGCCGTCAAAACATTTTGTTGGAAACATTCAACTGATTTATACGGGTTTTAATTACAGGGGGAAAAAATAAAATAGCTTAAATTTTAAAAGAAAAAGTCATTGCAAACTGGAATGCTATATTTTTTCATTATAAAAATGTCAAAACAAAACCATTTTTTTGCTGCAGCAGCACTTTCTGGTGAAAAATGTTGTGACAAAAAATTTCCAACCAGCTCTCACTGAGTTTCATACTGACCCTCTGCCTTCCCCGCCAAAGCTACCGTCTCTATTCCTCCGGCAATTCTTAGAGGCAACCACTTCCTACAGCTTAATAGACCTCAATCTGGAAAGCAATACACAGCAATCAGGGGGAGACATGTTATCCCACTATATAAAGATATGCAGTAGGATTTCATTTTACCTAAGCTTGTTCCTTTCCTCTAATGAACCACCGAGTTGGATAATTTAGAGTGTCAGTGAGCTCATAAATAAGCACACTGATTTAACAAGAAAACTTCTGCTATTTTCAGCCAGAAAGGAAAAAAATAGACCAAGAAATATGGAATTTGCTCAATTCCAACTGCAGGAAAAAATAGGTATGCTTGAATTATTATTATGGTCACTGCTGTGATTTAGGGAAAATATTTGCTCTAAAGAATAACATGCTTGAGAAAGTAGGTATTTTATTCTAAGTAGTAAATGAACTAATTTTAAACAAGTATTACAGCCCCTGTTCGAGAAAGCACTGGAGCACACGATTACTTAAGTACATCATTAAAGGCTGCCTCACCTTCTAAATTCAGTTTAGATCAGAGATGAGGATCTAGTTTACAATTACCCACTTGCAAGAAGCCTCTTTAGGAAAATCATTGGAAACTAGATTTTCATGCAGTGTAAGTAGGCACAAAATGTAGAGATCATTTTATGATCCCCAGCAGCTCAGGCTCTGCTCTGGGAAAACCTCACACCATACTCCAGGCTCTGCAGACATGTCCTGACATTGCTGCGGAGCCCTGGTTAGGAGCAAGAAGCCAAATACAAGAACCCCACTGAAGGATGAAGATGGGATTTTGTACATTTTTCCCTACAACACTTTTGAACAGTAAATCCCAATGAAAAACTTCTCACTGTGTTGAAGAGGGAAACTCAGAGCCTGTACTTTTCCTCTTGCATTGATATACAACACCACAAACCAAGATATCTCAACTCCCACAGAAAAAGCCAAAATGACTTATGCTTCAAAATCCCTGTGACTACATTACATAAAGAACTTTAACTCTCTGTTAAAGGTCTCAGTCAAATCAAGTTTGGATGGAGACTTTGCAGGAAATTAGGAATATTAACCTGGTTCTCAGAGTTGTAATATTCGGGAGCTGGGAGGGCATAATGATGGCACACAGAGCCTGACAGGTTGTCCATCAGCTTCAGCTCTCCTTCCAGAGATTCCTGGATCAGCAGTGATATGGTATCAAACAAGTGCCTTTCCTAGGAGGGGTGGTGTATAGCATGCAGAAAGAGACAGCAAGCCAAAAAGAGAGAGGGGGTAAAAAGTGAGGGACAGAGACAGAGAGAAAAAAGGACAGTGTATAAAACCCAACAAACGGAAGGGGAAAAAAAACAGAATAGAAGGCAGGGGCGGGGAAAGACGGAAACATTCCAAGGGAATAGCAGTAACAGAAACAACAGGACAGGAGAGGTGAGGCAAGAGAGGAGAGAGAACAGTGCAGTAATATCACGGTGAGCAGTGACAGCTTTCTCAGACATTACTAGTGATGGGGCCGACACCGGCTGCCCCRGGATCGTGGCTGCTACCGCTCAGGGCCCTCCTCGGGGACAATTCTCGCTCTCAGCAAACACGACCGGTTACTCCTGGGATCTGAGCTGTACAATGGGGCCGGTATAGCAGCATCTTGATAGATGGTGCTGTGAACTTTTACAGGACACTACTGCTGTAAGGATTCTGTACCCACTGTCCACAGTTCTGAGCAAGACCTAATACCTGGCACCTAAATCCATATCCAGGGGTCACATAAATTAAAATAACCTGACTTGAAGAGAAGCTGAGCATCTTGCCCATAAAATCTATAGATGCCCAAGATGGACACACGTCAGGTCACTAATTCACGTGCCTGACATGGATTGAGATGCCCCAGTTGTCCTGGCCAACATCAAACCAGCTGGCCACAGCACAGACAACGGGAGGTTATACAGAGCAGGGTCTGGCTTTCGCAGGCGGCACGGGAGCAATTTAAGGGTTGCATCTTTCATGTAGGGAATGCCTACTACATACAATGAAATGAGGACCGTCGTTACAGTCAAACAGCACACAGTGCAAAAATCCTGGGGAATAGGCAAGCAAAAGAGCATGCTGACCACATGTCCTTGCAGGGTCATGTCTTGGGAATTGTATTCCTCTGCTATCGTGCTCAAGCATCAGATTTTTTTCTGAAAATTTTGGCTGGGAGAATAAATAGTCGGAATAAAATCTCCCGGAGGTTTTTGAGGCTTCTGTTTGAGTGAAAGAGCAAGAAACACACTCTGGAGATTATGAGCCCTTTCCAAGGCCACCTTCAGAGAGGGCAAGTTTAAGAGACTAAAGAGCTGAGGGTATCCTTCCCACTGATTTGTCTTGCAATTTCTCTCTTTGCCAGTGTGAGGACTGATGCAGGACAACAGTGCTGAGGACAGTTTGCCAGTACTCTGCYTAACACGTACAGCAACAGTTGGGACATGTTGTTTCTTCCTAGAGGACATAATGAGTCTGGATTTCCCCATATTGCCCTGAACTCCTTTTTCTTGTGCCAAAGAGCAGCTTTGGACTCCATCTCAGACATCAGTGACTCCTAATGGCACCAGAAATTTCCAGTAGCTTAAGAACTGAAACAAAGCTTAAGCAGGGATTTACTCTTTTTCACCCTTGGACTAAAGATTATAAATGAGTTTTTCATGCATTAGAATACTCATTAGTCTACCCCAGGCAGAAGCCAAGATATGCTGTTGTGAAATCATCATGTAATAAAAGCTAATGAGGTATGTGTAGAGTTTAACCCAATTTGYGATCAGCTAAGACTAAAAAAAAGGCTGGACCATTTTTCTCGTATAATTCCAGTTCAGTTCCCTCCCAAAGGACCTGTCTGGGTCTTGACCTCACCTCTCTCATTCCTCAAACTGAGTCTTCATCCAGAAACTGTGCTTTAGAGAGACTTGTTGCAGCTCATAGCAGCTACCACATTACAGCCCTGCTCCGGCACTGCTCCTGCTGGTGGGAGTTTTGCCACCAGTTCTGGTGAGCTCAGGTTTGAGTCCCCTCTGGATTACTCTGTTGTTAAAATAATCTTTTCTTACAAGCTTGACTGCAGGGATGGATTTTAAATTGAGGTTACATAAAACAAATTTAACACTTAAGCAAAGATTAGCCAAGTTTTATTCCTCTTTTATGTTGTGGTTCATGGTCTGCTTTAGAAAAGCAAACACATGCTCATGATTTTGCTATCACAAAGGACCTAGCCCAAACTCTGGATTAGAGCAAATTTGGAGCTAGGTCTGAACTGGGTGGCTTGGGCACATCTCCAGAACAAATTGCAAAGCTCTCTACCCTGAACAGATGCGTCAAGGTGGTCTGGAGACCTGCCTAGGGTCTCTTCCCTGGAGCATCAGTTCCCACACCACGCAACAGTCAGTCAGCAGACAGCGAGGAATACAAGCCCTGGAGGTATGGTACACCCACGCCTTCATTACTGACTCGTGCATGTCTTCCCCTAGCAAATATGCAGGTCAAGCCCTCTTCACTCTCCAAACTGAGATTCTCACCATAGGGTAAACTAATGAGAGCTGAGAATCCACCTTGATTTGCATGGGACTGGTACATCCTCGGGGGCTCTCAGGTCTCTCTCCACCGGTCCTGCCTGYCCATGCAAAGATGTCCGAGGGGCTGTGTTGGCCGGGGGTGATTGTCTTCATTTCCATCTCCAGTTCTGCTTCGAGCTCTGCCTCCTCCTTCGCCTCCTTGTTGCTCTCCTCCAAGTGCTTCATGAGCACGGCAATCACCACATTCACCAGGACAAACTGGGCTGTCAGCACGAAGGAGACGAAGTAGATGGGTGAAATGACGGTGTTGTAACAGGTGGACTCCTGGTCACAGTCTCGCAGTGTGTCCTGGAAACAGGGGGGAAATGATGGAGGGATGTGAAGAGGTTCCAGCATGGACCTCAGTCTGCCGTCTGGTCATCTGGCTGGAAYGGGTTGTCCTTTCATGAAGAAAACTGAGAAGATTGGGCAAATTTCATGTCTAGGATGGCAAAATACTTTCCAGTAAAACCTTACGTTTCTGTGTTAGTCACCACAAGCAGGGAAATTGTCCCCTGACATTGACACCCTGCTGCTCCTAAAGGAAAGGCTGTTTTAACAGATTAGAGAYCAAATACCCAAGAGTGTGGCAGATGGATCCAGGGCAAAGCAGGGTGCAGCTACAACCCATCAGCTATCCCACAGCAGCTGGGCTTGCGGACACTCTTTCCTCAAGTTCACACCCTGTCATTAAGACTTTGACCACTTAACACTCAYCATGGGCTACAAATTGACAGAGAAGCGATTCCTTCGGACTGGCTAGTACCCTGTGTACTCATAGACCAGATTTCTTCACAATAGCATGCCTTTATGGCTGTTCCCTAAGAGAGATGCTCTCTCAGAAACCTGGGTTTTCCCAGAAAAAAACCCACAAAGTAATATCAACAACAATAATAAGAGTAACTGGAGACTTTTAAGGAAAAAAATAAAACTAATGCATGTTACTGAGCTGAACTTATATTTCACTTAAGAGATGAGTCCCTTTATTTTTTCCCCTTTTTTTTAAGTTGCTCTCTTAGGTTAAAAAAAGGGAATATATGGAGTATGCCAGGAGCCTGCAACCATAGGCACCACATTGCTGGGARAAGGGAACAGAATTAGAGACTTTGCCCAGTTGCACGAATGAAGAGACCAGCTCACTGTAGGACGTGAGTGTCCTGGCTGAGCATCGTTACCGGTCTGGAGCAGAGAGGATGGCTTCTGATTAAGCAGTTATAGGCAATACTCATTTTCCGTGGGTCTCTTACCTTCATTATCCCATTCCAGTTGTCTCCTGTGGATACTCGGAAGAGAGTCAGAAAGGCCATCCCAAAGTTTCTGAAGGTGGCATGCCGTCCCAGCCCCTCGCAAGGGTGCGTGTCGTCACACTCTGTGGGACCAAGCACAGCCGTGAGACCCCTGATCACACACTGCTCCCACCCCTTCCACTGGCAYGGGAAGACTTACCAAGGTCTCCAAACAGCTCCACTCCAAGAGCTGCAAATATGAAAAACAACAACATGAAGAGAAGACCCAGATTCCCCACCTGGAAAGAGAAAAAGAAATGGGGGAAAAAAAACACAAAAAAAGAACATTCATTGATTTTTTTGTTCCAGACCTGTTTCTTGCTGTATTCTTTAATCCAAAATTTAAACTGCTTCAGGGGAAAAATGACCTCAATGTGAGGACTGTATCTCAGACTGTGCTTCGGAAGGGAAATGTGATTCTCTAATGACAGTAAAAATAAAATGATTAGCATTCCTCTGCAATAGGAAATTAGCTCTGGGCCAGAGGAGATCTGGTTTGATATGGCAGTGGGTTACCTGCGGCAGCGCTTGCATCACGGTATCCAACAGGGCTCTCATCCCTACAGCCATCTTCAGCAACTTCAACACTGCAGAAAACACATTTATAATATGGTAACAGCAGCGTTAGCATGGAGGCACAAACTCAGTCCCTCTCCCAGGAGCCACAGATTATAGGAAGATAAATGTGAAATCATGTCAAGTGTTCTCCATTAGCTGCTATAGTCCCTGGCCTTTTTGCATTGCTCCTGGTTGCTTGGATACTATTAAAATCCCRTGAATAGCAGCCACACCTATCCTGAGACTTGGAGAAAGCGTTATCGTTCTGCCTGGCTTTTCCTTTCCCCACCTTATCTGTGTTGGACCTATCTCCTTCTTCCTCTGGTTATCATGAGCAGTTACTTTCCCAGCCCTGGGGCTACTTTCCCACTTCCATAGGCTACCCACTTTCATACTGGAGAAAAGGAGGCTCAGGGGAGACCTTATCGCTCTCTACAACTACCTTGTGAGTGTTGGTCTCTTCTCCCAAGTAACAAGCAATAGGACAAGAGGAAATGGCCTCAAGTTGCGCCAGGGTAGGCTTAGATTGGATATTAGGAAGAATTTCTTCACCGAAATGGTTGTCAAGCATTGGAACAGGCTGCCCAGGGAAGTGGTGGAGTCACCATCACTAGAGGCGTTCAAAAAAACGTGCAGACGTGGCACTTCAGGACATGGTTTAGTGGGCATGGTGGTGTTGGGTTAACGGTTGGACTTGATGATCTTAGAGGTCTTTTCCAACCTTAATGATTCTATGATTCTATGATTTTATACATGATTCACTGAGGAGCTGGTTTACACATCTCTTCCAGAAGGTTGCATTTCCAATTGGAAAACACATGTATTTTTAATTCTGAAAGGGATCCAATGCACGGGAAAAACACTTTTTTTCCCCCTTGAGACACAGTAGCATTTAATTTCTCCTCCAGTTCTTTCTTTGCTTAGATGAGGGCTGCAATCATAGCAATTATGCCTTAGAGCACAACATTACCCTTCAGGAGAGCCTGGAAATACTTTATTAAGGGCCCAAGCACTCACGTTTTRTGTCTTCATCATTTGGCCCTGAGATCTCCCTGTTCTGAAAAATCAAGCCCTGAAGAAGCTGGCTTCCCAACTTGGGTACGTTTCGTTACAAGTCTGAGGGGACAGATGGATGCAGAATGATGAGGCATGCTTTGTCACCACGTGGTGAGATGTAAAGTCCCATGGGAAATTAAATTTATTAGATTCTTGTCTTTTAAAGCCAACATACTCGAGCTTGCGTTCTCTAATCCCCGTTAGAGATGACTTTGATTTGACTGGCATATTTTTTCCAGGTACATCTCTGGGAGTTACACCCACAGCTATTTCTCCTTTATTTCTAAGCTCTCAGCCTTCAAGTTCTCTTAAGATATAAACACATGGTCAGTTGGCTCAGCTTTTTGGCTCCTCGCAAGTATTTTCCCCCATTGTTCTTTTATTTGTTTACAGCCTGTTCATGCCAGAACTATGCACATCATGATGGGGATGTGCCCCAGAACCGTTTCCCAATGCTTAACTCTCTCCTGGAGGGGACCCTGCACTTCAAACACAAGTCAATTCTGCTTTATTTGTCTCACCTCGAGCAATCCTGAGAACCCTCATGATTCGGATAATAGTGGGGTTAATTGGTAGCGAAGCGTTCACCTCAATCTCTTCCAAAGTGATGCCCATGATAGACAGCAGCACGATTGCCAGATCTAATTGGTTCCATCTGGAGACAACACAAAATGAAGTTTAACATCTACTAAGAAGCTGGCAAGGGAAGGTAGCTTGTTTCACATGAATTCCAGTCATTTCAATGGTTCTAGCACTCAAATGAATCTGCAGCATTTTTCTGAGGGTATTATACAAAAGCAGTTATGTTATGAAATCATTATAACTAATGCATCTCATTAGAAAATCAGCCAATTCCAAAGATATTCTTGACTGAGGGGAAACAGAAACAAAAGCTGGGCAGTTCTCTACCCAGAGGCTGCAGACCTCAGGGGAGACGCTGCGGTATCTGTCTGGCCACTTCTAGACACGACACTCATGGACCTCAGCGTGAGATCTGCCCTAGAAAGAACCGGACCCTGTGTCCAGTCCTTGCATTAAAAATCACACTGGGTGAAGGAAAGACCTCAAGGATTTGTGCCAGGTCGGGGAGAGGTGTAATCCCAGCACAGACACCTGAAAYGTGGGGAGAGGGGTGGAACCATCCCCCGGCTCCTGAAGGGCTCATGTCAAGTCCTGCTCAGTGCCAGCGCTCTTGGTATTAACATTGAAGGAGGCAAAAATGGCTGGAGAAAGATTCACCAAGGATGTATTTGTGAGGTAAGAGTGTGAAAATCTAGAAAAGGAAGCAATTTCATCTGCTGCTCAGCATATGCTTAGAAAGAGGTCCCTTTTCTCTTTCATTTCCACTTAGGACCAGATTCTCTCTCTTGGCATAAATTCTGTCACTTCACCAGGTCCTCTTGATTATTTGGACATGCAACAGGTGTGAGAAGAGAACCAGCTGCTCAGTGTGAGACTCGCTCCTATTTCGTCCACCTCCAAGGGCCAAAGTGGTGCAATCATACTCCTCGGCATGCACGATCCTTTCTCCAACTCACATCCCAGGCCTCCACCTACCCAGGTTTCAATCAGTCACACCAAAAAGCATTCACACATGTCAGACTGACATCACTGTGAARAGCATCGGGATCCAGGACACTGAATTTGGGCAGCTGTCTCCAGAAACCTGCTGCTGCACCTGCGGTCAAGACGGAGCTTTTGTTACCTGTCTTGGAAGAAGCGACGAAACCCAAAGGCGATAAGCTTGAAAACAGACTCCAGGACAAAGATAACAGTGAAGATGTAATTGCAAATCTTCAGGGCTTCATCAAGAACCTGGGATGCAGACAGAGGACCGGGGTTAGATGCTAGCTCTGCTGAGGGGCTTTGCTGCCTGCAAACCTGCCCTCCTTTCACCAGTTACTCATTGCCAAACTACAGAYGAAAGGCTCCAACCCTGGGCCCTCGACGATGACAAATGTCCCAGGGAAAAGTCCCAGTACTTCAGGGAGTGCACAGATTGCATTTCTGCCTCATCCCAAGCCAGCTGATGTAATTCACAGGAGGGGCTGACACAAACCCAGGGCACAACTCAAACCCCACAGCAGTAACACAGCCCCAGCTGGGATCGCTTGGGTGAGTGGTAAGAGCTGCTGCATTTGCAGGTGTCGGCAGTGCCAAAACTCTCGTGCTCCCGGCAGAAAGCTGAATGTCATCCCACTTGCTCGTTTGTACACTGCCGCAAGAGCCGTAGGCTGGCGGGGACCGTGCAAGCACTGGCCAAATGGCTTCTTTGTGATAGCCTGTCATTTACTCCTCACCTTGAGCTTTTGGCAAGGAGCAGGAGAGAGGGACAGCATGCCAGCAAGAGTGAGTGCCTCAGGCTTTCCTCTGCCCACCCTTCTCTCTGCAGGTGTCACAGCCTGGCCGTTAACTACAGGTGCCTCCTGGCTGGGACAACTCCTGTAGAGTCAGGCATTAAGCCRCGTAAGATATTATTTCATCCCAAAAGTCCTGCTCATAAAGGAGTGCTGTGGTAGCAGCATCCTGCATGGCCTCTTAAGTAACATCCATCAAATGGGACGGTAATAACTGTGTCCAGAGCACTGTTAGGGAGCGTGGGAGATGATGGTAACAGAGTGCTCTCAGACCAAAAATAGGACTTGCTGATCCCCAAGTGGGAGAAATCATAGTAGAGGGAATTTAAGCYACGCACTCTGCCTTCACATTACAACTTCAAGCATCCGTGGATGAAAACCACCTCATCTACCCAAGAAGCACAAGCCCAGTCACCAAAGGAAGCTGTGGCTCTGAACAAGCCTCCCTGTCATACCGCAGAGGACCTGGGCTCTGCCAGCAAATGAGCATATTTATTTGGCAAAAGCAGATTTTGCTCAGTAGCTCTTTGCTCGAACCACCTCTATGCACATGGCAGCCCCTCCTCTCTATGGGCAGCCGCAGCATCTCCGGCTGGGATCTCATCCACAGGGCATCCCGGGGTATCCCACCACCAATCCCTTTCAGCACCAACATGCTGAGCAATCGTTAGTTTAGATATAAAGCTCTCTGGTACGTTTAGCCTTTTAAATATCTGCAGGATCCCAGCCATCAGTCACCCAGACCAGAGTGATTTCGGGGCCTTGATTCAGCAGGGCTCTCAAGCATGTGCCTGGCTCTAACGGTGCTGTCATCTCAGCACAGCCCAAGCTTGGAGTTATTACCCRGATGCTGCATACCAGAGGCTTAGAGACAAAATGTTATTTTCCTAAAGAAAACTAAAAACAAAAGCCTGCCCAACATTTTTATAATACAAGAGAAAATGTAGCTGCAAAACGACTGCGGCAAGACATACGCCCTAGAGCAATTCCAATACAGGCTCCTTAACCAACAAACTTTTTCATCACCAAATGACCGAATCATGCAATGAGCCTTCCAGTGTATTTAAAGGTGACCTGAACAAAAAAAATAAATTGGGCTTGTGCCCTTTCACTYTTTGGCTTCTTTATGATAGGCCGGGGGATATTTTTCCCCTCGCTTGCATGTCTTAGTTGTTTGGGTTTTTTTACATTAAGTATTCAAGTCCTGTCTAGTCTTAAATAATATTTCCTTCTATTGTGTGTTATATTTATGCATTCTGAAAGTGGCTAATAAAAATAAGTACAAGTTATATGGCAAAGGCAGCTATTTCCATTTCACTCTACGCACAAGAGACTTGACATCCCAGGACAGGCTGTTTTTATTTTCAGAGTATGACAAAGACCCAGGAACTTAGCGCACTAATATATTAAAATATATTTTAAAGACCAGCATGGAATCCAGTGCCTGTGAAAATTGGGCATTATGGGATATTGGGGATTTAGAAGAAAGTTTGTGAAAAGAAACACTTCACAAATTTTTACTATTCTTTTTCCTTTTTCTCCTTTTTCTTGGTGGAAAACCTAAGTCAAACGGAAGATTTCAATGACGATCTCATCTAGCAAACCAAACAAACCTGCTCCCATCCTTGTTTTCAAAGCAGTCTGTTTGCACTTAACTAGAAGGGAGAGGTGCAACGGGATCCACGTACCAAAAGCCACGGTTTGAGCTGGAAGCCAKATGAAGGATGGGTACGCTCCACGGGGCAAAGGGCCAGGTCGGGCATGGTGAATGGGGGCCCCGAGGTTTAACAGCAAAATTGGCCTTACCTCTGCCCATCAGCACATCCCACCACGGCTGAGCATGTCCCCCCACTGCTTTTTCSCCCTCTCTGTCCCAGTACCTTCGGCTGCTGGTAGTGCTCCATGGCCATGGTGATCACGTTGAGGCCAATCACTCCAGTGATGAACAAATCCAGGTAGTGGCTGGTGCACATCTGGTGGATCAGGAGGCGGAATCGGGAGTAATCCGAATAGTAGGGCTTACACTGTGCTTCTACAGCAGGGGGGAGGAGAGCGGAGAGGCACGTCAAGTCATTTCTCTGCGTCTTTCTGAAGTCAACGCACCCTCACTTTCCAACTCCGAAGATGATAAATTCTAGACCGATTACAGCAACATGCTCTCTTTTTTTTTTTTTCCTTTTTTCTTGCTGGCATGTTACCATTTTTAATACACAGCAGGGCTCCCGTCATCTTACATCCATTAAACATCTTCAGTGGGACATGCGCTATACTCAGCCTTATAGCATCAGGGATGAGGTGAGCTGGGACTACTGTACTGCTAAAGAATGTTTTCCCTGTAGGGAAATTGAAACTAAATTTAAATTAAAACAACAATTTTTGTTTCTGCTGATCTTAAAAGATCTTAAAAGTCCCCAAAGTATCCAAAAGCCCAGTTAATGGTCAGATGTCGGGGACAGATTTTACTAACAATGGCTTAAAAATACAGGCCATTGAGTTAGCGGTTGTCTTTGAAAGAGAAGTAATTCAGTCATATTATGTTCTTTGCAGTAAACTGTAGAGAGAACAAAATTCAACACTTTGGCTGTCAGAGCCCTGAAAAATGGTCCATAAAAATACCAAGGAAAACCGATCAGTCAGCCTTAGCGATTAGAAAATAATGATCCTCTGTTTAGACAAGATTATCAAAGTACAGATTTCACTGTTCAACTCATTCCCGTGTTCAGCAGCCTCAGGGATGACACGTGCTCTTTAGACCCCGAATGTTCCTAGAGAWAAACTCATTTACTCACCTAATCTCTAATGAGGAAATGCCAAGGCTGAGTATATAATTCAGTACAGTTTTCAAGGAGGCATTATAATGCAGATTGAAGTGGAAAGGACTGTCTTGAATATGTCAGAGTATAATATTGCTCTCCTAATTAGATGATCAACTGGTTATGAAAATTATTGAGCTGTAAGAATTACATGGCTTGATATTTAGTGCTGCTGAGCAAATGTACAGTTTGATACATTACTCCAAGCAAAAAGTTGGGCAGAATGAAGCCACGAAGCACAGGTTTGGGTTGCCCTCAAGGAAAACTAATTTTAGAAGATTAAATTTTGCCTGGAAATAGAATTCACTTTGTCAATAGCCAATGACATTGCAATCAAACCCATAGATTTAATGGTTTCATGCGCTCCCTGTTTCGCAACACAATCCTGAAAAATCAGAGAAGTTTTGTTTGTTCCATAGAGACAGACCTTTCCCTTACAGCCCAGGGACCAGAGAGACAAATCACTCAGCAGCTTTATTCAGTAGGGCTTTGGAATACCCAAACTGCTTCAGCATCATCAAATGAAAGGCAGTATTAATATTCACTTTCTGATCTGCAGTGTGCTTTAGGTGATCTGTACCTCAATGCTAAAGCACGATATCGATGAAAAGGTCTATAAAATGAATTTTTATGCTGAATCTATTGAGTGCTTACAAAAAAGCAGGCTGGTAGCTGCTGACTCACTCATAAGACTTTGTCAGATATCTCAGAATCTRCATAGATCTCCATAAAGTTAAGATATCTTGATCACATTATGCTAAATTATGAGTAGCAAATTAACTAAAATGTTTGAATACAATTAGGTTAGGAATAGGACCTATTTTTATGAACCAACTTATCATCTCAGAAAGAAACAGCATCGTAATTGGATCACTTCTTCTACATTTATGTACAATTCACATTCAAAAAGAAAAATGTCAATGTTTCTGCCTTTTCTTGCAGTGGATTTACTTATGAATAATTACACTGGAATTCAAATTTTTYTTAGCTTTCATGGACAGGTAGTTCCAAATCCTACAGAATAGCACTGACACTGTGAGAACAGAGAGAGGTTTTAGAGAGAAGTTGTAAAATGTCTCCTGTGCAGGGCTCCTACACGTGGATTAGSCAGTGCATGGCCTCATAAGCAGGGTTGCTAATTGTTCATATATCTGCCAAGGCTCTCCCCCTTCGAATCCCCCCTCTCCCAAACGTCAAAGCTCCTTTTCACCTTTCCCAGCACATGTTTCATTMTTCCCCGTTAACTTTGTTAAGAGGAGATTTGTCAACCCTGTTCATGAATGATGCCACCACTCGCCTCACCGGTCACCACATGCTGGCCATGCATATTAGTGAAATACAGATATTACCGTGAGATGAACCACACACAGGCTGGCATGCTGTCCGAGGACTATAGATAAATAGCTACTGTGTGTAGGTGGGCAGGGAACTTTCTGAACAGATAAACCATTTTCTTGCTATTGTATAAATAACATTTATTTAACSCAACAGTTCTGCAGAGAAGTTGGGTGTTGCTCATGTATAATCATCCAAGTGCAAAGCCCCTGTCCCCTATCACACAGTATCATTTCTAATTATTGCAGTAAAGATCTAAACAATACCAACATCTTGGGAAATACAGACATCTGTTAAACTCCAGGTGGTGAACTTCACAACTAACACAACACCAAATTACTGTACTGTTACAATACACTGCGTCAAGAACAACAAGAGCTCTGGGTTAGTCTYGGTTATCACTGGAAAGGTTAACTTGGCTTCCCGGCACACATGGCATTACAGAAAAGAGGAGGAGAGCAAATGAACAAAAGAAGAATTGGCAGAGTGAGAATGTGAGAAGATGGGGAAATACAGCAAAAGCCCACTACGAGACATCAAGCTGGTGAACAGGGTGTAAATCAAGCTGCTTCACCGTGGCTGGAGGCCAGGAGTGGGRGAGAGGGAGAAGTGGCTCAAATTTAGATATCGTTACACTGGAGAAAATCAGCTCAGACAGTGGAGCCTGAGCAATCTCCTAACGCAGGCAGGAGGGAGATTTTGCAGCTGGTTGAGAGCTGGCTTGAGAGAGTTCCACCTGCCTGTTCATCCTGGGCGATGGGGGCCTAAAGGGACCGCGCYGGCCAGGGGAGCGGGTGCCTGGCATGGGGGGCAGTCTGTTTTAATTCATCATTTTTACGGGCTCTCAACTTGTTTCCCAAGCAGACATTCTGTACTCCTCTTGGCATCATCCCGCCGGATTATAATTGATCCCCTTGGCAAGGGCTGGGAGGCAGAGCACGGCAGCCCCGGCCTGTGTCCTGGGGTAGCCAAACTCATCGCCGTCCTCTCCTGCCCATTTGGAAAGGCAATGACCATTGCTGTTGCAGGATAAACATTTCCCATTCCTAAGCCTGCTCCAACTTCTCCCTTCAGCTTTGGTGATCACAGCCCAGGTTTGGGGCATTAAGCCCTGTGCCGCTGTTCGTCTGACAGCCCTGAGACGTGACCTGCGAAATGGCACTAGTGACCAGCAAAGCAGTGCTGGAGGCACCCCTGTTTTTGCCAGGCAGTGCCACTTCCAGCTCCCAGAGGGTCCCAGGGCTCGGCTGGTCTCTGCTGACACTGCGGGAGATGGGGTCGGAGCCACCCTCTTCCCATTAACTGCATTTTCTTGGGGGGGATCAGGCTGGGCATGCAGTTCCGAAATATCTCCGGATAGCGTCTGCCTCCGAATATAGCCCTGTCAAGAGAGAAATTGCCACTTTCCCCGAGGTGGCTTTTGAGCTGAAGGTGCGTGGGCACAGGAAATTGGAATTCACAAGAGTGGGACAATTCCATTACTGTCTCCTCCAGCTTCTTCCTTCTCCTATAATAAGGGAATTAACTACTTTTCAGGTCTGAGTATATCTGGAGGACAGCGGCAAACCAGTGAGCAATGAGCTCGTGACGCAGCTGGATTTACAAACTGTATCAAGAATATTATTAGGTTAAAAAGTAGTTTGCACTGAAGAAACTTTTTTTATTTAAACACGGCATTTTACTTGGCTTTTATTGTACTGAATGGATTTATTAAAAAAAAAAAAAAAAAGTAAAATGGAAAATGATAAATTATTTCCACTGAGAAGATTCCAGTTGTGATAGAATGTAGACTTGAAAAAAAAAAAAAGGAAAAAATAAAATTATAATATCTCACTAAGCACCAGGCAGCAGCACGCACGCACACACAATACTCTATCTTATCTTCACAGAAAGAGAAAAGAAGCCCTCTGTAAGTGCAGAGATGTGTGGAAGCTTTGGGGTCACGACTCCAGATTTCTCATTGAACCACAGGAGGTTCATCTACAGCACCCGGGACTGATTCCCTAATATACCCAACAGTCAGGTTCAGAATTAAAACCTTTCTATTCCCTCATGCCGGTGCCTGAAGAGCAGCATGGTACATTCACTACCACTGGATCCAAAGAAAAGACAACAAAAGGAAACACAAAGCACAGACCTGACAATTGCACACATTTTAAAGGCAAACTCTAAGGGTCTTTCTGAGCCTGCGTGGGATAACGGAGGGGTTTGGAATGAGTTCAATGCCTTAAAAATAAAATAAAATAAAATAAAATAAAATAAAATAAAATAAAATAAAATAAAATAAAATAAAATAAGACAGCCAAGATGTAGCTCTGTTGGACCAGGAGAGGAGTCACAACCAAATAAAAGTAGAAAAAACAAACAGACCCCCAAAACCAGTGACAACACCCCCCCTCGTGCTGCCCCTGTTTCGCAGGAGAGGACAGGAGGCCTACCAAGAAGAGCAAGGATGAAGGCAAAGAAATAAAAATACCAGGAATGGCAATGGGAAGGAGATTCAGGATTTATTAAAGCATGTTGTGATAACTTCCAACAAGGCCTTAGAAATATAAAGTAGGAACCTTGGTCTCCCTGAGTTAACCTCTGCAGTGAAAGCTGATAGCCCTCACCTTGCAATTTTTATTTAATCAAAACTCCCTGCAATATGTGAGAGATGGATGAAGCCCTGATCCCATCTCAAGCAGTGGGAGCTTGTTCACAGGTGAGAGTTCTAATGGCACAATTTTCCTAGCATGTTATTTTTGTCAAAAATCACAGCTATATTTGTTTCTATGTTGGCGCCTCTTCAATTATTCAGGCTAATATTCTTAAGTTATGAATTAAAAGAAATGCTTGCCAGATCAAAGCTTCTCCTAAAAATAAAAAGAGCAAGGGACAGATTTGCAGCCCTGAGCACCGTCCTGGCGAGGGGGGACGGGAAAGGGAGACGTGAGCGAGCCCTCATCAGGGTGGCCAGGTCAAACCCCCAGCAGTGTTCAGCCCAGCTGGTCCATCGCCACCAGGACCTGGAAAAGCTTTGAGGTGGCATCTTTATTTCTTTGAATTCATAAGATGCCTCATGGATTGAGTGACTCTCAATCAATATGAAGAATTCACAAGCTAGGCAGCACAACGGCTAAACCCCATGTCCATGGTGAGGGTTGGGGTGGGGTTGGTCTCTCCATTAAAGCACTAAGGCTCTGCACTATCCTGAATTTTACCCTGCTGAAAAAAATACTATGCCTCCCTGAAGTACAGCATTCGTGAAGCAATGAGCAAGGGTTGGAGAAATAATGAAATAACCTCCCTAAGCGAGACTGCCTGCCTTCCAGAGACACTCCTGCAAATTATTCGGAGACTCCTAAGTTGGTGGTTGGAAAGCTAAAGTAAACAATAAAGGACTCATTTCACAGTCCAGTCATTAGTTTCTAAGAAAAAGCAAAAACAAAAAAAAAAAAGGAGAAAAAAAAAAAAGCCATGAGAAGTCTGACAGTGTCTTAATGAAAACCAGAAAAAAATAATACTGTAGAACATAACATGATCAAGGGGTAAATTAAGGGTTTGCAAGTGTCAGTCCTGAGCCAGGTCTGCAGACCTGCAGTTCAGAATGMTATGCGTGTGCCATGAAGTAAGCAAACGAGCTTTGCACCACACACACGGTTTAGTGGGATGCCTCACAGCAGCGGTGGCCAGCCGTTAGTGACACAGCACTGCCATTCAAGTGGGACGAGACGTGCCGACTTCCCAGTACCTTGCACTGCACTGGCTGAGCTCTCCATTAATACATCATCCAGCATTAGATCTAAAAGAATGAAACGGCATTAATCACCCRGCAGGACACATGGCAAGATTTCCCTTCCCCTTCAGAGGTCCCTACAGCTCTCAGGCTCTCCATTGCCTCTACCAGGAATGTTTCCTTGTGGGATCCTCTCGTTGTGCCTCATGGCGGGTGGGGTCAGGTACGCGGGCTCATCGTGAAAAACGAAGGGCTCTTGTGCTTCTCCCACACACACAGGTGGAAGCCCAAGAGATCCCTGAGAACCCCCTCGTTTGATGATGATGAAGAAGACGACACTTCTGAAGGACAGACTTTGTACATATCCTGCTGAGCCAATGCACATTACAGCGACCACTCCTGCATCTGCCTACATCTCACCGAGCTGGGATCTCACATGCTTTTCTGGTTTTCAGATGYCCGGTTGGGTAAATGCATTTGAAGAGTCTATGATCAAAAATGACTGTGCRATCAGTTAGATGTCTACGTCTGTCTATGTCTGACATCCATAGTTTGGTTTGGGCATCTGGGGACACTCAGGAAGTCCAGTTAAAAGGAACCATCATGCAGTTGCTGGCATAATCAAAGCCCTAGTCTTGGTATCATCTGCAAGTTCCCACCATGCAGAATGAAGCTAAGCAATGACATCTGTTGCCTCTGAGGGCAAAGCTGGACACGGTCAATTAAAACCAATGTTTCACTGAACACGAACTGGGAAAACTGTTCTGAAGTGATTTGGAGGGCTTCATACTTTGCTTTTGAAAGGTTTTTATGGTGATTGAATACTCAGCAATATTTGATCCTCAGTAAAATAGCTGTTTATTGCCTCTTTAATTAGGCATTTCATAGGACTGAATGAATAACTACATCTCCAAGGATGGTTTGTGATTCCTTCCCGCTGGGAAATTGCCCAGACTTATGTCTTTTCTTCATCTAGTTCCTCCAGCACTATAAATAAGGTCATTAATAATAACTAAACATCTATTTTTCTTCTATAGAAATGTCTGCTTTCCAAAATTGCAACTTTAAATAGGGACCTTTCTATCCAGCCTTTAAAAACATTTTCTAACTCATCATCCTGAAACTGTATTTGGGAACTTGGACTGACCGAAAGAGCTTTCTAGGCATTTCCTTGATGTGAAAGACAAAAAAAAAATTCTTTCCATCTGTATCCCACTTAACAGAGAACAGTCTAACATGTCCTCCACCGCTCTTGAGGGAAGCCTCCATCTTTCCGCTGACCATCAAGGAAGCCAGGCTCTCGGCATAAACCAAAGTTTGATGTCCAGAGGCTGGTGTGATACATCCTATTGGTTACAAAATCCGTGAAGCTCATTGGACTTAAAGCTGTGACCAAAGGAAGGTGCTGGGTAAGTGCTGAACTGAGAGAGGCTGACACCCCGCTGTGGTACATGGTTGCACGATTAAGYCTGTCTCAGCTATTAAACACCTCAGACTATTAAAAAAAAAATAGAGCAGACTTAATATTACCAGCTTTCAGAACAGGGGCCTGATCAGACAGCCTCTTAAACAGTACTGAAGTCTGTCAAAGATAGAGAAGAGATGTGAAAGGGGACAAGGAGAGAGCAGCAGGCGGACTGACCAGGGAGGGAAAGCGTGAGGCCATGGACACAAAGGGCAACGGAGAAAGTTCAGTCAGAAGAGAAAGCATGCAAGAAGAGTACTTCCGACCTGTGGCCTCTGGCTGACTTATTTCTTACTTATTCAATCAAATTAAAAGAAAAAAAGACTAAAAGACAAATGTCAGGTCGGAGACTTTTGGCAGAGCGAAGGTCTAGCCTCCTTTCACCTGCAAAGCCTTCTCTAGGCAGGRCTGCAAGCTTGCACATCCAGTTTGGAGTTTGGTTCAATTTGCATCAGTGCTATTTTGTCTAGTTAGTTACTCTCCTCAACTGCCTTTTTTTTTTTCTAATCTGTATTTCTCAAGCAAATGCATTGATATGTTTCTCTAAGGAGTTTTTAAGCATTACTAGAATGAGATGGCTCCATTATTTTATTACACYCTTGAATAGCAGTGGTGCTACTGTGCCAATAAATAAACCTGCTTGATAAATGGGACAGGTAACATCACTGTGGCATTACAAGGCTGTAATAAACCAAATAGTGAATTCAGTTATCAGCAACAGTGCTCATGACTCAGAAGATTTATGGTGCCATCCGGCACTGCTGATCTTTGCAGTTGTCACTATTTGTGTAACACTGAGCTCTGCTATCCAAGAAGCTCCAGGTCTGATTCTTATTACATTTTAATTTAAATAATCTCCAATGGAAAAGTCATTGCAAATCATGCAGCCATTAAAAAGGCTTCCATGGCTCCTTGATCAGCCTAAAACGACACTATTTCCTTCATGCAAATTTTATAGCTGGACATGCTTTTGGGAGAATGATCACCAGACGCGAGGCAGGGAGGGGAGGGAAGACGGGATCATGTGGAAGGTCAAGCAGGACTCAGAAAGATGTGGAAAGACTACCGACCAGCCATCTGTTTCTCCTTACTCCTTCTCTTTTTCTCCAGCCGGCGAAGCCTCTTCTCCTCCCGCCTCTTGGCTTCTTCCTCCTCCTGGTGCTGCCGACACTTGTGGAAATTCTCTACCACCACCCCCACGAACATGTTGAGGACGAAGAAGGCCACGATCAGCAGGAAGGAGATGAAATAGAGCAGCATCCACGGGTTGTAGTTCATCACTGGCTGCAAAGTGGAGGAAGGCAAATGTCAACTGAACCGCAAAAAAAAAAAGGGGGAGCAAATTGATACAGCTGTCCCATCCACAAAACCCATGGGTGCCCCTTTGAGGCAGCTCAGTGTGCTCTGCTCTTCCTGAAAATTAGAGCCCTCTGCGACATTTTGACTGAATGCTCCCAAAACACAAAGCACGTTGAGGACAGAAGAACCACCTCTGTTATGCCAACAGCAGGACAGTAGCATCCTCTGCAGCTATTTTAAGTCCCTCACTGAAAATCTGAACCCACACAAAGCACTTCTTTTTTCCTGAAATATCCAAATTGCTTAAAAAGTCAAACCATTCTTCGATAGGTGCGGTTCTCCTAACACTAGTTACACCAGACATGTTGCAAAATCTGTAGGGAAAAGGCTAGGTCCAAATCCAGACTTTTCACTTGACTCCTTGTCACGCCCCAGGACTTGGGTTAATCAGCTCCCTTGATCCCAAGCCCATTTGGCTGTGGAAGCCAACAGTATTTTGCAAAACAAGAGCCAAAACATGTGACCTTTGACAACTCATTTCTTACAGCTCTGCTTGAGCACRTACCTGCTGGTCAACTCCCACAGCATCTAAGCCATCGTACATGATATCCACCCACCCGTCCTTGGAGGCCAGAACAAAGAGAGACATCAGGGCCTAGAAATACATGGAAAAAATGTTAGACATAGCTGCACTACAGCTTTTTTACCTGTAACATTTTACTCCTCTTTGCCCTTTCCTGCCTGGGGATTATCATTACCTGTCTGATAATGGGACACTGATGTCCAAGGTTTCTCCTGGCAGCAAAAACCTATCAATGTCAGCACCTGGTTCAGCAATGAGCGCTAATTCGGAAACCACAAAGCCGAAGACAAAAACAGCTTCATTTCCTCCCTCCAGGTCTCTACTGCTCCCGACTAATTAGTCCTTACCATGCTGCTAAAATAAGGCTGTGTTGCAGAGATGGTTGAAAGTGTCCGGCTCTATTAGACAAGCCCTTCTGCAAGATATATTTAGTTTGTTATGTAGCAGTGAAGCAATTAAGTACTCCACAAAGCCACATGTGCTTGTTCTGTTCCGAAAAGAAGTGTATGCCTGCTTGGAAACACTACCTTTGGGATTTACAGAGACAGAATGCTGTGTATGTGAACTGAATATTTACTGCGACTGGTAGTGTCCTGTAAGAAAATCTCACGGGATAATAATGCACAGGTTTTAAGTCAAGGAGGTAAAGGAGCAAAGAAGCAGATTACCATTCTATTAATACCTGGCCGAGATTATCAAAATTATACTTGTGCCGGACCCATTTGTAGCTTGCTTCTGTACAATCCGATTTATTTGTGATGTTTCTGGTGTCCTCCCCCTGGCAGACAAAAAACTTGCCTTTGAAAAGCTGCAAAACATGCAAAGAAGAGAAGAACTGTAAGGGTTCAGTCCACAGGATTTCTCTGCAGATGATAGGCATTTCTCCTGGGCTCACGCTGACCAGAGAAGTTAAGGGAAATGGCCTCATTTGTGCTGGTTATTAAGTGCGAGCAGCCGGTATAATATGCACCTAATGAGCAAATGCATGATTTCACATCATTTAGGACACCCACTTCATGCATTAKGTCGTCAGGTTCAGTGGTCTGAGACTGGCCTAAAGGCCTTTGCTTCTGGGTCGTCAGCTCAAGTGTAGCCCCAACTAATAGCCCAGACCAGCTAATGGCTTCTTATCACGTGTGGAATGACACCGGCGACTCTCAGCCCAGTTAACGATGCTGGTTTCAAGAGTCACCGACAAATTAAGTGTAACAGAGGCCCTCTGTCAGCAGAGAAAAGGTGGCAGTGAAGAGGCACAGCGATGGACTAAGCGCTGCTCTTACAGGTCACATGCAGGCACRTCAGAGAGGAGCCAAGCTGCTGCGAGTGACGTTGGGCTCTCGCTGAATCAAGACTGCTGTCAGTCCAGCTCCGGTCTCTGATCCTGAATGCTGTTCTCCAGCCGTGATTAGGCTCTGCAAGTCTGTGCAGGGGTCTCTGAAAATATTCCTTGTACAAAGCTTAAGGAGTCAAGCCCAACTGGCGCTGGGTACCTGATGCTGAGCTTATTTCCTTTGGTGTAAACCAGGAGAGACGCAACTCCTGGAGAGTCAGCTCCTGATTTACACCTGCACAAAGAACATGAGCCTCCATGTGCTTAATTCTAGACCTGGTGCCTCCCACGCACATAACAGAGACTGGCAGGGGATGATTACTGCTTCAGACAGGGTGACTGATGCTAGCAGGATGGATGGTATCAGAGCCCAGGAGACATCCAACAAATCTGGTTTTATTTGCTGACAGAAGCTATTGACATTACTGTTTTGGGGGAAGATGGCAGCCTGCTCTCCAGGCTCCTTAAAACAACACCTGGGTATACACAGAAAAGATGCTGATGGTTTTTGATCTGTTGTTCTAGACATATATCAGTAGAAATAATAGCAAAAAAGATAAACCCACACATTACTCCATAGGTTTCCTTCAGAAATCAACAGCAGAAGGATGTTCTTTAGGCATGCAAAATTAATCACCACTCAACGCAGTCATAAAACTTCTGGATGTAAGAAGAGTAGTAGTCCCTGATCTTTCCATGGAGAAACACTATTTATGGGTAAGGCAGACTACGGAGATATAGCCTTCACAAAGAAAAGTTTTAATTAAGCAGGAAGGTAAACAAGTGTTTTTAATACATTGTCTATAAATATAACTTCTCCAGGAGTTGGACTGTAATGCCACTCAGAGGGGAGCAGTAACACAGCTCCTAATGGGGTTTGGAAATACAAAGCCCCATTTGCAAAAATGCTGATCCCTGCCAGTGCTTCAGATTCAGCACTCCCAAAAGTGAAAATCCCAGGGATTCCTACTGTACTTGTTTTATCAATCTATTTCTTGTGTCTTATTAATGACTATTCATGTGTGGACAAGCTCTACAGTAAAAATAGTCTCACTAAGAGGAAACACTGTTAGGAACTTGGACATCCAGATTTTAATAGCATTAAAAACCTCTAGTTTGATCCCCAGTTTATATTTACATAGGAAAACCAACTGTAACTTTGAGACATCATCTTTTTATAGAAAATAGCTATGGCACTTATCTTGCACCTAATTAGCAACAAATATTAACTGAGAATTTTGCATCCTGAATACAGGATCAGTCTTGCTTCTATCTACGACTTAAGCACATCAATAGTCATGACAATTTAAGACTGCCAGTCACTAGGGAAAGCAATCACAATTAGCAGGGAGGAAATTCAAAGAGCATGCTGCAAGTTTTGTTGTTTGGCGTAAATTTTCCTGTGTCTGAGTTTTATATTGTTTTACGGGATATGCTTAGTTTTATGAATCTATTTAGAATAATGGATGGATGTTGTTGTACTGTAATGCTAAGCCAATCTAGCTGCTGAGGTGGTTATGGATGGCATGATTTTCTTCTCTGTTTATTTTCAATGCTGTATTTATTATTTAAACAGTATATYAGTACAAAATATTATATAAGACACCTTTCCAAAACAAAGCCAAATAGAGCTGCTTTCCAAAGCTGGTGTGACAGATCAGATAAACTTCAGAAAGAAATAAGTGTTATGTCAGAATATTTATATGAAACAGTCTCTTCTTCTCAGGTAATGAGAAACCAATTGCATTGGAAACTCTGCCACTTTTCCCCCGGGTTCGGCTCTCCTGGGACTGAGGATATTGCCAGCAGAGCTGGCAGGATGCAGACTCAGAAATCTCCATTTCTGCAAGCTTTCGGTTATACAAAGTGTCAGAATCTGAATGAATCTCCACGTCAAGGTCTCTCTGGAGACTACAAATCAACATTTTCAGCTTTGAGAGTTTCTATTTCCCCATTGATTTATACCTAGAAGAAAGGTGGAGGGGAGATGTCCCCATGTTATCTCCCTGACAGAACAGGAATGGGATTTAACAGTTTTCCTTAGCAGAGTTTTTCTGGTGGTACATGTCATGCCTCAGGCCTGACCCTTCTGTGGTGTGGCTGGGGGAAGAAAGTGGAGAAATATCTTGATTCACGTCCCACTGCACGCAGAGCAGATGTCCTTGTGGTGGGGAAAGAATGAAGACAGACCATTCTGTGCCTTTGAGGGGGTCATCATGTTGGGKTTTGTATCACTGCATGCAACAGGGAAGCTTCAGGAAAGTTCAACACATCAAGTCACACATAGCCAAGACTTGGAAGTCAGGAATAAATGTGTCTTGAGAGCACTAGAAAGGCCACGCTGTACTGCTGGGGTGGGGACCGAGAGCTACATAAGCCCTTGGGTCTGAATSATTCCAAGCTGTTAACTATAGCAAAGTTACAGATTCAAAACCAACACACATTTCTAGAGCTGGGCAGAGGACCTCGATGGAACCAGAAAGAGGCAAAAACAACTCCACTAACTGGCTCTAAACATTGCTCCTTCAGCTACGGCTAGGGATGCGCGTTGCTGGGCCACTGTTGTTAGGTTGTAAYTGTTAATGAGGTTTTAATGGCTGACCAATAATGGGAAATTTGCTTCCTCCTTGCTAGGAGCAAGGAGCGTTCCCCAAGAAAGCCAAACAGCCCATTGGTTCCATTTCAGAAAGGTTTATAGTGTGCCCATTGGTACAGATACCCAGATGTGGAGCCATCTGGAGCTCGTTACAACTTCAAGTTAGGTGCTGAGGCTTACAGGGGACTCACCTGAACTCCCAGGATCCCAAAGATTATGAAAAAGGCACAGCAGATGACCACGATGTTCCCAATGGGCTTCAGGGATGACATGAGAGTCTCCACCACCAGCTTCAGTCCTTGSGCTCGACTAATGACTCTGTGGGGGCAAGTAAGTACAAAAGCTATGTTAGTGTTGTTCTTGCCCAGTTCTGCCTCCTATCAAGATAGAAAATGTGGAGAAAGCAGCATTAGGGAATTTTTTTAGAATGTCATAACTCAAAAATCATGATGGAAGAAGCAGTTCTGGAAGCTTGACCTTGTGAGATTATGGAGGTGTTTGAGAGAAAGGGGTCTCTGCCTACACATACAGCTTTGCATAAAAGAAGAGGAGCAGGAGACCACATATAAGGAGCCAGGCCAGAAAAGTCACTGGAGAAAGACCTAGGAAAGGAAGATATATAGGCTAGTCCCATATTTTTCAAACTTGGAGTGACAATTTTGATCTAACCCACTACCTATTCTTGATCCGTTTGCTGATCAGCATCTTCTAGTACCATTCACTATAATATATTCAAGCTTTGGCATTTTCCTTTTCCTATCATTCGGTCCAAAGAGCTCTCTAGGTTTCCAGCCTTGATCACACCTTCCCTGGGATCTAGTCTCTTGGTCTGGGCCATCCACAAACACACACCTTTATGCCTGTAGCCTGTCCAGGACTCCAAAGAAAGGGCCTCCCAGTGTCCATTCCTGCGTAGATTTAGGCAAGGCTCGATTTCCCTGTCTCAGTCTGTGAACTGGAGCAGCCACTTTTACACAGCTGTCTGCACATCTGTAGTGATTATAGAATCATAGAACCATAAAATGGTTTGGGTTGGAAGGGACCTTTAAAGGTCATCTAGTCCAACCCCCCTGCCATGGGCAGGGACATCTTCAACTAGATCAGGTTGCTCAGAGCCCCGTCCAGCCTGACCTTGAATATTTCCATGGATGGGGCATCTACCACCTCTCTGGGCAGTCTGTTCCAGTGTTTCACCACCCTCATAGTAAAAAAAAATGTGTACGTGTCCTTACAGTGCTGCTGTGTACAGAGACCTGAGCTACCCGTCAGTACCATCACAGTCTCTGCTTTATACCCACTGTACAACCTCAGCTACTGAACCAGTGGTGTCCTCCAAGTGAAACTTCACCAGCAAGACCACAGGCATCYAACCTTATTTCTGTAGCTCCTCTCCATCTGGTACCGCACAGAATTTCAWAACAGAGGATTAGATCACATGGGAAGGTTGGGGAACAATAACATGGACATCATGACTGAAGCAGGTAAAAAAAAAAAAAGGAGAAACTGTACTATACTCTCAAGGACAACACTACAATGAAAGCACAAGGCTTGCGTGATTTGGAGAAGCCATCTCACCATGCTGGGCAAGATGAACGAGGTATTCAGGCTCACAGACCTGAAGGTGGAGAGCTGGGGGACCGAGAAATGCATCTGAAGAGGTTGCATGCCTCCCTTCTCTTGATGCCAAATGGAATTAAGCATTTCACTAGCACTGTAAATCAATTTGCACCGATGCCATAAAAACTGTGCTTTCCCAAGGCAGCAATAGCTGTCTGCTGTGTAAGTTGGAGGGAGGGAAGTGCCTGTGTGCTTCTGGATACCGGCTGGTGACTCCTTTGAACACTTGGCACTCAAAAGTGCCACAAACTTCCCCACCTTCTTGTTTCTGCCTGGTTCTCTCTCTTTTGCCACGGGAGTCCTCTCACCGCCTCTCCCATTTCGCCCCAAGTCTGGCTGCACCACCTGAAGCACAGCTTGGAGTTCTGTTGCCTGGAGAGAATCCAAGTTCTCCTCTTCTCTCCCCCATCCCAGGCTATGGTGCTCCCAGCAGAGGTCCCCACGGACACATCCACATGCCCRACATGCATGGCCTTAGCTGGGACCCCAGCCAAGCCTGCACCAACCCTCTCCTGCCCCAGAGCCAACAGGTTTAGCAAACTGCAGAGCTCAGTGCACAGGTACCAGGTCTTTCAAAAACTGTTGGCTTTAAACAGTATCCTGAAAAGCTAAACATTATTTCCCTTTTTTCTGGTTAAATATTTACTCGAAATGTCAAGGGTAACTCATCAATTATCGTTTCAAAAAAGAAACAGATGGTGCTATTTTTATCCACTCCTTTACCAGTGAAACACAAAAGGCAGATGCTGCTATTCCTCATACTGGGTGTCTCTCCCAGGTAGCTGCTGTGGCTCCCTATTTCAGATACCTCGGCTTTCCTGATGCTCAGATCTGGGTTATTTTAGGGAATGAGCTGGGGGGTGAGATGGCTCAGGGAGCAGAAGGCTGCTGAAGGCTGAGATGCCCCATGGGATGGTGTGCACCCCATGCAGCCATGGCAGCGTGGAGACTGGTCGGTGCAGGCTGCCAAAACTGCCCACGTGAATTAGTCCAGGCTGAGGTCCTGGCTAGGGCAGCTACGCTGCTGCTGCCATGTTGTACCTGCACCGAGGCTGAGAGCCGAGCCGAGGCCAGCTAGCAGGGGAGGCTGGGTGGTAGGTTAGTGTGCTCAACTCTGTGAGCTGGTTAATCCAGCCTAATGGGCAGTGTCCACAGGGCAGCGGCTCTTCCCACTCCATCTGAATGCACAAAGCAAGCATTGGGCCAGGCAGTCTAAGGCTGAATTGCTCTTATGGATCCTCAAATGGTCTAAAGACCTCACCATCCCTCACATATTACCCTCACACGGTTCTGGGCAAAATACTACAACTGCCAAACTACAGATGGGAAACTGAGGCATGGGAGGACCACAAGCCATGTTCCCAGAAGTATGCAGGCACCTCACTTCCAATGATTTCAATGGAAATTAGGTACTTCAGTGCCTTTAGGGATCCTGACTTGGGTATTCTGCCCACTGTCACACAAGATGGAACCGAAGTCAGGTCTTATAAATAGAAGGCCTGTGGTCTAACTACCGGAGCATCCTTAAATTTTGGGGAACAGGGAAGAAATTTAGTCTCCAGAGTCTAAAGTTGATAATTTTCTCCAACACTTATTAAGAAAGTCTATTCTAGAAATAATAAAGTGATTTCCCTTGTGAGATACTATTTGGTATCCAGCAGAGAGAGAAAATAGGAGGTTACTCGCCTGACTTCATGAAGTCGTGTGTTGAGAAAAAAAAGTGCTGAGAAACTGCAGCATTTGGCTGCTTTCAGAGTTTTGATCAACTAGGGAATTCCTCAAATGAGAATGCATGAGGGTAAAAGCTGCCACCAGTTTAGCTCCATGCCAATGCTGTTTCCAGCTCTACAGGGAGAGAAGACTTTGAAAAGATTTTGAAAATAATAGTTCTTACTAATTAAAACCTTCAGACCTTGGAGCTGCCTCAGACCAAGGGCCTGATCCAATGTCGAGGCAAGTCTATGCAAAGACTCTTGCTGCTCTCCTGAGAGTCTGATAACTCTCTAAGAAGTGCCAATGAAATCCTCAGCATTTCCAGATTATTAGTGTCACCTCCAATACGTCAGCATACAGCATCCCTGCACCTCATCAATATTACTCAAGGTCCTGCTGATATCAGGCTTGTAAACTCATATTATCTGACCCACCACTCCTGCAATTTATCGCTGAGTTGGAGCCCTCCAGGCGTGCCAGAGCCGTAGACCTGCCGAGGSTGCATTCAGGACAATTCCAGTCTGCATTAGGCATATGACAAATGGGGAAATTGAAATGAGACCATTTTTTCTCTCAGTGTGAAGAAATGTTAATCCCTTGAGTTCGTCCTGGTTCTACGGGTCTCAGCATTCCCAATGCTGTTAAACCCCTGGTGTGAGACAGTCCAAACCCACTGCCAGCCTCACCCCAGCTGGATCACATTTACTAACATTAAGCCTGCTAGTCTGATCAGAGCTCTCAGAAGTAGCACTTAGATGAAGTAACAGATCGATGTTAATGAAGCCCTTCCTCCACAGATTAAAAAGAAAGTAGCAAAGGTGATAATATGATAGATAGAAGAGAGTCTATKAAATGACTATTTCATACTGCAATGGTATGAAAAGTGAATAATTTATCCATCTGCTTTGGAAGTCAAAGCCCAGGCTCTGTAGAGAGCAAAACAGCACTGAAGTCCATCCACATTAATTCTGAATACATTTTCAATTTTGATTTCTCTTGTATCTTAAGCCACAACACTTGATCCCAACAACAGCAGGTTGAACGCATTAGGAAGGAATGTTATTGTATAAGCAATCCCTCTACTGGCTGAAACATCAGAGGGTCATGGAAACATCTTTAAATGTCAGTCTTTTGTGAATGTATTTTTGGAATTCTGGTCATAAAGCTGGGCTCGAATCCTCATGGATTTAATTTGGAGGCTGATAATCAATCATGCAATCAAAAGCCCGTGACTGGCACACAGGCCAGGTTTTGTCAATGCCTGTGCAAAAAGGCACAAGCATGCATGGTTTTGTGTGCTGCATAAAGCAACRGGGTTTTTTTCACCGGAGAAAATAAGAGACAGAATGAGGGAGGTTTTTTGAAAGAACAACACCTTTAGACCATCAACCAGGAAAGCCAACGCAGAGACGACGAGGGCCATCCCTGCCCTCGAGATGAGTGTGACACGCACAGCCGTGGCTTGGCTTCTCACTGAGGGTGTCCTGTCCCCGAGTGCCCACAGAAAGGGAGGACAGAAGGAGCTGAGCTCCTCTGTGGTGGGGATGGAGCTTTCGTCTCTGCCCTACACTTTCCTGGAAAGGAAAAACTCACTTGGTCTCCACTGCGGACTTCACCCGGACACAGGGACTCGAGCCACAGTGTGCAAAGACCTCAGGTCACCTGTCCCASCTGTCATCCCATGTTGACCCAGCTGAACATCCCCAGCAGATCCCCGAGCCACACRGCGCAGCCCACAGCAAAGGCAGAGTGGGCAGCTGCGGGCAGAGGCGTGCTCAGGGCAGCCCAGATGTGCATCGCAGAGGCAGATGGGTTTCCACATGTGGAGATTTATGACTTACTGAAAAGCCCCCAGTTTGATGGCTGCTTTTTCATTTCCTACAAATCTAATTACAGGGGAATAGAACTGATTGTGAACATATTTAGGGAATGGGCTTGTTGCTGTCTTTTTACATTTCCTTTGTAGTGGAAAGCAGTATGTTGGCTGAAAACATTCACACACTCTCTTGAGAAAACATATCAAATGCCAACAGGAATGGAATAGCAATGAAAGAACCTAATCCTGCACATGGCAGGTCTTCCTCCAGCCTGCAGTTACTCAGTGGATTGTCCCCCATAACTGCAGACTACTCATGCACATAGGTGACTGCAGAGAAAGGCTCTAGTAAACGAAGACCCAGGTCCTGGCCAGGTAGATCTATAGATCTACAAAGAAGCATACAGGGCTTTTACTAGGTCAGACAGGTGACTCTAGCAGGGCTCAGCACAACCCAAGCCTCTTCCTCTTGATCCGATTCAACCACACCACCTCAAAAAAGAAACTTGCATTCCACAGTTCAGAGGTGGGAAATCAATCCTTCTTTTACCTGGAGCTATCCAGATTATTTCGTAGATTTTCTTAACATGGATCAAAAATCAGCCAAAATAGAAGAGCAGAGCAGATCTACCAAACCAGCAACCTGGCAGAAACTGCCCCCAGAAATTACAGTTGACATGGAGATGCYGGGGGGACACATGAAGAGAAAAAAGCCTGAATTGGAGTCACATAGAAAAACAGTCTAGTCATATGGTCAGGGAACTGAACCACACCAATGGCACTATCTGTCCAGATAAAAATTATTAAAGCAGCTCACATCCTAAAACTCACCAGGCACAACATACACATAACCCAATGTAACAGAAGGTCTTTCATAGCTGTTAAGAATATTTGAAAGATATATGTATAGGCATGGCCATTGTTATTTAGACTTATTATTCACACAGGGGTAGTAAAACAACATCTTCTGTCAGAAGCAGGGTCCTATTTTTCTGTCCTGAAAGAGAAAATCCTGACTCAAAGTGAACCTTTTATGAAGGAAGCAGTAGTAAGATATGACAGGCACACAAAGATGCTTTGAGCAGGAAGGTTTATTAGCTGCTGGGTAACAAGAGCAGCAACAATGGTATTAAAGAGGGACTGCATTTAGCATGGAGAGAAACCTTCATGCCTTAGGGTACAGGACAAAACAGATGCCTGTTTGGAAGAGGCTGGTGCTTGGGCAGGTTCTTGTCAGAGGGGTGCCTGCCCCTGGAGCATGGGATACTGCCTGCTGTCAGAGATAGGGGACCAAGTTAGCAGGACAATTGGTTTCATCATGTCTGGGCAATTTTCAAAAGAAATGTCTCTGTAAAATTAATGGGGAACTGAGGGAAAAAAAGCTTCTCTGCATTCTAGGTTAAGCAACAGTTTAGTCCCTGCTTCCTTAAAAATTATCTGCCACCTGCTACTAATTTCCTTCTTTGTTACGAAAGCCATTGACTGCCTGAAGGAAAGGGGGAGAAGAAGCTGTTAAGCTGCACTTTACACAGAGCAAATGAGAACACAAATAGCAGGGGACGTGTGTTTTAATGAGCAAAAGAGGCATTGATCAGTTTACTACTGCACTTGGGGCTGGTCCTGAAACACAGCGAGAGCCCGGAGCTCCTTGCGGCTCTGCAGGACCTGCAGATGCTCATTGTCTGCAGAGCAGCAGGAGGCTGGGCACAAYGCTGGTGACAGACGCCGTGCCCTTGTCTCGCCTGCCCCTTCCCTTGCACGAATGCTGCTGCTTGCAAAGAGGCTCAGTTCCCCGTTTGGCATGCATACCCTACACTCTTTTAGGTCTTCCTAATCCTCTGCTTACCTTAAGGGCCGCAGCGTCCTCAGCAGTCTCAAAACCCGTAGCATCCCCAGGATTTTCGTGCCGCTGTCTGACACCATCGAGACCAGGATGTCGATGACGGAGATGAGAACCAGCACCCCATCTAGCACRTTCCAGCTGCTTTTCAAATAGGCTTTGTCCCCAAAACATAAGCCTAGTGCCACCACCTGCCCGGACACCAAGTTGCAACAAATTATGACTACTGCATCCAATATGTTTCTTCCAGTTAGCAACCTGCTGAGAACGCATTATTTACAGATACAAGTCTGTGAGTCCATTTGCTTCCCAGTATAGAAGCTAATTAGACAAATCAGCAAAGTGTTAGATTGCAAGAATTGTAAAAATACCTCTGCAGAAACATCCCAGATTGTCTCTTACAGCTGATATATTTTTAATGCAGCTAAACCTAGCTGCACAAAACTGTTCCTAAAATGTTTAGCTCTGGCATAAAAAGTTTGATCGTATTTTATTCCTACAGACTGCTGGAGCAAAGGTTCAGAGTGGCTGACCCAAAGCAATCATTTACAAGCTTTGCAAATAAAGAAACTAGAGAAACTTTCAAAAGAAAGAGCAATTGTTCTGTGAGGTGATTATGAATTACACAAGAGAGATTTACAGCAATGGTTTTCTGAGCCTCCTGCCTCAAATCCAGCAAAATGTTTCAACGCGCTTAAGTCTCTCCCTCCTCAGGAAAGCACATAGCTGCTTAGGTTGTTGAGGACAATTGGTTGTTGACGACAACAGGACTTACATGTATGGTTGAAGTTAAGCATGTGTTCAAGAGCTTTGCTGAATAGGGAAGGATTGCTGAATTGAAGCATCCCATTGCTCACATAATGGTGTAAATCAAAAGCAACTTCAGTGGAATTGTTCTGATGTCAAACGTGCTCAGAATAAGGCATGTGGTGGGTATTTGAATATGATTCAGAAGAGGAAAATATACACCTCGCTCATAGCTGGTAGACCTCGGGGTTTTGCGAGTCCACTGTAATAAAATATCACTAATATAATACAGGCACGCTTATCCTCCAGCTAAGTTTACCTTAACTGTCATCTCAGTCAGGAAGATAACTGTAAAGATGTAGTTGGAGAGTGTTAGGAAAATCCGTTCCTATAAAAAAGAAAATGAGAGACRATGTTTTATAGCCTGCTCTCTGCAGCTGTACATTTCCCTGTGCATATTTGGCTGGTTGCTAACTGTTCTCCAGCTCCTGTGCTGAAATCAGTCTCGGACTGTTTGGTCGCAAAGAGGGGAAAATCCAAATATTTAGACAATAACACTCTGCACGGTTCAGCACTGCCAGTGCCTGGGTCTGTGTCAGCACCATGGACAGGAGCAGCCACTGGCACCTGCCCCCAAATCCCCCCATCTGCCCCCACACACATCCCCAGCAGAAACAGGGAGACCTCCCCCACTTGGAGCATGCTTGACAAATCTCTACCTGTCCCTCACCTGCGGACGTCACCACACAGTGCAAATATCACTGAGCTCCCAATTCTCCTAGAAATTAAGTCAATATTAGAGTGGCTGTGCTGCAAGGCAAGCAGGACCCACRGGACACCGAAGTGCAGCTGGCACCAAAGCCAGCGAAGCTCTGGGGCTTTACACCAGCTGAGACCTGCCCCCAAAAGGCTGATTCACTTGCCCAAAGCCACAGGCTAGACGTGGGAGTGAAGCCCAATAGCCTCATCTCCCGGTCCCCTGCACTATCCACCAGACCATGCAGTCCCCACTGCCACCGTTCTGCAATAGCAGCTAGTGATTACAGATGAGACCATGGACTGGTTCCCTATCTGTAGTTAGCAGAAACCTTTCTTTTTAATGATGATCATTAAATAAATTACACTTTTCCCTAATCCCTGAACAACCTCTAATTGCCTGTACTGAAGGATGGACAGCAGAAGGCAGAGGATGGAGGAAAGATGATGCGTGTGCGTGTATGCATGTGCGCATACAATTGAACCAGCCCCAATTCTGTTAATAACAATTTTGGATTTATTTCTGCYGCTCCCTACAGAGCAGTCCTGTAAGAGATGCAGATCTCTCTCTCAAAATGAGATGCAATTTAAACAAGACAAAACACCCTGGCAACTCTCTTGCTTGCCAGATCATGATTTACTGAAAGTGACTCAGGAACCACAGAGTAGCTTGTTTCCATACTGGGTCCATAATTAATTAGGTCCTAGACCTGCATTGTCACCTGTGATTGTGTGAGCGGTGATAGGAAACATCTCCGTCCGTTAGCTGACTGCCACACAAAAGACTGCTGTAGGGGTGTAGGCAGTGTGCAGGAGAAAGAAGGTAGGGACCTGCTTGTGGAGGTGGAGATAAAACAGCAATAGCATGGAGGAGAGACTGAGGGTATTACATTCCTCCCTGGCAAGCCTGTTTTGAAGGATAATCTCCCCTGCCCATGTTGCACACTCTGCAATGGGGAGTGCATGTTGGCTAGCAACAGCATCCCCTGTTCCGATAAGCCAGCTGAAACTGGGACAGGGAAGGAGAACTCACTTGAAGCAGCTAGAAAATCCACAGCTTGGGAAAGCAAAGTACAATTACTTTAAACAACTCAAGCTAAACTAACTTGGGTTTCCAGATGAGAGCTCCACCGGCACAGGCAGGGCCCGTGCACTCCTCCTGGCACCCTTGCTCCCTGCCCCACYGCTCAGCATCCTGCTTTACCTCCCTGCTGCTCCCAGAGCGTGGTCCGGCTCAGCTCCAGCCCTAGATGACCCATTTTGGTTCCCTKGGTTATAACCTGACACTGATGAACCTCACACCAGTCCCTGTCTCCTTTCCTCTCTGCACTCTTCCAATGCCCAGGGACACCACAGCTCATCCTCCTCCTCTCTTATATGAAGTACTGGTTTTTCGTGCTACAGCTCTTTGCTGTGGACTCCTCCGACTCATGCATGTCACCCCATTCCCTTCATCCCCGTGTTAACTACAGTTCCTTTTGGAGCCAGCCTTGGTGAATGGTGACTCTCAGACGAAACAGCAAGGGGCTCCAAAGAAGCATTTGGGATTTCAAGGGACATTCCCCAGATGCCCTATTTGGGGAATAGCAGGGTGATTTCCTCCTGCTAGATCCCTGGCAGGGAGTCCTGCTCTCTTCTTGCAGTGGCAAGTTGGTGCACCATGACTGCATGATAACCAAAAGAAAAAATATGGATTTAGGGGAGGGACTGCTGGACAAACTATTACAGTAAGGAGGACAATAGGGAAAGCTTCAAATAGGTACAGAGCAGCCAAGACTCCAGTYTTAAGGTCTCACATTGAAGATCCACAAAAATGAACAGCCTGACACGCCTACATCAATAAAATAGGATTCTATACGATTGCAATATGAGCAGTCTTTTGCAATACATCAGCAAGAGCCCAGCATACCTCTCAGCCACAATCTATGCTAAAATAAAAGAGCAATAGGATGATTCTGCCCCTCTGATTGATGGATTTTGGTGCTGTGAGGGTCTTGTTTGAGAAATCCTTACGTAGTCTATTAAAACAAAATGGTTTGGGGAAATGGCATTACCTTGCATGTATCAATTCTGTTTTTCTTGTCACAACAAAGCTGATACACAAAGGGGAGAGAAGAGTATGAAATGAACAGTTTCCCCCATTCTCTTCGCACCACACATACGTGCCCATGAAGAACAGATGGCAGAAACGAACACTGAGTTGAGAGAGGAAAAGTGTTTGCAGGTTTATCAGAGAAGGAAACTGAGACAGATGTCATGCTTATGTCATATGTTAAAACCTTGATCGTACTTGTAGAAATGGGATATTCGATATATTGCAGGCCATGAGCTCTGCTCTTGTACTTTGAAAGGACACTGGGTAGGGACCAGGAGAGTTCCTGTACCTAATTCAAAGCATATGCAGGGTGTGTGGGCAGCTTCCCATTTAAAAAAGAGAAAGTGAGACCAAGTGCACAGCAGTGGGGTCCAAGCCACAGGTATTGGCTCCACGAGGAGCACAGGAAAATGTTAACCTCGGAAACTCACAGCACTGTGAGGCTCAATCTTGGGTCGTTCCATGGCAATGGTAATGCAGTTCAGGAAAATGATCACCAAGACGATATGATCAAACATCTTGTGTGTGATGATTTTATTGCACATCAGACGGAATCTGCCAAAAAAGAAGAAAAAAAAAAGAAAGAGGAGACACAGACTAGCTATTAATGCTCCACTGGTTGGGGAGAAACGCAGCAGCTCGACGCATGGCAGGGGAATCAAGCGCTCCGCTTGCAAAGCAGATGAGCTGCAATCCCCCAATCCCCTCGCTGGCAGAGCCGCACRCTGCGGGCAGATCGGGGTATGAATAGAAAAGAATCCAAGCTACAGAATTGGGCCACAAATTTCAAGCCCTGGTAATGTTCATAGGGGGCTTTGCATCACTTGAAATGGAGCAGCTGCTTCCACAACTCGGACATGCGGCCAGGTTTGGATCCAACCCCCTACCTGGTCCGTAGTGCTCAGGTTTAGCTTAAATAAAGGAAGAAATACTCCCAGCAAGCCCGTAAGGGTTGAGCGCACATGGAACAAAGGGACAGAAGCTATTTATTGTGACAGATGGCTGTACACTGACCCAGGATTTATAATACCATATTACATTTCCCAAAGCCTRTTTCTGAAAATCTCTCTAATCTTTGTATGAATGGACTCGAATGCTGTCCAAGGCCCACCAGCTCAAACACAGGAAACCCTTGCTGAGTGTGGGTGCATGTCCAGAGGAACACGWAGGAGAGCACAGACCTCAGATAGCCCTGGCGCAGCTGGGCTTTGGGAAGGGCAGAGCTGGGGGTCTGCAGGCGAGGAGGGGGTGTTTTCTGGGTGTTGTTGGGAGAGGGAGGAAGGGAAGAGGGGGGACAGAGAAGTTCAGGCAGGTTTAGGAGGTCAAGGAGTGTCCTTTGCTGTGTTGTAAGTGTGCACTGGGGGCAAATTCAGATTTATCTGTTTAATGCAGCACCCTTCCCCTTGCTTCAAACTCCCCATGCTCCATCGAGTGAAAAACTTACAGAGCACTGGCATCACTGACGAAGMAAATGATGAATTTGATAAAGCTGTAACCATGCCCTGGGCTATGGGTCTCTACTGGACACTCCTATGTCAGGGCCATGCCCACCCCAGAGCAGCTCTCTGCAGCTGGTGGCCATTTGCTGTGTGACCCCGATGTAGTAGTGGAGCAGGGGAAGGGCTGGGAGTTTTGTGTACTGACATATAGAGACCTATCTGGGATAGACGGGCAGAGCGAGCCATCGTAGCGAGGGCATCTGTGCCCAGCACACCGCCGCTGCTCGAGCACAGCTGCCTTACCTTGAGTGAGGGGCGAAGATGTAGATGGACCAAGAGTCTCTCTCTTTGCAGCAGGTGGGGAGACGTGCCTGTACCCATGCCTTCATGCGGTCCCTTTTGCTCTAGGAGGAAAATGTACAGCAGACCAGGAGGAAAACATAGAATTAAAACAGTAAACCCCTAAAACTTCCAAGCGAAGGACTCGGGGCAATTTTTTGCTGAACATATATCTCCAAGTGATCAGTAAAGCTGAAATAAAATGATCTCCCCAAAACAGACCCCGCTGGGCAGGGGAAGGAGCTCTGGCAGCCGGGCGAGGACTGTGCTGGCCCTGCAGCCTCACAGGGTTTGGTCTTACTTCTTCCTCCACACGGTAACCGCATCTGGTGCACAGTTAGCCAAGAGGACAAACATGGTAAATAAAACCCTTGCCCAGAGGACCAATAACCCACTCCAATCAGCCTCAGTCCCTCCAGATACCCATCAGATGCTTGCCTGAATCTTCTAAGGTTTTTTGCRTATTTTTGTTGGGTTTTTGTCATCTGGGGTTTTTTTAAGAATATATAATGCTTCTGTCAGAGGTTATAAAGAGAGCAGAGGGAAGGATTCCTGCTGCTTGCTGAGCCAAGCCCTGTGTCTGGAAGGCTGAAAAAAATCGTTTGGGACCTGAGTTTTGGTCCAGGAACGCAATGGCGAGCATCTGCCTCTCATTCAGCACGAACAGATTAGATGGGAGATTATAAAGCCAGAAGGGAACATCATGGCCAGCCTGACCTTCTGCATGAACACGGGCCATATGACTCCCGCAAATTAATTCCTACTTGAAACCACAGCGCATCCTCTGCCACGCATACTTATGTTTTAGACCGTCTGCAAGGTCATTTAAGGCCAGAAGGGCAGATTGTAAAAGCCTTGGCCAACAGGTCAACTAAAGACATGAAAAATYGGATGCTGAGGGGAAGCCTCATCCCAGCCTCTGGATTAGGTCTTGTCACCTTCTCATCCATAGGTTTCCGAGGGGAGGTCAGGGTCTTTAATCCAATTGACATTGCAGTGCTAGCATCTTGTGCACAGACAACCAGCAGAAGCCAGGCAAAAGTCTCGCCCACCATGCCAGGGCTTTCCCAGCTCTTCCAAATTGAAGCACCAAAAGATAAATCCACAGACCGGTGTGTGCAATGCCACTGTAGCGCTTTGCRTTTACAGACACATAAAAATGAATCCTTGTTCTTTCGTTACCCTTGTTTCCCTGCTACCACCTGGGCTTGGATGTACACACTCGTGGGAACGTGGCTGCACGGGCTCTTTGAAGCTTTCTTCTGCAGATGTTCAGAGAAGGAGCTGTGAAGCACAGCACAGGAATCGCTGCTAGCACCCCAGGAGCACCCAGACACTGGGGTTGAGGCACTTTTATTTATTTCACCCTAGAAACAGGGAGGGGGGATTCGTTTGGAGCCAAACTGTTAGCAATTGGAGGTACTCTGGACTGTAAAAATGAGATTTGTTAGGGTAATTGAGTGGAATGGAGGAAGTGCTTTCTGTTCCTATATGCACTCAGCCAGGGGTCTCATTAGCGATGGGTAATAGCTAGCGTAGTGTCGGTTTTAATGAAAGCACTTGGTGACAACCTGAACCCTTCAGAAAATGAAAACCACCTTGTGAAAATAACAAGAAAAGTTTGAATAACAAAAAAAAAAGCTAGATCTTTCTACCCCTCTCCTTCAGCCACCCATTCTTCCCTCCCCTTCTACACAAACACAGACCACGCCACGGCGCACTAGTAGGTTTTGGCCACGTCTTGGCTGTTTTCACACACCTTTTCCAACTCCAGGCAAGGAGTTAGAACTGCTCCGTTCTCCCTAAACTGTATTTAATAGAGCATGCATCCTTGGGGTTGTGTTATCCCTTAGAGCAGCCTAGTTAGTTTAATTATCCATAGATTTAACAAAGGTAAATAAATGGATAAAAATCAGGTGTCTGCTCAAAGTTGTGGTGAGAGCCGCAATTGCTACCCCAGCCTCTGGACATGGAGTAATAGCTGAGACTCGGTCCAGTTCATTTTGTGAGTTGGAAGGTTTCCAGAAGTATCTATTATTCAAAGCAGTTCTGGTATTTATCATGGGGATTTGTAGTGAATGGTAATGCGTCAGCAGCACAGAATGCTTCTTTATATTCCTTTTGTCCAATTTTAATGCCAAAGATATTTTGGGGTTTGGCTAATTGTTGCAGCTTGCAGTTCATGGGCTAAATCAGATAACAAAGACAAAAAGTGATCTTCAATCACGTCTCTGTATTCAGTGTGTTAGAGTAAGGGTGAGCACCAGGGCTTGGCCGGGGCTGGCTCAGCCAGGGCTGCCACCCGGCTGCTCTATACAGGGCCGAGTTCATCTGCAGAAATCTAAAGTCAAAGGAATTATTCCAGATTTCCACCAGTGGAACAGTGCAGTTCAGTTAATTTGAGCCAAATGTAAGATATTTGTGAAATAAAACCCAAGCATTTCCAGCCTAAGTCCCATCAAGTGCTTTCTCCACAAGGTCCAGGCATGCATCAACTGCTTACAATCAGGCTGATTGCTGCATAAGCCTGCATTATATTCAAAGCAATATATCAATTAGGTTTAAATCATATCTATTTGTTCATAAAACACACCTGGACAGGATGAATAAAGATGAGAGGGGAGAAGAAAACTACTCTTTAATTCAGTTGCCAGTGACTTAGACAAAATCTCCCTAGCTAAGACCACGCAAACTCCCTCCGCCAGGACGCAGGCAGGGGACAGGATGTGGTGTGATGCTGCCCACTAACAGGCAATGGTGCCGCCTTCACCCAGCAGCGTGCTGACAGGGCCCTCCGATCCCATAGCTGCTGATAAATAGCTGCTTTTTTTTTTTTTTTTAGGACTTTCAGATATTAATGTAGTTCTGAGGTCAGGATGAAAGGCAGTTGGCTTTAAAAGATGACTGRTGTACTCCTCGGAGTCAGGGAGAGGCTTAGATTTATAAAAGATTTATTATAAGGATAGGGGGGGAACAGCTGAAACATGCTCTACGAGTGGCAGCTGACCTCCAGGCAAGCTGGAAACTGCACGGAGGCGCTCAGAACCGGATTATTTAATTTAAATATGCAGTGGGGGCAGGCTGAGGGGGTTTGGGGAGCAGCTGGACTGCACACCACAGAAAAAAAGTGCAATAGGCAACAGGGAAAGGAGCTGCTATTGCAACATGCAATGAAGACTCGGGGAGGAGGGGACACATTTGGTTGAAGATTCAATATTTCCCTCACTTTCTGCTCTAAGCACTCAGCAATTTGGGTAGAAAAGCATCCAAAAGCATCCAAAATCCAGCAGATGTGAACAACAAAGACCTCACAGCAGATCCCTGATCTTGGTCACAGCCACGTGAACCCAACCAGGCAGCAGATAGCTTTCTCTGTGAAGTTTATCCTTGTCTGCATTCATGCAATGAAGAACAGATTTCAGTCCCCTGATTTCATACTTCTGGGGAGAAGAGCTATCGGGGGCCTGATTCTGGCCCCTCGGAGGGATGTAAATTCAGAATAAACTCACTGAAGGCAGCGGAGCGGCACTAATATAATGGGAGCCTGGGAGATCCAAACGACGCCTTTGCACTCCCTTTTATTTCTGCACAGAGGCAATCAARACCAGCCAGCAAGGAGAGATGTGAAGCTTTGTTGCAGAAGGGCATATTTAGGATTACTTTGATCTGAATAGCAGTTGAGTTCTTTTCTTCTTTGGTTAGTGGGGGAATTTTGAATTTTATTTTTTCCATTTAAAAAATAATTACTTTTTTTCTGACTTTGTCAAGGCTAATTTAGGGGCAAAGCATCCCCCCAAACATCAGGAGGGAATCACAAAGGGAAGCTCCRCAACCTGGGGGCTCATTTCGCTAATCTAAGCAATATTTTCCAATCCGTCTGGTTTAGTGATTTGCAGTGAAGGCATATTTCAGAGCATGGGGAAAGGCACCAGCCAGCTGCAGATGTACCAGTTCTGGCTATACCATGGGCTGGAGCACAATTTATTTACCCTATTTTGCCTATTCTTTCCCTAGGCATTTGCTTCTGACCACTCCGTGGGAGAGGATTGAGGGACCTTTGGTCTAACCCTACGTGGCCAGACCTTGGCACACAGAAGACGATGTTCGATTTATGCTAAAAGCAGATGCTGTAATGAAGATTAAAAACATGCATCTAATTCAACAGTCAGCACTGGCTGGGGCTGCAGGGCTGGGTGGGACGGGAGAGGAGGGACATGTCCYATCACACGATGTCCAGTGCAAGGGGGGCTGCTGGCTTCTGATCTTGCAGGGGGAAAGGAAGAGACCTATGGGATGTTTGGACTAGGTGAGCTGGAAAAAGCAGATGATGTTGGACTATGGAAAAAAAATCCCTCGTTAGCAATAAAGAACACGGTATCTTGATCACCTTTAATAGTACATTTTCCAAAAATAATTACTGCTCCTTYCCTTAAAAATTCAATTTACTTTATGGAGGTTAAAAAACAGGTTAAGACAATCAGTAAAAATCCCAGGCTGAGGATCCATGCTGGAGAGGTAATGGGATAATGGCTTTTTTTAAAGGCGATTCACAGCTGAGTGACTCCATTCTGCCAGTGCTAACTTTCTTTCTCCTCCTGTTCCTTCTCTAGAGCCACCTCTGCCTTTTGCATCCCTTCACATGCTCCAAATCCATTTTCGTTCAACAAACTCAGTGTAATACAGTAAAATCATGTCCACAAGCTGTAGCTTTCATGTTCTCAGTACTGCCCCAGTTACCATCACATGGCTCTACCCAAAACCTATCCGCTTCACCAACAGAAACAGAATTACCCCCCGGGGATGACACATCAGACCGTCACATTTTTAAGCCTGAGAACAAGGTACAGTGAAACAAAGAGGCAACCCAGGAAGAGCAGAAAACACCCCAAAACCCCCCAAAACTGTACTGGGAACATCCCGAGGGGACAGTCCTCGCAGGCGTCCTGCCACCAGCTCAAGCCCCAGCCATGCAAAAAACCTTGTAAAAGCAGCCAAATCGCTTTTATTCCCTTAAGATACAAACATCCACGTAGAATGTGGGATGGGACCCATCGCTTGCAGCCCTTTGAGCTAACGTTTCCTAAACAGCGCTTTTCAGGTCTGTGAGAGAGAGTTGCTTATTGGACTAATACCTCTTCATATTGAAATTAATGCAAAGCCTTTGAAATTACCACTGTCTCTACGTGACTAACCATGCGAATGGGAGACCAAGTCTTGCCCCTTCCTTGCCTGTTGATGTCAACAGAAATTGTCTGCTGCTGTGCGTGGGGGCTGAAAGCTGAATAATGGTTGGAGAGTGGGGAGAGTTACTTTTTCTTTTTTTAAGCAAAAAAACAAAACCAAAACCAAAACCAACCACAAAAAACCCAGAAAAGCATCTATTTCCAAGAGATAGCCTTCGCTCTGCACCTTTTAGTGGAACCTGAGGAGTTTTGCCTGGTTCTCTCCATCATGAACCATCTGATACTGCACTGAAATACTTAATATAATGCCAGCCCCATTTCTGGTGGCACCCACAGCCCAGAGACCTTCTGGTGATCTTCCGGTGAGACCCAGCCCCTGCAGCGGACCATTGCTTTGCACCCACCCGTGCGCTCCCGAGAGAGGTACGTGCATCACTTTGCCAAGGGAAAAAGCCCAAAATGAGTGTTTGGCGTTTCCTTACCATATTGCCTTCATCGTCACAGTCATCGCAGTCCTGTCGGGGGTCATCCAGGTGGAGCTGGTGCAGCAGCAGACCCGGAGAGGTCTTCCCATTGCAGTCCTGGTGCTCAGAGGTGGAGGTCCGGCTGCTGTGCATGCTGCTGGTCCGGTACAGGGAAGGCACCTGCAGGGTATCCTGGAGGTCAAAGGAGCCTTTTGTTTCCAGTGACTCCATGCGATGAGGCAAAGAGCCATTGAAGCTGCCAGCCCGGCTGGAGTGCTCCTCATCCGAGCTCTCCCCTTCCTCGGAGCTCTCCTTCCCCTCTCCGGAGAGGAGGGATCTGCGCTCGCTGCTCTGACCCCGACGCTTGAGGCTGGGGGCCCGGCCGATGCTGTTCCAGCTGGAGCGGCGGCTGTTCCAGCTGCTGCTGGCGCACCAGGGGCTGTGCGGGGAGCTGCGGGCGCTGGGCTGCGGGAAGGACAGGGAGAGCATCAGCCCTGTGCCACCCACCCTGCGCTGGGCTGCTGCTGTGCCAGCTGGGGCAAATGGATGGACCACAGCCCCGCAAGCTCAACGGACACCCGCTGAGCATCGACAGGAGGGGGTGACGCAAGTACCGGGGACTTGAGCTCGTAGGTGGCGGGGTCCATGGAGATGCCACTGGCCCGGCGGGACTCGTAGCCCTGCGCTGCATCTCCAAACATGGCGCTCTTGGGCATGGGCATCGGCGTGGCAGCGGTGTGTATGATGAGCGGTGGGGTCAGGCTCTTCTTCAGCTCCGGGTGGTCGCTCAGGGCCATCACTGCAAGACACAAGTGGATTTTAGGTGTCACACCTCAAGGGGCACATCTACAACCTGCTCCCGGGCACGCAAAGCAGCTGCGCAGGGACAGCTCTCCTCCAAGCATCAAGAGGATGGGGGCCAAAAAGCCCTTCTGGAGAGCTGAGAGCCCGTCCTTCAGCCTGGCAGGGGAGCAGGGGGATGTAAATCAAGAATGGGATCAGGTGCCAATAGGATCAGGTACCAGTGTGAAAGGAGAGCAGATGCAGACTGTCATCTGCTGCCCCTCAACCCTCCAACCAACATCTGCCAGCTCCAACCCTGGGAACCTCCTGCCCATGCCAGGTTCCCTCCATCCTCCTTCCCCATGGCTCCTCCACTTGTGCCCCTGCAGAGAGACCCCAAAAGCCCAGACCCTGGGCTCGACGGAGAGATTACGGCCCGAATGCCATCATGTCTCTGTCTGCATCCCACGATCCAACCCCACACCACAAGCCTGCTGGCCTTGGTCAAGCATGCCACAGCCTGGACCACACCGCGCTCTCTAGGAGGGCTTTTCCCTTCAGGACACATTGTTTTCAAAGCAAAGAAAGGTTTCTGAGGAAAAGCCCATCCTCCCGGGGTTGTTACTCACAGGCTGGATTTGACAAGTTTTTCTTAAGTCCTCCTTCCTCTTCCAGGCTGCGGGGGAAGAGATCCCCCTCGGAATCAGACTTGGAAGCATCACCCTGGAGCAAAACAGAGGGCTTCAGCAAGGAGAGCGAAGGGCTGCAGTGCATGGACACCCCTCTGAAAAAACAGATTCCCGTCTCCAACACCACACCTACGGATCCACTGAATTTTRTACCACGATGCAGCATCACCTTTCACAAAATGACACATGCACATATTTATACCACAGACTAATTAACCTCCTACCAGGAAGACAGACTGCCCCTGGCTCCAAACTCAGTCCCAGAAAGGGATCAGAATAGCCCAAACTATAGCTTAATTTTTCCTGCTGGAATTGCATACTGGRCAGACATTAGGGAAGGACAGATACCTGATGAGCAAGTTTGGGACAAAAATTGACCCTACTCATCTCTCTTAATTTATACACTACGGTTTAAAACGCCCTGTCTGTGGCTCTTTCTAGTGATGCTTCAATGAAGCAATCCAGGATTCAGAAGGGGCACAAGGGACCCTGACTTTCCAACGCAGCTAATGGGCACGTGTCAATGGACACCCCACCAGCGCAGAGAGGATCCAGGTGGCAGAACCTGATACCAACTGCCCTGGGTGGCCGTTCCTCTCCCAGCTGCAACACACAACAGAAGCAGAAGTTTTGGGGATTTACGCTGTACCGTTTTGGAGATTTAAATTCTGCCGTATCATTTCTAACGCCGGGGGTTGAGCGAGAGCTGCCTGCTTTGACATGGGTCCATCCTTGGGAGGAGAGAGAAGAGGTTTACCATTGCTCACAGCGCGGTGCCTGGGCTCTCGCTCGGTCTTGCGGCATGGACCCAATTAGGGACATCCCTGCGCACCCCACTGATTTTGTCCATTGGCACTGCAGAAAGGCACTTAGGGTGTGGTATAGTCAGGATACACCCGACAGGCAATGGTGCTTGCCAGAACGATGCCCATCCAAAAGAGGAGGATTCATGGCTGAAACCACCCACTGCTCTGGCAMAGGGCACCAAGCCCCGTCACAATGTATGTCGGGAGGGAGGAGAGGTGGGAAGGGAGGGAGGATGCTGGGATGAAAGAAGCCAAGCAAACCCTCACTTCAGCTGGGAGAGACCAGGAGCCCCAGAAAACTCCACCAAGGCTAAACTGCGTCCCCAGGAGCCCTGGTCAGCACTGCGGAGGTTTGGTGCTCGGGTACCTGTTGGTTGTAAAAACCCAAAAGGGCCCCAGAATGGGATGGGAGGAAGAAATGGCATCTGACACAAGGTCCAGTGCCCTGCACCTCTTTGTTAAGCAAAACCCCAGAGGGATGAGCCCTAGTACTCCCCCATGGGGTCACTAAACAGTTAAGGGGATTTTTTCCAGGCAGACTGGACACTCTCAGACACATGTTTTTAAGGCAAAAGAGCGTGTGATGTGAAGTGTTGGCTCAAAACTTTGCCTCCTGAGGATCCAGGACTTCTATGCTATTCAGGGAAGCTCATCCTGTAGGACGCAGATTGGAAAGGTCAGGAATGCACCTTGCAAGGGGGAGCAGTAAAGTCAGGCTGGCCCGAACTTTGCTGGAGTCAAAACCGTGTCTCCGTATGAACAGGGGCTCCAGCTGGCTCCAGGTACACTCCCTGCAGAGGCTCCCGGCTCAGCCTGTCAGTGAGCCTGCCAGGAATTACTCATTCTCCCTAATGGATTATTAAAAAGGAATAAATAACGGGAAGAATTTTATGTGATTTGTATTCCTGGAGTGCTCTTTAACAGCCCAAAGGAAAGTTTTAGGGTGCACAATGAGATGTGTGCTGAGATGGAAAAGCAGAGCTATGTGGGGACTTCCCACCCCCCACCCCAGCACCAAACCCCACGTCTGGAGGGCAGAAAGCATCCCCTCCGAAACACCACGTGCCAGACTCAGTAAGGTGCAGGCAAGCATCTCGCAGCTGGGGCTGCTGCCCATTACCTGTTCTTGCACTCCCAGTTTGCCTTTCTGGATAGAAAAGGGGTTATGAGAGAACAGGGAATTAAAATCCTTTTGGGAAATGAGGGTATGTCAAGATGGACCAGACTGTACTACCGAAGGGGACAGACACATTGGGATACAATGGGAAAGGGCTTTTGTGCTGAAGGAAAAGCCAGACTTCTCAGAAAGGACAGAAAGGGAAGGGAGTGGTAAAGAGAATGATGAGGTTGTCAGAAGAGTAAGGTTTGGAGTGTGCTGCACTTCGGAGATCCACGACTTCCTCAGACCTGAATGGGACCATTTCATGTCCTGACCCGCGCTGTAAAGCGGGATCTCGCCAGAGATCCCAGCATCCCAGCCAGCCTTTCTGGGACATGCCACCACACAGCTGCCGCCGTCCTACCCCGTCCTGCCGAGCACGGGACTTCCCCCACACGTGTCCACAAACAGGCTTGATTTCAGGTCCCTTCGCTCCCAGGCACCCTCCTCCGCCTGCGTGATGRAGGGAGCGCTTGGCAGGTGTGCCCAGCAATCAGCATCACCGTCCGCATCCCTAGGGAGGTCCCCGGGATGTGACCATGCTGTGGAGGGGCTGTGACAGCCCCACAGGGAGCCTTCCCCGGGGCAGGCATCCAGAAGGGAGTCGGCGAGAGCCAGAGCCGGAGCCACATCAGCCGCCCCGAAGCACCCACCTTAATTTACCTGGCTCCCACAGAGAAGGAAGGGACTTAAAATCAAGGCTGACTCAACAATGAGGACAACAAAAAAGAAAGGAAAAAAAAGAAACAAACCCCAAAACACCCAAACAACCCCCAAAAGAACGACAGCTACTACAATGAGAACAGCACCACGGTGTGTGACCAGGCACCACGAGAGAGACAACCACGGCGGGCGGTGGGATGTGCTGTGTACATACCCCCGACGAGTCGACAGGCAGCTGAATACAGCTTAACTGCCCACTCGCGTCTTCTCGTTTGGAGATCTCCTGAAGGAGAAACGGGGGGAGGGAGGGGGGAGGAAGGGGAAGGGGGGATTCAATTTTCACAGTTTCAACAGCAGGATTGAGAGGGGAATCAAAAAACACATGAGAAAAGGCAGAAAAGGAGAGGGGAGGGGGAGAAGGGCAGCGTGTGGCTGCGATGGAGAGCTGGGCTGGGGCACCCGCTCCACTCGGCACAGGGAAGGGGTGGAAGATCTCAGATGGAGCGAAACCCTTCGAAGGGGCCAGCCTTATCTTTAAATTAAGTGTTTCGAACAGAGCTTGCTTCAGCTCCTAAGTGATAATTGTGCTAATGAAACACCAGCTAATTATTGAAAACATGATTGTTATTGGTGTTTTTTTTGCAGCTGCATAATAGAATCTTTATTTRTTATGCCTTCATTAAGCGGCAATGGAGGCTTTCAATGAATGTTCGATTAACACAATACCAGTCCTCTTACAGCCAGGTGAAATACCTAATTTAAGGAAAGCCACCAGATCCCTCCTCACCCCCGTTAGCGGAGACACCCGTTTAAATCAGCAGGGTGCCCAAAYGCAGCAGGGGTCTGTGGGCAGCGGGGCACAGCCCCATCCTTGGRGGGGCTTTGCCACACGAGTGGCCCCAGCATCTCTTTACAGCACCAGAAGTTGGTCTTTCCCTACCCACTTGGAAAGCACACATCATTTTTCACCTCGTTGTGTTTCCCCTTCCTCAGGGATGGCTCTTCCAATGCTCCTCGGCACATTTCGGCAGCATGGCCGTGCCTGGCCCTGTCCTGCAGGGCTGCCAGAGGTTACATGCTGCACCAGGAGGGCACAGGTTGTCCCACCAGCTTAATTTCTTGCCTACAGGGCAATGGATCTTGCTACATGGGATGCAAAACTCATCCCACTCTAGGCTGGAGTGAAGAGTTTAAGAAAGACTAATCAGCTTTGGGATCTGGATGGGCCAACAGTGTCTTGCTAGGMATGTAATGGACACTGAAGTTAAAGTCTTGGGTTGTAACAGAGAGAGACACAGAAAAACTATTGAAAGAAAACACAGAAACACTTTTCCTTCACAAGGAAAATCCCACTGAAATCGATAGGAATGCAAAAGATAAGGGATGCAAGAAAAACACCATCCAAAATCCCTACTGCGGGAGAAGGGACTGTTCCCTCTGGTTGAAGCCCAGAAGTCGTGAAAGTCCATATTTCTCCAAGGATGCTACATCCAGAGAGCAGGTAATGTTCTCCTGCAGAGGAAAGTATGGAGGTGTTGGAGGAGGGTCCTGGGAAGGAAGGGGGGCACAAAGAAGGGGAAGGAATAAACCCACGAGCGAGGACGGCCGGGACAAGGGGACACGAAATCGGGAGGATTACCAATGGAAGAATACGCTTTGGAGATAATATTATTAGGAAGTCCCTCAGGAGAGGAGCTTTATGCCTGACAAAGAGGAGTCATTGCTTGCTTCAGAGAGAAGTCCCCAGGGCAGGGACCCGAGAGGTCAGGCAGCAATTTCAAATTAGCAGCTCGATCAAACGGAGTCCCCTGCTCACCTTCCTCGCACCGACACCAGGCTCGAGTTAAATCGGAGAACACGCGGTCAAAAATAACCACGTTGCATAAAGTCCTGCATGTGCCTCTTGCAAGAGAGAAGCAGGTTACCAAATAAAAAGAAATGGGGGGGGAAGAGAAACTCAACCCTGCAAAATATATTGCTCCATATTTAAAGTTTGGAACAGGTCCTTTTTGTTTCTCAACTGCTTATATACATCTGCTGCCTAGCAACTGGGGCTGCAAAGCCATGCACTAAAATTAACGAGGTGCTTGCAGATTGAGGAAAGGCACTCAAGGACCAGGGAGATAAAGTCAGCAGCCCTGAGATTGTGTTTCAGACCAGAAATCTGAAGGAGAATGGAAAAAAAAAAAAAGGCAAACCAAACAAAACCAAACAACTCAGAAGAAGGGTCAAGTGCAATCACAGGAGGGAGACGCTGGGATTTGTTTACAGCGAGAGATRATCTCTCTATTAATTCTGCTTAAGAGAGGATCCTTTGTGTGCTGGCTAGCAAAAAACAGAATGAGATTGTTTGCAAAGCTACACACCAGAAAAGCTGAATAAACATAAACCAGTGAGGCCAGACCTGGCTCCTGACCTCCAGCAGACATTTGCTCCCTGTCTGCTGCGGGAAACTTGGGTTGAGCCGAGGGATCTCTTGATCCCACTGCAATTTACTGGAGGAGTGTGGAGAACTCAGAATAACAAGGACGTGGAAGGAAGATTATTATTAAAAATGCCATCGTCAAAGCCCAAGGTATAAAATACCACTGTAATCAGAGTCACAAATTATAGGAATCTGGTGCGAGTTCATTGCAGTTGCTGTGGTTGGGCAGAATTGGCCAGAGAGGGTTTGATCTTTGGAGGCTGCACTGGACCCTGGTCCCTGCACTCACCTCTCAATACCAGTGCAATAATCACTGGCTTCAGGCTGTCTCAGTGCTTTCCTGAATCAGAAGTTACTCCCTGATTTACACTGCTTTGCACCTTACACAGAAATCCTGGAGCTGGCTTGGACCAGCCTGGTGCTGCCCCGGCAGAGGAGAAGCAGGGGCAGGCAATGGGGCAGCCCTGCTGCAAAAACCAGCTGAAAGCAAATTTGGGGGGTGCTGCAGGCGGTTCTCCTGACTCCAGAGAAGATGTACCCTCAAGGACATGGTTATTGGAGGAAAATCGTGGCGCATTAAGCCAGGTCATGAATTTACAGGGAGTTACACCATGGTGCCAGCTGGCCACAAAGCGAGCGTGGGATAAATTACTGCCCAGGGAAACAGGCACGCGGCGGCTGGGTGTGCGGGAGCGGGAGCATGCCGGCGGGCGAGCACGGGGATGCTCTAGCATGAAAAACCGTGCTGAGCCAAGGACCAGAGGTGTCAGCCTCCCTCAAGGACCAGGGGTTGGAAAAGGGGCTGCTGCATTTAAAGGCTGCATCCTTTTCTCTTAAGAAGCGGGTGCAGCAGCGGCAACCTTCAGAGAATCAATTTGCTAGACTGAACAGACAAAGGTTCGGTTTCGAAGCCGTCATCCCAAGCAGACAAGGAGCTTTTTACCTCTTCTCGCTCTGGCAAGGGAACATTGTGCTATTCGGGAGAACCTGGCAGTGACCTTCCCTTTGGCTGAATGGCAGGGGGGGGATTTACAGACAGAAACAGCTACAACAATAACAATTAGAAAAAAAAAGCACCAACATAGAGGGAGATGATACAAAAAAAAAGTTTCCTCTTGCTATCTCCTGGTACGACTCCATTAATTTAACTCTAAACTGTGCTCCAAAAATAATAATAATAAAAATCGTTCTGTGCACAGCTATTCATRGGGTGGTAGGATATTACGACACACAAGCAACATCTTAGGTAATATTTAGTCACCCCAGAATGCTTATAAAAAAACCAGAGATAGTGTGTAAAAGCACAGCCTATACAAACAGATCCCAGTGAGCATTAGGTTATATTTACCTCTCCAACCCCCTGGGCAGGGTGTAAAGGTCCCCTCCCCTTACTGATGTTCTTGGACAGTTGGATAATTTTTGCAGAAAGTGGGTGGGCATCGCACGTCCCCCACTCTGGGGACTAGGTGACATGYTCACTCACTCCGAGCTGGACAGTTGGGAAGGCAGTAGGATGAAAAAAAAGGATGAGTTCAAACCTAAATGCCCCCCCTGCCCTTCCATGAAGGCCTCCAGCAATCCAGGATCTCTCGTGGAGGTTCCCAGCCCGAGGAAGCAGCCAGCAGAGACCAGAAATCACGTACTTTAAAATGTGCAGAGCATTGCAGGAGTGGATGCAGGAGGAGCTCCATGAACACATACCATCCAAAAAGATAATCGTGTCACTAATCTCTTACCAGTCTGAGTAAGTTTTCAGGAGGGGCTTTTAATCTGGCTAACAAACACGGTGAGAACTGTTTCAAAGACACTGCCATAGCAGCGATCCCATCTGCAGTGCCTGACTCACCACTGAATTCCCACTCCTGCATTAATGCTAACAATGCTTTTCATTTAAGCCCTTCGTTTAGAGGGCTTGCTATATTAAATTGCACCATGGCTAAGAAAAAGAAAGAAAAGAGAAAAAAAAGATAAGAAAGACAACCTAATATTTTCCCCCACTTCTTTCATTTAGCACTCTTGTAAATGTACTGCTGTCCATCTCAGAAATCAAATTCCAGGATCTGGAGGCCCTGAAACTTTAAAAGAAAGCAAAGGCACAAGCTTGCGGACATTACCTCCGTCTGGAAACCCTCTACCAGGATGGCCACCAGCAGGTTAAAGAGAACATAATTCCCAAATGTCATGAGAGCAATGAAGTAGAGAGCAGCCCAGGAGGAGGTCGATGCCATGCCATTGTAGAGGACCTTGTTCCAGTCTTCCTGGGTCAAAATCTGCAGAGGAAGGGTATCAGGAAGATGGATGTACTGGAGGATTGTGTGCCATTTTCCCCGAGCCTGGCTGGGTATCTGTGCTCTGCGTGGACCCAATGAGCATCCCACTTCTTGGGGTATCCACCGTAGCTATAACCACAGGAGGATAAATCTGGCCCAAGCCATCTTCTGAGCCAGAGACAGGACCAAAGCGACCGTGACTCCCATGCCACCGGTAGGGACCCTGCCCAAACTGCCCCAACGCCCACCYGCACCAAGGGACGCATTCAGCTGTAAGGGAGTGCAATGTTGTGTGGGTCCGACCTTTCCTTTGGTCAGCCAGAACAGCTAAAAGTCCTTCACAGATCCAGCAGTTACAGAGCTTAGAGCTGCTAGAACAAAAAAACTGCATGTATCAATTACGGGCTTAAAACAGATTCTGTTCTTTGTTGAGATACCACTGCAAATGGTCCTGATCTCCTCCTTTCCATCTCCACCCTCTACACTTACTTTCACTCACCCAGCCCATACCCTGCAAATGCAAGAGCCTCCTACCTCGGCTGCCCTTCCTCATTAGCTTTCTGATKTATTCTGGAAAATGGTCTGAAAAACCCTGTGTTCCTGCACTTGTGGGTTTGGGTCTTCTCCCTTCCACAGCAAGGAGCTTCGCTAAGCTCTGTCAGATGCTTTGGAAAACAACCCCAGTCCCTGCAGCCCGAAAACACACGAGTTGTGGTGTTTTCCATTTTGTACCTGGAAAACAGTGACGATGGCCCAGAGCAAGGAGTCAAAGTTCTTCCTGTCGGGCAGCGTGTCGCCGTCTCGCTCCGAAGCAAACTTACAGCCAAAGAGGTGCATCCCCAGGATGCTGCATGGGAGGGAAAGCAGGGGCTCAACAGGAGACGACATCGGTCTCCTATTAAAAACTAGTAATTGTACAGCAGGGCTGACTGTGTCCTGATTTCACCTGGGCAATTCTTCTTTTTTTTTTTTTTWAAAAAGATGAATCATTCGTTCACTGAAAAACATGCCTCGAGATCATGCAAACCAGTTGTGAATTTGGGTCAAATCTGTCAAACAGTTTCAACCAAAAAGCATGCCCACTCCTTTTTCTTCTGCTTTGTTTTTTTTAAGTCATAACATTTTGTTTCAACATTTTCTAAACAAAATGTTTTGACTTTGTTTTGCAATGACACATTTTTAGCAAACTATGCTTAAATTGAATTAGGAAGACAGAAAGGATTTCTGTGAAATGCCTGAATGAGACATATCAGGGGACCCAAAACAGCTTTCGTAATTTTGACAGGAAAACAGAATACCTTTCATTTGAGATTGATACTAAAAGAATGATTTGTTTTCTCCTGCTGTTGGCCAGTAACCTGACTAACCAAATTATTTACAGCTCTACTGAGCAACACAGCTGCAAACGGTGGCTTTGGGGTGAAATATCGCACTGGGACAAGGAACATTATTCCATGGAAAAGACTGGTTTTCCTCAGTCTTCCCAGTGCCTGGTTTGCTGGAATACCAAGTTGGCTGTTGCAAGGAGACAGGCTCTTCTCAAAATCTAGACCAAAATCCAAAAATTCAGGGCTACGTCAAGCCTATTTCTAAYGTTTCCACTGTAGAACCTCACTTCTCAGAAGAAGAGGCCATGCAAGAGTACAAGCACCACCAGAGCTGCCTCTATTTTAGGAACATCACCCTCTCCTTGGCAATATTTTTAGCATCAGGCTTTCTSCTAGTCAGTAAGTAATGGGACCACTGTCTTGGGGTGATGTGAAGGAATCATCCAGCTGAAAGATTTTCCTTGTAAATCATCTTGCAAAGACCGATGTCTCGTTTGGTCAGAGTTAAGAGAATTAGGTCAGGGCAGCAAGCCACCGCCAGTGCTGGCCAGCGATGCTGTTTCTGGGACTGTTCAGCTCAGCCATACCATGGTATGGACTCTTACATTTCCTCGCCTCACCATGGGATTGCACCTAAAAAACCCAGAGCAACCTCAGGACTGGGAATCGGAAGTGCTCACCTAAAGATGAAGATGAAGAGCATCAGCAACATGCAGAACGTGGCCACGTTGTCCATGGTCTTCATGAGGACTACGAGCTGGCGCTGGAGGGCTGGCATGAAGCGGACCAGCTTCAAAACTCGCATGAGCCGAAAGGTCCGCAGGACTGAGAGCCCCCCGCCTTGCTGGCCCACTATCTCCCACACGCTGAGGGAGAAAAACAGGTCATTGCAGGATGAGAAGACAAAGCCTAACACAAAGGCATGGAGGAGAGGAAGCAAAGGGAGGGTGAAATTCAGAGAGAAGAGGGATGGAAAGTGGGCAGAGACACACTGCCAATGCCCCCGGTGAGCTGGGCTCCATCCAGCCTTGCAAAGAGCAGAGCCCCACTAGAGTATCAAAAACACACCTGCAAATCAGTGGCTGCAGCTGCAGGGGCAATTACACCCTTTGCACTTGCCAAAAAAMCAGACAGCTACTTAATCGGGACTGGTTGTACCATTTGGATCCTAGACTTTCCCAGGACATTGGGACTGATAGCTTTCTGATTGGGCCTCTCTCTAAAATGACCACAAAATAACCCCAAGGTATGTATTAGCAATCGTGTCTAAATGCATTAATTTACAGCAGAGAAGTATAAAGTGTCATAGGAAGGTATTTATGCCCACTCTCCATTACCTTCTGTTTAATTAAACAKCCAAATGAGAGGAAACATGCATAAAGAAAGCTCTACGTTTGTACCTAATCACCACGATGATCCCATCAAAGATGTTGTATGGATTCTTAATGTAGCCAAAAGGACCATAAACGAGGACTTTCAACAGCATCTCCAGGGCAAAGAGGCTTGTGAAGACTATGTTGCTGATCTCCAGGGCATTGGTAAGCTCCTCTGGCTGGGGAAAGAAGACGAGGAAAGGGACACAGTAAGCAGCACAGCTCCATATGTTAGGCATATTCAAAATTACACCTGGAAATACAAGCCCCAGTTCCGTGAGTGTAGGAATACAGATGCTAGTGGTGTAGCGAGAAAATAGTAAGAGCTTACTCAAAGCCCAGGAGAGAGAAGAAAAATACTTTCAGAGTATTTACGGTTTATACACCCATTGTAAATTGAGCAGCTAAACCCAGACACGGACTTCACRTTAATCGCAGCTTTAGTACCACCTCAGGAGGTTTATGTAGAAGTGGCAGGTACCGAGCCTTAATGCTTTCACATCCTCCAAACCAATTCTCCTTATGCAGAAGGGAAAGACGGACCGTTTTCTCACATAAATATCCTTTTAGGGCGTGTCTTTTCATTTAGCATCGCATCAAAAGATATAAGCTAAGATTTTCAAATGCAGAGATTTGAGGTGCTATAACTGGAATGGCTCAAAAAACCTCATTATCAGGAAGCTCCAAATACGGCGACTGAGGAAGGGCCTGATCCTGGCAATTCAAAACGGCAATCTAAAAATAGAGGTACAAAAAAAACTAACAAACAGACTTCCTGTAATCTTAGACCTAAATTAATACCTTTCATGTTTTTCTAGCGTATTTCACAGAGGGTTCCCAACAATGTCTGCAGACACCCAGCACTGCGCTTTCCCCAGCGGGTGGGCGGGCACTATTGGAAAACATATGGCAGAAGACAAAAACTGGTGGTGTAGTCTGTTTAGGATCAATCAGTGGCAAAGACAGGAGCAGAATCTGCAGTACCAGATCCCTTCTCCCCATTTAACTCCAACACACGGCCGCAACTGCATGTTTCTACTTAAAGGCTTCATTAAAATCAAGAGACAGCGTCCTGCTGGCAGATGGCCGCGGAGTCATGTTGGCAACGCCGAAGTGCCCCGYGGGGCAGTGGGCTGGCACAGTTCACAGAACACCTTACGCACACTGAGTGCTGGATTCCTCTTAAGGGTAGTTTGGCACTTAATTCGCTCGGATACTTTTCTAAATGCCCACGTGTAACCACCCGCAGCTTTAGCTGCCTGAAAACCATGGTGGGTTACRGCCAGATGTGCAGGTTCACGGCAGCTACACCACAAGCAGAAGCCAATGTGCAACGCGTGCTGTTGACTGCTCTCAYCACTTATATGAAACACCTTCACGGCTGGCCAAAAACTTCCTACAACAGACCACAGGCTGCCACGCCACAGCACATGCTGCRGCACAAGCTGTAGGGTTTGACATGAGGTGATCCAACCCCAACCCAACACCATGGGAGCCAAGAGAGCAGATGTCTCAGGGGCAGGGTCAACACTTGATTGTCTGTGTTTCAGAGCCCAAAGAAACTACAGCGACCAAAGGTTTCACAGATATACACTACCAAATAAACAGAGAAATCCATGTGGGCATTCAACTCTGTTTCTCAGGGTTGAAGTCTTCAGGCACAGCTGGCCAAGCCCTTGCAGCTCAAGTTCCTCCAACTCACTGCGATGGTAGATGGGGACCCAAATTGGTCTGATGTTATCTCAGCATGGTAGTGTAATCCCTGGGGACCTGCACTGATACTCGTGGGAGCTTGTGATGACACAGCAACGGTCACAGGATGGCAAAGGGGGAAAACAGCAGTACTGAAAAGCAAAAGTAATAAAAAAAAAGAAAAAAAAGGGAGCGTTCAACACTTCCTGTACCTCAAAACATCCCCGCTGAGGAAYGGATCCCTTGGTTAGAGTTTGCCAACACACTGGACATACAGCCCAAATCAGCTCCTCACTGATCTAGAGCTAAAATACAAATGTTCCAGCTCCCGATATTAAACGCAGCCCTGGTTTAAAATCATATACCTATGGGAACACTCAGACACAAAGTAATAAATAGGTCGAGAACTTATATGTCAAGCTGCACCTCAGGACAATTTCAAATAGCTGAAAGTCTACATTAGTCACAAAAAAAATAATGCCAACTCATTCATGACTGCACCGAGGCAGGCTGTGCCGTTATCATTACTGCAGCAATACTGCTGGAAAGGAAACGTGTTCCTGGAAGCTTTCCTTCTCATCCATCAGCACCACTAACCTGGGCCTCAAAGGCTGATTTCCACCCTCTGTTCCCTCTCTGTGACTGCGCTGACAAATCTAACCTGCTCCACAGGCGCAACCTGGTGAAGTCCCTTGATGCRTGAGCAGCGCCCAGCATCTCCCGCAGCCGTAGTATCCCTTCCCCRTGGGGGCTGACATGGGAAACCCAACCAGCCCCAGCAGAGATGTCATGTTAATAGTGTGGATTAATGAAACTTTGCACTTCACGAGCACTTTCTGGCTGGAGATGCTATTGCGATGTATAAATCCGGATGGGAGGCGCTGGCAGGGCACAGCTGGGTGACGTGGGGAGCCACGGGGGGAGCTGCGCTTATGCTGCAACTCTCCCAGGACCCCCAGCACCCACTGGAAGGGCCATGATCCGCCCCAGCCCATGAAACATCCCTCCCAGCCCACCCGGCTCATGAGAGCCCCAAATACCCCTGGCACTGGCACGGGAAGGCTACGGGTCAGCCTGTGCAGTGTGGTGATGCTCAGCACCCGCAGCAGTGCCGGATCCGTCCACCTCCCCCTGCTTCACCCTAAAAAAAGCCATCTGGCCCCCCCACTCCTCCTCTGCACACTCTCTTCCACTTCCCTCGCAGGAAACAGTTTTTAATATCTGAGACATTGGGCTCCCATAATAAAAATGAAGAGTGGGATCTCCTGAACCAGAGGTGAGAATTAATATCCAAAAATCTAAGATTAATGGCCAAAATGGGTTGAAAGAGGAAGGGAAAACTTCCCTTTCACCCAGCCAGGAGAAGAAGASGGTCTCCAGGACGGCCTGGAGCTCTGCCAGCGGAGGGCGAGGCGAGCATCTGCTGGAAGCACACCGCAACCAGACCCAGCTGAAATCGAGGAGTTCTTTTGCTTCGGGAAACGACACATCCCCTAAACAGCTGAGACACGGTGATGCGAATTACTCAGAGGATTTTTGCAGCCAGCTGTGGAACACCCTCCCCCAAGCCCCTCGCTCCCATTCGGGGGGTCCCCAGGGCAGCTCATGAGCCCCCTGCAACCCCTCCGCAGCCCTTCCAAGGGACACATCACTGCAGCCAGTCCATGGGGCACCCGCCTGGACCCCTGCCACGAGCACCGCCAGGAATTATTTATAAAAATAGAGGTGGGCTGAGATCATGCTCCTGCCCGAGGGGATCACAGCCAGGCAGTGGGGATTCAAACAATTCTGAGACTGCCAGCTACAGGATTTCCATGCAGCCATAGATGCGTATAGATAATAAGACTGTTTATAAGATGCTTCTGCTCTACAGAAATCACAAACATGTCTGACACATCTTTCCTTAGACATCATTACAATACAGCAGGAAAGTGGCTGTGGGAATTGAAATTGTCATCCCATCCCAAACAGGAATGCAGAGTTTCAGAATTGGCAAACTGACACACTTTGTGCCCAAAATTTTGAAAGCTCTCCTCTCAATTTCAGTCCATATTCCCTTATCTGTTTCCTCTGTACCATAAATCAACTGAAATATAAAAAACATAAATAAAAGTCAGGTCGGAGAAGAACATGGAACTTGTTGTTCCCCAACTGTTCAAATGGACGTTTCAAATATCTCAGACAATGTATCTCAATAATTTTTTTTTAAGCCAGTTCACTGAAACCACTCTCCTCCCACAAACAGCTTCAAGTTTGATAAACTGCCATTTTCTGACAATAACTGTCTAATCAAAACAGTATTGACCAGCTCTAGACACAATGTACCTGGGAGAGCCACCAACTCCTAGCACACAACCAGCTCCACGGATCCTTGCCGGGCATGGAGGAAAAGAGCCAGGCAAATCAAGCAGCTTTCCCCCCCGAGGGCCACAACACAGCAGCCTGGGGAGGTAGCATCCTTCCTTTGACTAAATGGTATATTTGGAAGACAAACCCCTCCAGGAACCTCCCTGGAAAGAGCATTTTGCAGGGAAGCAGAGCCTGAGGTGCAGACGCTGGGGTTTCTTTGCAGCACAAAGCCTCCTGCCCACCACCCCAATTACAGCACATCTGCTACAACCTCAGCTTCTCCATTAAGAGAAGTGTCTACTAATTCTCTCAACAGCAGCAGCAGTGACTAATTAAAAGGAAAGCATCCTATGATTAAACAAGCAACACCCAGAAAGAGCAAGATACAAGCGCGATTCAGCTGTGGCACGAAACACCAGCTCTTCCAATGAATCTTCGGTAAATCCTGAATTTTGTTTCCAGGACACCTCGCCTTGCTGGACACACAGACGTGCTGTCCTGGATAAATCATTCCCTGTTAGCTCTCTGTTTGTGTAGTGTTGATTTGTTGATGTACCAAACAGCACATTGACAAGCTCTGGCAGCACATAAAATAGGAGCAGACAGCACAACATCTCTCATAAACACCACACGGTAAACGAAGGCAGCAGGGAGGAGGCGAGCTACGGGCGCCCGCCCAGACGTAACCCTGCCTGGCAGGGTGCAAACCGTGGTGGCGAGGAGGGGATGCTCTCAGCACCCAGCCTGGAGGTTTCAGGCAGGGCTGACTGGCACCAAGCAGGGCACTGCCGTGGGGGACAGGAGGAGGCAAGGGAAGATGTCCCCAGGTACTAAATGTTGCATYGAGGGGTATCTCGGAGATGGACCAGTGCCTTGCCCTTTTTCAGCATTCAGAAACAGGCTGTAATGCATTTCTTTCTTTTTTTTTTTCTTTTTTTAAACTGAGTAGAAGCTCACGGGTGAGGTTTCCGATGGCAGAAGGGATGTGCTCCATTTCCATCTGGGCACGAGACGGTGGCACACGCTACTGTGCCCAGGGCTCCAAGGTGACTGCTGAGCACGCGAGGCTGCAGGCGACGAGTGGGGAAAAAGATGAGGACAGGTGCTGGGGTCGTTAAAAGCACAAGCCCCGGGGGCTGTGTTCCCCAATTCCTGAAAGACAAACCCTGCTGCCTGATGAAGTGTAACCAAGTGCCCTGGCAAGACGGTACACAGAGCTTACAAGGCTTCTACTCCTGCCTTCCTGCAGCCATGACCCATATAAGACACACGCATGGCACAGGCTCTTCATCATCATCAGACCTGCACCCAGTGCCATGGGCATGTCTGGCATGGATCTGTCCATCCCCATTTCCCCCTTGCCCAGGCAGCGAGCTCCAGGCTGCGGCCAAGCCTAGTCTTGCTCAGCCCCTGCCCCTGGGGATGTCAGCACAAAAGGGCAGTAGCACCCCAGGGTCTTTCCTCTCTATCTTGCTAACAATAAAATAAAATAGAAAAACCACTCTGTCTCACCACAGCACAGAGGGAGGGATGGGGTGGCCRGCCAGGAGGCAGATCCCTCCTGATCCCAAGGGCTCTGGTTCTGCGAGTGGATCCAGAAGACCATGAAAACTTCTAACCCATTCAAACGACTGCAGAATAAAACCCTTCTGAAATCATTACCATGGCAACTAAGGGGAAATAACACAGAAAGAAAATACCGACCTCAGCTACTTCACAGGAAACACCARCAACATTTTACTGACTCATCACTTGCAGATTTTTAATATATATACATAAGAAAAAAATCAAATGGGTCACACAAAGACGCGATTTTCAACCTGACACCGCTCCATCACCCTCCGCGTGGGTGCAGACACGCACTGGGTCTGCCTCGAAACAGGAGCCAGACCACAAGTCCTGGGGCAAAACGCAAGAAATTCTGATGAACGGAAGCAGCTATTAATTAACAAAATGAGATGCCCTTTTTTTGCCCTCTCCCACGCCCGATTCCCCATCATTTATAGCTCATGGCCATGTGGTCAGTCAACCAACGAGCCTTCTCTATGACCTGCCCTCATCGCACCCACATTATTCCCCCTGCCTTGGTGTACCCACTGAGCCACAGCCATCCAAAAAACCACTTTGGCTCCCTTCGGTAAATACAGCTCCTCTTAGCTCCAGAGCTGTTTGCTACTTTATAAATAGAAACTCAATCTACGCATAGTTTCAGTGATGACATTCATTGTCTTTGGGGCTCCTTAAAAGGCATCGGGCTTTAGCTATTGTCCTGGGTCCAGCAACGCGAACCTGAGCCATGCTTAATTGGAGCCCRATAGACCGATAGGCTTTCTCTACTCAACCTTTGCCAAGTTGGTTAAAGAAAACAACTCAGGAAGTAGCAGGATTGCTCACTTTTTGCTCTGCTCCTCCTGGGGCTGGAGACACGGAAAGGGCAGCGTGCTCGCTACTCGGTGAGCTGGAGGAGGACTACTGGGAAGTTCAGGATTTATAGGCATTTATTAAAAGGAAATTACTTTGACAGACAAGCAAACAAGTCCAGTTTCATCCCATCACTGCATGGGAAAGGAGGATTTTGTTACAGGCTGAATGGAGGCTGAATATTTCATGCCACAGCAAATAATGCTGTAAGAAAGGGAGGAAAGCAGCTTTCATTCCGGAGAAATCGGAGCTGTCTGCACACAGGGGACTCCCCTTCCACCACCGCCGCTAATCTCCTCACCTTCCACCTGTTCTTCCCCATTCCAATTAACATATGTCCCTTCCCACCGCACACCTGCAGAAGGAAGGAGCTGAGTCCCATGGACATGGCACCTTCCGGTGCAACCCCTTCCTCTCCACCACATCCTTGTTGAGTAACCATGGCCAACAACTGAATTTCCCAGCCCCAACTGCCCGTACGGGGCCATGTCCCCATGTACCTCTGCTTCCTGTCCACCCCGAGCCCGGGGTGCAAATGAGGGGACGAGCCCCGAGCACGATGGAGAACCTCATCAACCAACCCTGAAGGGACCTGGCCATTAACTATCCCTGCCCAGGACCATAAACAGGGCCTGCAGACCATGCTCTCCTCCTCCAAGCCCTGGGGCCATGYTCTCTTTACCGCTCTTAGGAGGCACAGCAGATATTCTCACCTGAACTCCTTATCTCTCTCAGCTTGAGATTTCTGGATTAATATTATCCCAGAAAATGCAAGAAAAACATGAACTGGCTCATCCCTCTGCCCAGGTTTCAAAGGAGCTTAAGCTGAACAAAAGCTGCATTTCCACTTGGTCACACCTTGTAAGTACTTGAGATTTAAAGCCCTCTATTTCTAGTTAATCTAAACCAAGTTTGAAACTTACCTCCCCATTAGTACTTGAGAAGGTACCAGGGGAGGGAGGAAATAAAAAAAGAGAAAGAAAAAGGCTGTCTCTGTACGGCTCTGGCACAGTTCTGCTGAACCCGGGTTTCTGATGCTGGTAACACTCTCTCTAATGCTGATAGACGGCCATGGGGAAAAAACTGGTYGTTTCTTAACATCAGCAAAAACACAATTATAACAAAGAGCTGAAATCCAGCAGAGATGAGGGAAAAAGCGCTCGGCTCCTGTCCCCGCTCCCGCTGGGGGCTGAGCGGAGTGGGAAGGGGCTCTGTGAGGACATGGCTGGCAGCAGGGCAGAGTCATGGGCACCAACAGCATTGGGACCAGCCTTACCARGAGAATTGCGGAAAAAATAGATTGATCCCTGGGAAATCACCAACAATCAGCAATCAGGAGTGCTTACAGACAAAAGCATTTGCTGGTGCAAGCTGAGGATGCTCCAGAAGATCTAGCTGAGTTTGCTGGCTCCCACCCAAGAGGAACAACCACAATAATCAAAGAAGGAGCAGAGAGAAACGCCTGGCTATCTGTAGAGAGCAGCAATTTTTCATCGCGCGGGGATGAAGCGAGTTTCGAAAGCACACATCATTCTCCCATTTCACTGAGCCGGAGTCTCTTCTCAGCGTTGCCTGAGCAGAGATAACATGAGGGTACGGATGGCAGCTGAAACAACGGCTGTAATGATAGAATCTAAGGCAGCCCCAGTATTTCCAGCCTCTGAAAGAAATTAACAGGAAAGGATTGACACTTACTGCTCCCCATCCAGGGAGCTGAAGAAAACTTTAGTAGATGTCAAGGAATCCACATAGGCTCATCCCTAAAGCATGCAGAGAACTGAATTATCTGACAAAAAACCTATACACTTTCCAGCTGCATGAAATCTCATTTAATTTTTAAATCATTCAGTCTCCAGAACCAGGATAAAGTCTGCTTTATAGGCACAGCCCATATTTTTAATGACTATGAGGGCCATGGCACCCCTGTATTTTGCATGACACTCTGGAAGAGCTTCGTGAGTGAGTCAATTAAAACATGTGAGTTCCTACAAGACCTCATAAACCCTTCAAATCACCGARGAGTGGAAGAACCCCCAAGGTCCATAAAAAGAATTACCCCCAATAACAAACAGAGAGCTGGTTTTGAAGTCAGTGATCCTAGTGATTAACAGCTCTGATGACTTCCATTAGCATTGACTTGACTCCTCCAGTCTCCAACAACAAACCATTAATAAGAGTAATTTCTGCTTAAGCAGGAGCTAATTGAATACAGCATGAGCAAATCTATAGGGCACCTCATTTTCCTACCGTGGGAGTGCCCTATGCAGCTGTAGCGCTGAGAAATTAAGTTGACACTAGCTACAAGCCCTGCATTGGGCAAAGCCAGCAGACGCTGAGGGAGGGAAAGCCTCACTGCGCTGCCAAAGCTTTGATCGCTTGGCTAAGAGCAGCTGGCACAGGGCTGRAGAGATGTGTAATGGAGTTAAATACAGACATGGGATATTCACCAAAGTGGAAGTGGAGATATCTCTAGGAAGAGAAGATGGTGCGTGAGCGCAGGACCTTGTGAGCTCCCAGGAAGAGCCTGGGGCAGACAGAGGTTTTCCAGCAAAAGGCTGTCTCATTGATTTAGAGGGAAGCACACACATGCATAAGTGCTCTCCTAAATCAAAGCCTAATGAATCAGATTCATAACAGGAAGCAGCAAATTAGAAACTTCACCACAAAGAAAAGTCGGGATGTACTATTAAGTTGGAGTAAAGCCGCCAGGGTGCAGGGTTAAGGGGGTACAGCACTGGTTTGCATCAGTGTGCAATGCAGAGAGCCCCTGGTGCAGCACCAGCTGCTGTCTGGACGTGGGATGGGTCTTTGAGTCCCTGCACTCACAGGAAACAATTTAAAAGAGGTGCAAGAGATACCAAAAATATTTTAAAAAAAAAGGATTCCCTTCCTTCCTGACCTGGAGGCCTGACACAAATCCACACACATGAAAGAAGCCAAAATTTAGATGTCCTGGATCGACCTGATGTAGAGCCGCAGAGGTCAGAGCAGACACGGTGCTGTCCACAACCGCCCTATGCAGCCAAGCAAGGGCGAGCTGGACAGCACACACCCTGTGAGCTGCAGGTCATCCCTGGATCCTCCACAGCCTCCTTGGGGGGCAAACAAGCACTTGGCAAGATCTCATTTTGGCACATAGAGATGTCAAAGGAGCAGTCTCCATATGCCCGACAAATCTGCAGCTGCCCTCCACCACTCCTGCGGCCAGCAGCAAAACGTTCAACTTGGCTTGAAACTGGTGGAGATTAGGATGCTCTTGACCACAGAGTCCTAGGAGTAACGTGCTTCTGATCCCCAAAACATCCTTATTTCTTGAGGCAGTGCTCATAAATGGATCCAGACCTGCTGCCCTCCAGCCTGTCCAGGATTCTGGACACTAGCACAGACTGAAGCACCCCAAGACCTGGGGCACCAGCCTGCCAAATCCCTKCTGTCCAGCTCCGTTACACCACTTCTCCATGGAGCAATCAAATTTTCCTCCCACATGGAGAAATCAATCAGTGGGAGTCACAATAGCTAATAATTTTCAGTTACCTTCTTCTCTGCACACTGAATTCAGGCAGAAGTACATAAATACCATTTGGGTGACTATTATTAAGGCTTGAACCTGGAGCTAATGGTTCCTCCACGCCGGCAGGTTTTCTAATGTTGCTGCAGTTACTGACCCTTCGCCTCCCCTCTCAATCATCCTGGATACCTGAAAATTTCACATCCTCTGTTGCTGATTAGGAAGACTCTCATGTTCTSCAGCCTCRACTGTTTACATAAATAGAGACTTTAATGCATTTTCCCAGCAAGCTTTCCTYTGACACTTTGGCACAGATGGTTGATATTTCCATACCGCAGCGGCTATTAGATCGTAATGTTACCAGTGACAACTTTACATCATCTGTACCGTGTACGTTCCGGGCCCCTGCAGCGCGATGCATTAGGAATTCAGCTTGAGGTACTACCATGGGCTAAGGCTGCTCCTGCCTTCTGCAGATGGAGTTTGCACACCTTGGTTTGGGGCACTGCTGCTTTGTGGATTCCTATAACACCTTGCTGTAGCTGGGGGTACTCCACCAGTTMTCCTCCTGCTGGGGGGATGTCAGGCATTGCCTCTTCCCACTTCCTTGAAGAACTGCCTCTCATGGATGATGAGMTTTTCTCCTTGGGTGCTGTCCCAAAGAGTCATTTACCCCTGTCATCTCTCCAATTTGCTTTTAAGAATTAACAAAAGGTTCTCTACAGGTCTGAACCAATTTCCTTTTCTTTCTTTCAGAGACACCACGAGTTTTGGACCACTCTAGATCCAAGTCCCCACAAGGTCCAGCCATGGATTTGAACTGACTGCAGCTTTGGGGAGGCCGGTGCAGGACTCTCCAGTCTCTTGTTATGTTAACAATAGCAAAACACCGCAGAGACGGCGGCTGAAATTCAAGTGCTATTTAAACAACTGAATATGTAGGGTATAGTTCATACAATGCGAGTTCAGACAAGGAAAATCGGAACAGCCAGGCAGCTCAATGCGAACCAGATTTTAAAAACAAAAACAAAACCCCAAAGCCTTCCTCAAGGAAGCCCTTGCCGAATTCTTTCCCCTGCTGAGGAGTCCAACATCACGCCTTGTACTAAAGCCTTTGCGTTTCACTCCAAGGAAGGATTTGGAGAAAGAAAAAAAAAAAAGCAGCACATTATGGAACACAGTCTGGCTTACAGCCAGAGCTGGGAGAGCTGGGGGGAAAGCAGCACAGAAACCCTCTGGTTTAGCAGCACATTTTACTCCTGCTCTATGACAGAACAAGCTTCTGCAAAGCCCTAGCTGTTTGAACCCACAGTGCTGCAGAGTCTCAGCTTCCCTAAGGCGAATCAGTCAATTGGTTCAACAGTGTATTTAAAATCCCCTGGAGTCTACCTTTAAATCACCTTTATATTCCTCTACCCAAAGCTAATAGTTTCTACCTGCATTTTGCTTCATCTCCGTAGAAAAACAAGCTATTTAGCAGTCACATTAATAATCCACAGCAATCTGGTTGTCATTTCCCTGATGGAAAATTTCACACTGCTGCCCAGCAGCAGCAACATGGTGAGTGCTATGTGCACCTCAAACCACTCTGCTTTCCTTCCACTAAACCCAGCAGTCATGAGAAAGGCAAGAGTCAGAGCTGGACGGCTGGGGAGGATGGGCAGAAAACRCAGAGCTAAGCTCAGTCAGGTGTACCTATGGCTCACGCACGTGCAGGAACCCTGTGGAAGCAATCTGATGTTGAGTGAGAAAGTCAGCAAGCTCATGTCAGAAGGAGCTTAGAGGAAAYCCAGCTCCTGAACCCCCAGCCATACGATGGTAAAATATTTGTTGACAATGACAATGAGGTGGTCTACRGAGAGGACCTTTGGGATGGAAGGTCCTAAGGCAGGAGATGAGCTCCTGGGGACACGAACTACCTTTGCTGTGTGCATCCAGCACCCCTGGCCATGGGTGCTCAGTCTTCAAACCACCACTTTCATCCTGAATATCTGAACTTGGCCTTCTCTGGTTGATGAGTCTGAAAGCAAATGATTGTAAAGACTGTTCCAGTCTTCTAGGCATCTTCCATGGAGAAAAGCAGGTATCTCCAGGATGCTTGTCCCAAGGTGAGATGCAAAGCCTCCAGAGGAGCATACTTCTCTCCCCTGGCTATAATGAGGACCTCAGCTGACCAGCTCATGTTCTGAAGTTCAGGATGTTCTGGTGGTCCCAGAGCTGCTGAATCCCACCCAACATTGCTGGGGACAGGTGGGAGGGCAGAAGCCTTCCTCCTCCCAGAGTAACCACCAGCCCATCTGTCCTCTCACACAGTAGCTGCTAGCATGTCCTTTCCCCTCTGGCAAGGTGCTGGTAAACAACACGAGGCTTTTGACATGGCACCATAAAACATGCCCTGAAAGTATTTATCCTAATATAGCCTGGTGTGCCCAGGATGGCCTCATGTGAAAAGCCCAAAAGGTAAATATTCGTTAAATAAGCAGAGAGCTTAATATAGAAAGTCATGGAGTCAAGTACTCTTCAAGCCCCCTCATGTCTTTGTAAACATCAGCCAATGAAGATAAATTTGGCACGGTTGATCACTTGCACTTTTAGGAAAGGCTCTTCTAAAAGAAAAAAATCACATGTTTCAGTGTTTATAATCTCTGCAGAAAGGCCTGGTCCAGCATTTCTCCCCTCTAATTCCTGCTCTCATAACTGTCAGATTATGAAACTGCAGACTATAAGCCTCCCGAGTTTACAGAAAAACACCTCTCTGCTCTCTGCTGCCACTTTGAGCAGATGAACTAATAAAAACAAGCTCTKCTATTCACTCCAAATGCCTGGGAGAATGGAATCTGGAACAGTAGTAGCTTCAAAATACCATCAAAGAAAGCAACCACCCACAGCGTCTGGAGTCCCCCCACGCTTATCAGCTCCCTTCACCTTGTTACCCGAAAACCACCACAAAAATCTGCCTCTTCCCATCCAGCTGCCTGCTGGGACACACTGCTGGCCGGGGCAGAGGCCAGCACTCCTCTGCCCTATTTCTCCTGAGCCAAAGAATTAAGAAACTGTGTTAGCTTTAGGGTGTTTGATGACAGGAGCTTGCTCAGCCACCCATCTCTGATGGGATGGTCCCCCCGGTACACGCACAAGAGCCTACACCAGCATTTCCCAAAGATGCTCCTGATAAAGGGCAACAAGCTTTGACAGTCTGCCCCTTGAACAGTGGCAGCAAAGACACAGCAGATCTGCTTTCACCTCTCAACCAAAGGAGGAACATAAGTGTTTATAGGCTTCCTGAGCCACCTCCCCCCAGGTTCTTAGGAGATGATCTTCCCGATACTATTAAAGGTGGAATCACTCAAGCTTCCCTGCAGAGTTCCCACCAAGGGCAGCACACGAAGGTGAAACCTGCAGGACTTCAGAGCGCATCACTGTTTAACGTGTACTAAAAACAATGGTTAGCCAGCCAGACTGCATTAGGATGTCAGGGAGAAGGCGCTGGCTGGAAGGGACACATTTAGCACAGCCGCGTCTCCCTGGCGTTCGGTTATTGAGGCATTAATGCCACGGGAGGACACRGGAATTTGGAGCCGGTCTGCAGCCACCACCACTGCCACTGAGAGCTGTGGGAGAAACGCCTCTGCGTGCAACTGCGAGTGACTCTGCAAATACAAAACATGCCRGGAAGGGAGAAAAGTAAACAGCCACGACTCGAGATGCAAGGGAGTTCCCAGCAAAGGCTGGCACTGGGACAGGGATGGCCATGTCTGTCTGGGAGGGGAGAGGTCTGGCACCCCGGGAGAAGCACCGTGCTGGGCTCACCACTGGAAGCCCTCATGCGTTGGAGGGGTAGATAATAAGGTTTTGCAGCAYCTCAGCATCCCTGCTAATAAACTCTTCCCACCAAATCCAAATGAAGCGTGTACCTGCAGCACCAAGCCATACCATGCCTGCGGCAGGACCGAAGGCACCACGCCAGGCGTGCCACCGGCAGCAGCCACAAAACCTATGTGAGACCAGACTGTGCAAAAGCCTCTCTAAAAGCAGAGCTCTTGTCATCCTTATGGAGGCATTTCAAGAGGAATGTGGCAACTCCTTTTCTTAATGACTATATATAGGGAAAAGCTCTGCTAGGTGACAAGTGTGTGAGAGGCTGGAGCAGAGGCAGCCTCTTGCCTGCAAGGACTCAGATAATTGAGCAGAGGAATAGCCAGTGATAAGTCTATTTTGGACTCAGCGTGCTGTTGCTGGAGCATTCACCGGGGAGGCAAAGGCATTTGTTACCTCCTCTCCAGGGACTGCAAATTCAATAGACTTCCCCGCCTGCAGCTGCACCGACCCCGGAGCCCGCAACCGCTGGCAGCGCCACTAGCACTGCCGGGCTGGCACAAACCCAGCGGCAAACAGCTGCTCCCTCTCCTTGCCCCCTGCACTGCAGAAACCAGCAACACATGGTGCTGCCCATGTGACGGTGGTCTTGGCACGGTGATGAGCATCCCTGGCGGGGTCGGGATACAGGAGCTTCACGCAGCCCAGTACCAGCCAAGGKGATTGCTGCCTGCCTCTGCCTGCAAGCTGGAAGCAGGCTCAGAGAAGAAAAATCAGCCCTGTTCTATCCTGGGACCCTTTCAATGCCTCTCGCCCCAAACCATCCCATCAGTGGCTGGATTCGGACCCATAACACTACCCGTATCCCCGCTGCACCRGGAGCTGCCGGGACAGCACTCACCTGCTCGTGGTACTCGATGCCCATGCTCAGCGTGTTGATGAGAATGGCCACCATGATCCCACGGCCAAAATACTTGCTGTCCACGATCTTCCGGAAGGTCTCGCACACCACATGCCAGAAGGCCAGCACCCGGGTYGCTCTCCTGGCCCGGGCTCTGTCCCGCTGCGTGTCCCGCTGGTCGCTGTAGTGGACATCCTGCGTGAACTCGTAGACCCCCTCGCTGTCCGAGTCGGCCGTCTCRTTGTCTGTCAGCTCGGCCTCGCTCGCCAGTGCCTTGAGGCAGTAAGGGCAGCTCTCGGGGTTGCAGGAGCCACTGTCCAGCTTGGTGCAGGGGCTGGAGATCTTGCAGGAGCTTTGGCAGGGACCTGAAATGCCAGCGAGGCAGGGGCAGGGCATGGGAGGTCAGCTGGGATGGGGAGGCCGCGGGCAGCCACAGGAGCAACCCCCAGTCCCCTTTAGCACCAAGCTGTTGCTCTCGACAGAACAGGCATTTTCTAAGGGGAAAAGGGCTCCTGCTGGGTTAAAGAGCCCTAGGCAAAACCTGGGCTCCGCAAGCGCCTTCTCCCCAGTTACAAAGCCCTCTTCACTGCCCCCAGGCAGACACTGCCGCCAGCCCAGGACCCCTAGTCCACCTCATTATACCTCTGGCCCTTATGGCTAGGAGAAAGCAATCAGCTCCTCTGGCCCTGGCAGGCTTCAGGCTGTAATTAGCAGGAGGGCCGCCACCAGCAGCCTCCTTTCCTGCTCCTGCTGTTTGCTGATGCTCCGAAATCACCAGCTTCCCCCTCCAGGCACTGCCCCCAGCAGCAGCTCCCAGCTGCCAGGTGGCTCCTGGATGACAATACCAGCGGGATATTCCCCCAAAATCCCAGCAGCTGGCTGCCAGGGGAGAGGCTCTCTGCAAACCATGCTCCTGACTCACGCACAGCAGCACACAGCAGTGCGATTAAAAACCCAGTGCTAAACCATCGCAGAGCCCAGCTCTGGGTATTTAGTCTCTGGGCAACTCTGGGCTGGGGGCAGGACTTGGTCTCCTCCCTGCACAGCTCCTGGCTGGAAAGGTCAATGCTGCTGTGGAGGGGTGGAAAAGGCATTGACCGCCTGGGAAAGCTTGGCCAGAAATGCTTCTTGGAGGCTGAGAGGGTTTGGACTAGACTGGCCTGAGCTTCCAAACCTCAGGACGTGGAGGGGGAAAAAGCATCTTGTGGTGAAGGTATGAAACCCCCGATCCAGGAAAGCTGCATTCAGTGTCTCGCTCTGTTACAGGCTTCCTGAGCAAATCACTCCGGGCAGATTTTTAATACTCAGCATCTGCGATTGCCACTGAGCACTCGTGCAAAGCAGACACTCAATCTYCCCAAGCCTCAGGTCCCACGGGGAGCGGAGCTACTCAGTGCTCAGGGATGTGCTGGGACTTAGATCTGGAAGATGTCCATCCCCAAGTTCTACAGCAAGCAATGGGCAACGTAGCCACCTCCAACCCCTGTGTTTTAGCAGGGAAGGGACRTGGCCATTTGAAAGCGGTCAGGCTGGGATCCAGCTCTGCTTGGTGTCACCAAGCCCGGTTCTAGCTGATTTGGGGAGTGCAGGGATTTGGGGAGTGTTCCCTGTAATTGCAGAATAAATTTGTTTGACTGGGAGGAGATGGGGATKGGAAAGAAGCGGGTTCATTAAAACATGAATTTCCCTTGGAGTTTTACAAGTATGAAGTCTGGGAGGTTGAAACCTCTCTCCTGGTTTTGGCTGTAAGATGCCTTAGGTATGCCAGAAGATTCATGTTGGCCTCACCTGGAAAGCCATCGCCCTTCTCCATAACGTGGACTGAAAAGAACCCTGCAAAGATTCAGAAAGAGAAAGAAATTAGGTCGTAGCTCGTAGTTCGGTAAGACAACCCCAAACCGACGTCCAGCCCCAGGCTGACCCGTGCTCTGCGTCTCCAGCAGCTTGTGCATGGTGCTGTATGGCCCGGGTGGGATGTTGAGGCTTGTCAAGGTGCTGCTCCCGGCACCGACCGCCGTCTCCCCCAGGCTTTTCTCTTTCAGCATCTCGTGGGAGGTACTGGGATGCACCGTGGGGTACACCTTGCTGCCCACGATGTTCTTGGGGATCCCCTCCGGGCTCGGCAAGCCAAGGCCTGGCTGTGGGAGGGATGACCGGCAGCGCACCGGCTCAAAGTGGCAGTCAGCGTGGTAGATGCTGTGGACAGACTCGGTGTTGCTGGGAGCGGCACTGGGGGCCCCGTGGAGGTTTGGTGCSGAGGGGGGGAGCATCAGCCGGTTGGTCCCGTTGTGGAGCGAGCTGGTTTCCACATCGCTGATCTCCGGGCTGGCGCGGGGCGCCCGCAGGTTCCCATTGCCCAGGTGATAGTGGTGATGGTGGTGGTGATGGTGGTGGATGAGGTGGCGCACAGAGGACCTCTTCCTGCTCCGGCGCTTCCCGGCGTGCCGGTCGGACCCTACCTTGCTTGTGGGGCTGGTGAGGAAGCCCATCCTCACGCCCGCCACCCGGTAGACCTCCACGAGCTGCTTGCTGCCTTTACGGGCAATGTAAACCAGGTACTTGAGGAGTTCGTCATAGCAGCTGCCTGGCTCCGAAAAGCTGGCAAGGGTGCTGGCATTGGACAGGTAGCGCACGCGCTGTTCCTTCATCAGCTGGCTCTCGCGCTGCTTTGTCTCAGAGAACTGCGTTGCTATCACCACTAGGCAGAGGTTGATCATGAAGAAGGAGCCCACCTAAGGGGACAGGAGCCATCAGCCACCTCGGGGTGGCCACGCCCACCCATAGCCCTGCCTCACCCCACACCCCCGGCGCAAGCAGCAGGGGGCAAACCCCAGCCAGCCCCATCTCCTGCGTCACCCAGCGGGGACCACCAGCCGGGACCGCGGAGGGGCTGACTCACCCCCCGAGCCCTCACCCCGGGGACTCCCATGCCAGTGCTCCACAGAGGACATCAGAGATCAAAGACAAGAGAAGATTATTTTGACAAAAAGCTTTTGGTCTTTTAAGATAGTGTTTTTCTCTCTTAGCAGACAGCGGTTGTAATTATCACAATTAGCGGCATTACGATGAATGCACTGAGCCTTCCTGATAGCAGCATTTTTTTTGGCAGTGTGTGGGCAGCTTGCGAGTAGATCCCTTTCCCCTGCTAACGGGATTTGCGGGTGACTGTTACGCAAGGGCATCAGCAGCCTGTACCCACAGCTTGGAGATTTTATTTCCAACCAGGGCTTCATGAGGTTCTGCCTTCTGCAGAGCCCAGCCTGGATCACAGAGAATTACTGACATGCTARTGGGCTATCACACGCCGCTAAAGTTACTCACATGGCATCTGGAAAAGTACTGCTTGCCCTTCCTCTCTGTTGTTTTGGGGATGCTGAGAGCAAGCAATTGTTTCTTTTTTTGGGGAAGCTAATAGATGAACCAGAAAAAGCATCATGGACTAAACGACCTCCTACCTTCTCATCAGGGTTCGAGTCCTGGTTTGATGAGGAGCAGAAATCCCCACAATGGCCTAATGGATGACATGTAGCTATTTTGCTGGACTTAGTCCAATTAGACAGCAAGAAAGGGACTCATCTCACCTAGCTACATCTGAATGAGGCACCTAATGATCCTTTAGAGTCAAGAGAGAAATAGGCACATCAAGTCTGCAATGCATCTAATTTATTTTGGATGTCTACCTTCACAGGAGATGAATCACCCCCTTAAAGCACCTATTTTTCTCCCTTGACGATAAAGGGAGTCTAGACAACGAGCTCAGCCAGTCACAGTAGACAATTCTGCTTRCATAGATGAAGCCCATCATGGAGCCCACCCCACAGAAACTCTTTGTTGAGTCCTTTGTGGGTGGTCTCAGATGATGCTGTGAAGTGTGGGTGGGCTGTGGGCAGTAATCTCTTCCCTCCTTTCTTAACATGCTCTCTGAAGTTTGGGACTGTTTTCCTGAAATGTCCCTTCTGCACCAAGGACCCAGCCAGCTGGGTTTTTCAATATGGGGGAATTTCTAGGCAGCCTCCTCTCCTTCCAGAGCTCAAAACCTGACCGGGGGAAATTTTGCCTACTTTTAAACTTAAATTCAAGGTGGCAACTAAGGGAGAGGACCTTGGAGCACAAGGAGAGAAGTAGTAGAAACAGCAGCAACAGAAGTGTATCTACCATAGCTTAAGCACATCCTTCTTTCCTTCCTTCATGTTTGCAGCAAAATGCAGCTGCAATGCAATGCCGTACTGAAGCTGCATGTCTTCCAGCAGGCTGGTTTCTACCCCTCCTACATGGCACCAGCTTTTATATTCACTGTGTTATCTGGTCTGTTCCTCTGGGTCACTCCACTCTGCCCTTCCCAAGTGCCAGGAGGACCCCCATGTTCCCCTAAGGCCACTCACAATGATCAGGAGGATGAAGTAGATGAAGTTGTAGAAGGAGTGTGCATCCATGACAAAGTACATGATGTCCACCCAGCCTTCCAGTGTGATGACCTGGTGGAGACAGGAAGGGAAAATGAACCCGTCAAGGCTCAGTTACAACACCAAGTGCACAAGCAACATTTCTSCTGGCTAGGCCATTTCTGACACCCCATAGCTGGTCTTGGTGCAGTACAAGACACTGAGGAGCCAAATCCTGCTCCCACCAATGCCAATAGCCATGTTGCCAGCTGTCTAGGCTGAATCCAGCCCTTCTTTTCCAGCTGGACCTAAAGCCCACTACTGCATTTTGCAGCAGCAGGCTCTAGGCTCTACTCCACATCAGGATGGTCTTCTTGCACACACACAAGGTTTGGAGACTGGGGTTTTGTCCATACATGTGAGATGGAAGCATCTTCAAAGAAGGCATCAAATTGTATCCCTGACATTTTGACCACCCACCACTACTATATAGGTGCTTGCTGGTGCAAAATAGCCCCCAGGAGTGTGTTTACAGAGCCCCTGGGAACGGGGTGGGAGCACGACCAGCTGTTCCCCACCTTGTGACAGTTTGTACACAGGGCTCACCTGAAATATCGCGATCCAGGCATAGCCAATGTTATCAAAGTTGATGGCTCCCTTGAAAGGGTTGTGCTCTCCGGCAGAGCAGTTGGTGTAATACTGATTCCAGTTGACACAGGACGTGTTGGTGGTGTCGTTGTAGGAATAATAATCCAGGGTGCACTCAAGACCCTCTTCCCTCCGCGTTGGGATACTCCGGCAGTAGCGCATCCCGTTCTCCCGGGGCTGGGAGCAGATGAAGGGGTTCTCGTCTTCGTTCTCTGTCTGGTAGTATCGCTCCAAATCCACCGTGTAGGGGCTGAAAGAGTCCAGACAGGGCTGGGGTTTGCACACCGATTGCAGGCAATCTGGCAAGGTAACAACTGTAACAGCAAAGTCTGACATCTGTTATTCTGGATCTTAAAGCTTTTTTTTAAAAGGGATCCCCTTGGACTTTCTGCAGCCCCAGTGGGTGAGATGATGTCCTTAACTGGGTTTTGGGAAACTGAGGCAGTCCACTCGGCCACTCAGCAACACCTCCGATGACATTACTAAGAGTCACTCCATCTGGAAGTGCTCTGGCTTTGACTTTGGGGGACTAAGAGCAGGATTCAGCCCAGCAGGGCTTCTCTGAAATGTCTTTGCTGCAGTAAGACAGAAATCAGTCAGTTTAAGCTCCTGTATCTCCTGTCCTCCTGCAGATGCTGAGAATGGCTTGGAAAGACTCTATGTACAAGGACCTCCCAAGCTTCCTAAAAACTAGAGACAGGGCCTTCATCTGCATTTCACAGTGCCTGTTCAGCCCATAGATAAGCTCTAAATTCTCTCTGAGGGTGGCCTTACCACAGCAAACCAGCAAAAACCCTCTTCAGGGAGATGAAACAACCCATGGCCAGCCAGAAACTGGCTTCTTGCTCTGCACACAGCTATCTCCTTAATGCTTCCAGGACTCCCACTAAAGCTTGCAAAGATATTTTTAAGCCTAGTTCAGCCCAGTTAATTCTTGAAGAATTGCCTCTAATACCCTTCAAAGCTTATCTAAACCCCTGGAATTCTGGCTCAACTAAACAGCACCCAAGCCTGTGGCTCTATTGGATCTACTCAGTGGTGAAGCAGGCCCTCTGCTCTGCTGCCATTTACTACCAGGGCACGTCCCTGTTAAATGACTCTCCCAACTGCCCTCTGAGGGCACGACCTACAAGAGGGGTGGCAGTTGATTCGGGGATGTATGGGAGAGGATAAAAGGTGCATCATGCGAGCTCCAGACCTGAGAGGCAGCCTAGCCACAGCAGCATCATCATGGTCCTGCTGTATGCAAGAGAGAGGCTTTGGGCTTGCAGGTCTTCTCCATCCAGGTGTGGATCTAGCTGGATCAACACCAGGGAGTCAACATTTCAAAGCGATCCACTGAAAGTTGACAGGGTGCCAGAGCTCAGCAGAGCAGCCATCAAGGGCTTGCAGTCACCTGCCCTTCTCCTAGCATTCAAAGGGAGGGAGGTCATGGAAAAAAGCAGGTAGGTAGGAGAACAGGTATAGAAATCCTGGTCTGAAAGAGGCTGACAGCTACCAGAACAGAGGGATATTTCAGCCACTGTTCAAACATTCTTACATCTGGTGAGCTGGCTGGCCAGGAAACTGGGTGCTACAAAACCCCATCTGATCACAATAGTCCTCTTAGTCTTAAAATCCAGGGATCTGTGAAAAATAACACTTTGGGACAGGGACTATCTCTTGCTTTGAGACTGAAAAGGCTCTAGCATCCTGAAATGTATGGTAGCTCCACCAGCCTSCCCTGGGGTTTAGGTGGGACTACAAACGCCATACCAACAAACACCACCAGCTGCTGAACGGGATTCAGAACTCAACGTCTCGACAAAAACAGAGAAGGTCACGTGTTAATGATACACTGAATTTAGGAAGCCTGAACTCTTATTCTCTGTTTTTTCTGAAGGCTCTTATCAATCAGAGAGGTTCCCAAGTGCCGGCTGAGGGTTAAGGACAGCCCTGCAGGACTTGAATGGCAAACTGTCACAGCTCACTCTGTGCCAGCCATGCATGCCTGGGCAGGAATTGTGGTGGCATTTAGGAGCAGGGAGCATTTACARAAGACCAAGGCTTTTTAATGGAGGATATCCTTGTCTCCTGGAAGGATAGACTCGCCCGAGCTGGAGAGACACTTCTGCTGCCCACGCAGACTCACATGCTGAAGTTCTCAGGGAGGAAGCAGCGGTTCCTGAGCAAACCTGCCCACAGCTGGACTCCCACGATGCCGAAGATGAAGAAGACGAAGAAACAGAGGAGGAGGACATTCCCCAGCATGGGCAGCGTGTCCAAAAGAAGCGTCACCAGGATGCGCATACCTGAGGCGAAGAAGAAGCGGTCAGGGAAGAGGAAAACTCCACGCTGAATTTTCTTATTCCAGCTATGTCCTCCTGACCTTTTCCTTTCCATCCATACTTTTCCTTTCACTGACAGCTGCTGCCTTCCCAACCACTGTCCCTGTCACCCAGACATGGCTTGCAAACACCTGCAGCTCCCCAGTCCCCTCTGGTTTCCCCCCAAAGCCCCTGGGATACCCTTGTCATCCATGCCCTGCTCCTGGGCACGTGACCTGCCTTCCTTGCTCCTCTCCCCTCACTCCCCATCTCAAGTCCTCTTCTCCTCCTAAAGTTTTCTAGCAATTATATGTCTCCTTTCTTCCCTGAGACCAAACTCTGACGTTCTTCCTTGCTCAGCTGTATTTCTTTCCCCACTCAATATATATTAAAATTCCCTCCTTAATTCCCCTCATCTACCCTAAATCCCCTCTCTTCCTTAAAATACAGGAGACTCTGGCAGTTAATTCTCACAAGTTCAGAACAGCCAGTTCTGTAACAAAGACAAATTGATGGTGACTTCAACTTGACATTTACACACAAAAAAATTGATTTCATCTGATGTCTCTGTAATATTCTGCTCATCTCTCGCTCTCCTTCTTTCCCCATCTTCTGCGTTCTCTCACTTGCTTATATTGATTTTCATTTAAAGAAAGCTTTACTGTTGCACCCTTTGCTTTGATACTTCAGGAAGGCTTTTTTCTCTCTTCCTGATGCTGTCACCTCCTCTATCAAGGTTTTTCTTCTACTCCTCTACTGGGAAACAACCACCTTGCGTTAACTCCTAATTAAATGAAATGACTTTCTGTGGTTACTGCATTTATCATCATACAAAACTCTCTTTTTTCTTTTCCCACCTTACATTTCTATCCTGTTAGAACTGTGTTGCAGAGAAGCCAAGATAAATTACCTGGGATTTCAAGATACATTAAGTGAATTACATCCCCAGTTAGGCAGTGGCGGATAAATTCAGCCATCCATCAGTTCAGCAGTGGGGATAAAAAAAACATTGCAAACAGCATTCTGAAGCTACCATAATGATTGAAACAGCAGCAGCAGCAAAGCCAGATTAAGTTCAASAGTCAGGACCAGAAAAGTAAATAGAGCCCAGGGACCTCCAGCATCGGCAGACAGAACTGAAGCTGATTAGTTCTCATCAAGGCATTGGACTAGTTCAGATAGGGGAGTTCAGACTTGGATTTAATTTGGCTAAAACAATGCTGGATTTGATACCAAGGGTTATAGGACCAGGAAAATGACATTTCTAATGGAGTTGTACTTATGCTTATCACACCCAAACCGTACAGCATCTGAGAGGGACCGAGCTCAGCACCCCTCGCAGTGCCCTGGGCTTTGCCCAGCACGGCACAGCAGGAGCGGCTCCCTGGGCAGTTTGGTTGGGTTTGAGATGGCCAATGCCTCTCCGAGCACAGGGCTGGGTTGCTGTCGCTTGCTGCCGTGCAGGAGCAGGCAATGCCACCCATTGCTGTTCAAGGGGGGTCTGAGATCCTCATGCATGACCCAATAAACCAGCACTAAATAGTCACCTCCCATCCCTCCCAGGCTTGCTTTGGAGGTGTTGGGGGTTTGGGCTGTATGGACCAGCTCTGGGRAGCAGAGCAAGAGATGCTCCAAGAGGAGGCTCCTCAGCGCCTTCCAGGGGGCTGTCTCCAGGCACAAGAAGACTTCTTTACCCCAGTTTCTCCAGGGAAGGATGTAGTAGTGCAGGGAGAGTGGGAACAGCGTGGCTCAGACCCCTCTGCCCATGGTGCCTGGCAAAGGCTGTTGGCTCAGTCAATCCCTATCACCTGCATCCCTTCACCTTAGCAAACTCCTAAGACCCTCTTCAGATGAGAAAGAAAGGCATCTGAAGACAGTCCTGGATATCTTATTGACTGGTGGCTCATCTTTGATACCACAGGTGTCAAAAGGAATATTATTTAAAGTAGGAGAGTGCCAGGCACTGGAAACCAGAGAGTGGTGGTAGGACCTCGCATTACCAAGGCCTGGGTGAATGTTTGAGCTGCAGTGTAAGATGGGAAGCATCTGCGTTTGCTCTTCCATCTTTGGGGCACAGATATAAAGAACTTGCATCAGCTGGAAGGAATAAGGAGCTGACTTACTGGGGACCCTGTTAATGGCCCTGAGAGGCCGCAGGACACGGACGGTGCGGACCGCTGAGAAGCTGACATTCTGCAGGTCCAGGGAGTACTCCAGCATCCTGCGAAAGACATGAATGCGGAGGACCATCAAGGATCTTCTGGAGAAATGTTAGATTATCAAACATTATAAACCAAACATTATATGCCAACTGCTTAGAGGGACTTGTTACTGCATCTCTCCCATCAGGAAAGTTTGCCAGAGGAATTAATTTAGGGTTGTTTGCGTATCAGAATAAAGTCAATGAGCGAGAACATGATACACCAGCTCACACAGCCACAGATCTTCTCTCTCTCTCATCTGCTTTGGTTACTGTTTTTGCACAGGTCCAGGGCAGAAGCTTCTGAAAGTCCCTGTACACTCCAGGAGGGCAATTTCCAGACATAGCYCTGTTTTTAACAACAATTGTACAGATACTCTAATGAAACTGTGCTGAGCACCACCACAACCCTGAAAAGCAGAGGAGCTTCTCCTGGAGCAGACTCCTTCCGTGGGGCGCAGGAGGCAAGCAGCGCAGGACACTGAGCTATTCTAGCTCTACCCAGCAGACATCACTGGCAGGTGGGACTCAGGTGGATGGGCAAGTGCCCGAATCAAAACTGATGACACTTGTGGATAACAAATGGGGCAAACATGGACCAGGGAACCTCCCAGTGCTCCTACACTGTGCCTGATGGGGTTATTTCACAGCTCAGGACACTGAGGCGCAACCTTGACATGACTTAGTCTGAGGATGCACTTGGACTGCTGCAAGTCCCTGAGGTCCCCCAGCACCGCCTTGCTCTGCTCTCAAGCACAGCAGGGCCATCAGTCACATCACCAGCAGGACTTTGCTTTCCAGCCATGGAAAAACATAAAATCTCTGCCCAAAAGCATTCTTGAAGAGGCAGAGCCAGGCAAAGAGGACCACGAGGCTTCCTGCACAGCCAGGCTCCTGCTGTCACAGGCAACCACAGGATATTAATCTCTTCCGAAAATTATCAAGTTCCATCTTAAAACTAGCTGGGTGATTGGAAGYCTAACTTCCACCCTGAATTAATTCAGGACAAGCTTATATCCATTTGTTCTTATGCCAGTGCTGTCTTTTAAGTAGCTTCTATAGCTCCTTGTCCCTGGTGTTTACTCACACGATGTATTTACAGAGGACAAAACACATCTCCTCTCAGCCTTAATTTTGCAAAGCCAAACAAACCAAGCTCTTCCAGCCCCATCTCGCAGACAGGCTCTCTGCTCTCCGCACCTGCCCTGGCCTGAATTAATCGTACCTGATTAGACTCCAAACTTATGGAGAAGGCTTTGCCAGCGCCTTGCACCGGCATCAGTGCTGCCTCTTCCCTCCCTGCTGGAAATCCTGCAGGATCCATCAGTGCCGTGTTAGCTTTGCCACAGCTGCAGCACGCTGGAGGCTTCTACTCTTGCTGTGATCAGCCAAACCCACTCTCCTCCCTCCCAGCCATCGGCAGGTGAGGAGCACCTGGGGCAGAGAAGACTTTCTAGCCCCCAAATACACGACTCCACACTTGATGCAGTGATGCTTTATCCCACTTCTCTTGATAGGCTCTAATGAGGATGATGATGATCAAATCATATCTAAGATCAAAATAAACTCCACATATTCCTCCATATTTAGGTCACACCCACAGCCATGGGACAATCCCAGAATACGAACGTTGGACAGACATGGGTGGATGCTAGGAGTTTGTTCTCATCCTCTGACTGGAGCGGAAGGCAGCATGTCCACTAAAGCCCACCTGGCCCCAGTGACAAAAACAGCCCCTTCCTCGGTGTGCGGGAATCACCACATTGGGTGAGCTTTAGCTGCAGTAAGGAGAGGAGCAACAATTTCCCTGGACTTCAATGATTCTCAAGCTTCACTTGCTGTTTGAAAATAAGATTTTTGTATGGTTTGCAGAGTTCAGGTAAAAAGCCCATGTCAAACATATAGCTTTTCTTTCATCCATTATTAAAACAGAGGCTACCAGCAAAATTCAGAGCAGCATATGGTTATTTGCACCAAGACAAATCATTTTCTGATTAATGACAGCTCTAGACTTACTTCYAGAGCTGTGTGTGCTTGTAATCTGCAAAGGGCATGTTATAAAATGCATTTTGACTTAATATATTAAAGAACAATTATAAYACCACATTAAAAAAAACTAACAAAAATAAACCAACAACCCACTAGCTTGAGCAAACACTTTAAACCAAGAGCAGGTGGGTGCTCTCCTACCTCTGCTGCCGGACACTGCTACCAGCACCGGTGTTACAGCACCGCAAGCTCAGCCCCAGACCTAGATTAGAAGATCCACATGTTGCTCTGGTAACTAGCAGCTCAAGAGCCTTGAGAGAACCCAGTATTGGAGGGAAAAAATGTGGGTAAAAATCAGTCACTAAAGACCAAGTCCAACGAGAATCCCACCACTTTCCAGCTCAAAGGTCACTTCACAAGGCAAGGGGATGCATGGGAGGAATCAATCCACGTTCCTGGCAAGGGAAGATACCCAGGGAGAGTGAATATCAGGATGTCACCAACTGGCGAGGTGACAGGTGCATTTACCGGCATATATAACATTTACGCATCGAAAATCTGCAGTGTAAAAAGCCCCCAATGATGCTTCAACTCAAATGTCATTTCTGTTCAAACGGGAAAGCACGATGCCTGTCAGTGCCTCTGCCACCAGACCCAGCCAGGTTAAAGGCTCAGAAAAATACTCAGCATTAAATAGGATGGATTCATAGCAAATGCTGAGACTCACCAGAGTGATCAGCAACGCCCAATCGCTGGAGTTATTCAGAAGGAAAGCGGAAATATTTAGGACTTTCTAAGAATAAAAGCGGAGCATCTGCAAAGCCAGACGTACAACGGGCTGGTAGTGGGATGCAGAGAGAGAGCTGATGCAAACCTTTAGCAAACACTCCTCCGAGAAGGAGAACTCCCGGGACTCAGCAGACAGACAGAAGGGATGGCTCAGGATGGTCTGGGCAGCTGAAATTCATTCCTGTTCTGCCTGGAGATAGCGAGACTTGGAGCACGCTAGGATTTCTTTCATATAAACCCCAAAGCATTGGGAAGGATCTCATAAGTGCAATGACAGGCAACATCCCTGCCTGTGGCGAAGGGCTCGCAGAAGTGATGCTCAGGAGCATCACGGGAGGGGCTGAAGGGACTCTTCTCACCCAGCAACCCTCTAACAGAGCACAGAAATGCCAGCAAAGTCCTTCCCACACCTACCCAGCATCACCTCTCTGACCCACCCTGCTCTCAGCCCCGGCTCCACCCCCATCCCCGGGATCACTCCTGCTCAGGAAGCAGAAGATGCTGGGAAGACCCATCAGAGTTGTGGAGTTTGTGCTGAAGGCACTTTCCAAGGAAAACTTGAACTCTCCCCTTTCACAGCTGRGTGCTGGGGATGCTGTAGAGCCAGGGGATGTGATCAAGGTCACACAAGGAACCCGCAGCAATGCCTGCAGGCAGGGCAGCATCCCCAGGAGCTGCCCACCCCTCTGTCCGCAGAGGCACAGAGCCGCTGCTCGCTGCTGGCAAGAGATAGGCTCAGATTTATTCAGCGTTAAAAGGTTTCCAAAACTGGGCACATAGGCACCCTTTATCTACAAAGCACAGTAATCAGTGGATGACATTAAGCCATCGGTGTTGGAAAAGACAAGGCAAAATTATTTAGGCAGCGTTGTATCTTCAGAAAGCTGGAATGAAATTTCCTCCTGGCCCTTGCCGGTTTTGCTGTGCTCTGCTTTTGCTCAGGAGATGCTTTTTAAGCCTCGCGAGTCTCACCGCATTCGTGGGTGTTGCTTAATTTTAAAAAGACTCATTTTAATCAAGCTGAACGGAATAAAAAGAATAGCACCGGAGGGAGTGTGAACCCTGCAGCCTGCTGGATCCAGCCATACCGTGCGTCCCAGCCACGACACTTGACTAATGAGGCTCTTGAAGCAGCAGCAAGTTCATCTGAAGAACTGAAAGAAACTAAAGAATTCTCTTTAAAAAAAGTCTTAAAACTTCAAAAAACAAGGCTTTTCACAGGTGGGTTTGAGTCAGCTTGGCTGTGAGGGAGGCTGCTGAGGGGTTTCTTCTACCCATCAGGTTTCTGTGAGTCAGGGACGCAGCTTGCTCGGGATGCTCTGCTTCRAAGGTTGCAAAAGCTGTGGTAAGGCGGCATGGAGCAGAGAGCATCCACAGCCAGGGGTCTTGCCGGTCCTGGGTCTCGGCTGCTCTTCATCCTCCGAGAAGTCACTTAAAGCAATAAATTGCAAAGCTTGACCCCAGATTTTGAACCCCTGGAGGTTTGTAATCATGAGTATTGGCTTGATGTGGTTCTGCCACTGCTGCTCAGAGCAAAGAGCACCTAATTTGGGATAAGCCAGGACGCAGTGGGGCCCTGGGAGGAGGGTCCCAGCTTCCAGGACACTCACACCCACCCAGAAAGCACTGGAGGGGGGCAGGCTCCTGGGATAGGGTTTGGTGCAGCTTTCGCTGCAGCTTTAAAGGGCTGCGGGTGTGATTGCACATTGGGTAATTGCGTGTGCAAATCGGCCACTTACACGGGCAATTACCCCATAGCACTAGCGGTGCCCAGGCAGCGCAGAGGGCACCGCGCATCCACGTCTCCAAGGTGCTGTTCCTCGGTGCAAGAGGGATCAATACAGGCAGGCAGACAGGATGAAAAAGCAACAGTCATCCCTGCCTCTCTATTATTTATTTTTTTTTTTAAGGGATGAAGGGACTAATACAYGGGGAAAGAAAAGCCTTTGCCCGCAGTCACAGAAGGAGGCTGCAGCRGGGGCAGCCCCACACCAGTGTTTTCTTCCCCACATCTGAACTGTGGAGTTGGAACAGCCCCTTGATCAGCCTTGTACAGCTGAAGTGCCCTTCAGAAGAGCTCTGCCTGCTTGTGAAGTGAACCTGCGCTGCAAGATGAAGGCCACGCGCTGGAAGCTTCACCCAACGCACCCAGCAGGAGCCTTGCTCTGGCTGCTGCAGCCACAGGATCCCTGCTCCCCCCAGAGACCGGTTTGGCAGCATCGCCCTTATCCCAATTTCTGAGCTAAAGAGCTTTTCAGAAACCATCCAGTTTTAGATGGAGCAGGGATGGAGCGGGGGACTACGGCATCCTTTTCTCTCCCRAGTGCCTATGAATACAGCAAGGCTTCTTGCAGCATATTTCATCCCTGAAATTCAGCACGCAAAACCAGGAGGGAGCAAGACATCCTTAAGGGTTGTTTATGAAGGCTTCAGTGGAGCTAAGTCTTTAATACAGCCTTCAACAGAGGGAGAAAAAATGATAACAAACACCAGAAGAAGTGTTCAGGAAGCAAAGAGAAAAAGAAACGGTGTCTCTGTTTCTAAAGAAAGCAGCCTGCCAACCACCTCCAGCCCCGGCTCGTCTCAAATTGTAAGCAAAATATTCCAGAAGTGTTTAAGTTTCCTACAAAGTCTTCTAAGAGGCCCATTACCATTACAGTGAGCAAAGCACAAACAGGATCCCGCAGACTTGGCCAAACAACTGACTGAGCCCAGAGTAACAACAGATCTGCACAACTCAAACATGGGAAGATGCACAGCCCTGCTCAGAGGGGAGCAGAAAGGCAGGCACGGACCCAGAGCCCTACTCAACCCTGTGTCTAGAGAAGGCAAGAGAGGAACCCTGTAAGCTCTTACCATACCAAATTATCCCCTGATTTAAAGCCTCTCTCCTGGGAAAACTATTAACCATTGGGGTTTTTTGTTGTTTTAGGTGTTTTTTTGATGAGGATGGTTTAAAGCACAATTCAATCCACAGGGATGCAGAGGTTCAGGGAAGTCCTTATCCAACTGAAGTCAAAACAAGCTGATGTCCTGCAAGCTAGTGGGACTGCAGYAAAGTGGCTGGGGATGGGGATGGCTCCAGCTGAGGAGGAGGTAGATCTCAATCTGTGGCTATCTTCTTCCCACAGACTGATAGGAGAAGAGCTCCCTGCGCCCTGCCCAGAGGAGAGGGAGACAGAGCAGGTGCTGGGTCCCAAGCGGCCAGGGAGATGGCAAGTCAAGGCACATCTCCATCCCACAGCTCCAGTTCACCAGCCAGAGCTTCGGCCAGCACTAAACTGTAAATGACTCTGCATATTTTTGGATGTAAACAAGCATTCATCCTCGATACATCTGCGTCTTAGGCTGGGAGAGGTCGAAATCATATTGAATCGTCTTTAGAGGGTGAGAGCTGGCTTGCAACGCCCGTTAACCTTCAAGCGTTCTTTTAAAAGCTAACTCCTCAAATCCTCGTCTTTAAAATAACACAACATAATTATGTCATTCATCACTTTTTTCCTTCCCTTTTCCCCATGCAACTCCATAACCTACAGCCAAAGCCACGTTTCACTAAGCTGAGTTTTGATAGTACAGCGCTATTCTCATCTCCAGCAAGTTTTACTGTAATTACAGAGATGTGTTGCAGACATTACACAGTCTACAATTAGCACTAATTGCATTACATTGTCACAAAGAAGTCATTTACTCTCCATGAGCTCATGAGATTGGTCTGGACAGTTTAACAGAGCTGAGAAGTACTTAATGGCATGCCACGAAAGTGGCTAGCAGCACAGTGGGAGTGAGCACAGCACCCGGACGGCTCTCCCAGCCCTCTGCAAGCTGCAGATTTGGGGTAAACATGCAGGTTTGTGATCTCTGTGATCTCAACCTCCRGCAGGTCCAGAAACTTCTCAAGAAATGTGGAGAATGAAATACTACAAGTTTTGGGAGTTTTTTTTGGAAACGTCTCCTAGACTGGTGGCGGTTGGCAAGGGTTTCTATGGATGGTGAGCCCATGGGAATGTACAGCCCCGGCGTGCAGCATGTCCCACGTGCCCCCTGACATGACATGCCTTTCCCACCCGATGTCCTGCAGACACTGTTTGCTGCTTCGCCTTTCCCCCTGCCATCACCTTCTGCAGCCCATGGGCAGGGAAGCAGCAGGAAAAGCAGAAGAGCAGAAGCCCGGGCACCTGCTGGGTGCTGGGGAGCCCATGCTGTCCTGATGCCTCCCCCAACATCTTGCATAAAAAGGGGAGGAAAAAAGTAGGAAGACAGAAGCAGAGCTGCTTCGTTGTGGTCACCAGGGCCACGTGGAAACGTCAGTTTGTGGGTCTCTGACCCTGTCATTTCACTGGGGAACGTGGCTGAAGCCCTTATATGAGACCTACATAAAAATGTGATGCGCTTTATCGAGTATCTAGCAAATACAGCAGGGATTTGAGCATCACCCCAGCGCATGTTCTCGTCCACGGCCACAGCTTGGCTCTGGCCTCTTTCCCCACATCACGCACCGCCTTAGGGGCAAGGTGCCTCCATGTCGAGCTCGGCTCGTCCCTTGCTCCCGTGCTCTGCTGTTAGCACCAGGGTCTGGATGCTCGTCGGGGAAATTTGCCCCATGTGGGAACCACAGAGCTGCACTCAGGGGCTACCGGAGGAATTTCCCTCCATCTAGTTGGGATTTGACCCTGGAGTGCTTTTTCATCTTATCCTTACAGTGTTTTTTACCTACCTCTTTAAACTAGTAAAAGGCTCCGTTTTTCCTCTGCTACAGCAGTGGCCCGTTCCTGCAGCCCCTTTGGCTTTCTCCAGCACTCGGTGCTGCTGGAGACAGCTGAGGGACCCTCCAGGATGGCAGCAATGCTCCGAGCGGGATGCAGCGCTCCCGGCTGGACAGGCAAGGGCTGGAGAGCGCAAGGGTGCGAAAGGGAGCAGAGAAAGCAGGCACTGGGGGAGGAGAGGCTCTGCTTTGTATTTAAAGGCAGTTTGATCCTTTGTCAGCTGAATTGGTTTTGACGCGGCCCAGATGGGAACAGTTCACGCACATGAAGGAAAGCCCCATCATTTAGCGAGAGGCAAAGCCGACCTGGCAGGAGTCACGGGAGCGGTCAAGCTCCGAGGCTGCAAAACCTCTGCAGCAAATAAATGCCTCCGTGCATCAGGGATGCAGGAAGGCAGCTGCATCAGAGGGGAGGTCAGTGCTGCTGTCCACACTTTGGCCRGGAAGGAGGTGGCTCTCAGACACCCAAACGCCCGTCCAGGTGCAGTAGGTGGGCAGGAGATTGGATGGTTGCTTAGGGAAAGTGCAGTTATAYTTTGGCATAGGTATTATAAAATCATAGAATCATTAAGATTGGAAAAGACCTCTAAGATCATCAAGTCCAACCATCAACCCAACACCACCATGCCCACTAAACCATGTCCCGAAGTGCCACGTCTACACATTTTTTGAACGCCTCCAGTGATGGTGACTCTACCACTTCCCTGGGCAGCCTGTTCCAATGCTTGACCGCTCTTTCAGTAAAGAAATTCTTCCTAATATCCAATCTAAACCTCCCCTGGCGCAACTTGAGGCCATTTCCTCTCGTYCTATTGCTTGTTACTTGGGAGAAGAGACCAACACCCACCTCGCTACAGCCTCCTTTCAGGTAGTTGTAGAGAGCGATAAGGTCTCCCCTGAGCCTCCTCTTCTCCAAGCTAAACAACCCCAGTTCCCTCAGCCGCTCCTCATAAGACCTGTGCTCCAGACCCTTCACCAGCTTCGTTGCCCTTTTCTGGACACGCTCCAGCACCTCAATGTCCTTCTTGTAGTGAGGGGCCCAAAACTGAACACAGTATTCGAGGTGCAGCCTCACCAGTGCCGAGTACAGGGGCATGATCACCTCCCTAGTCCTGCTGGCCACACTATTTCTGACATAGGCCAGGATGCTGTTGGCCTTCTTGGCCACCTGGGCACACTGCCGGCTCATGTTCAGACCATTAGGATGGTCTCTGCTGATGTTCCTCTAGACCGAGGTCCCATCACAGCAAGGTCTCCGTAGAAGCACATCAAGGGTAACTACTCTAGCTCCAAAGAATTTGCAAGCTCAACAGGCAAGGCCAGCACCGGGCTGGGAGGGGAATGCAGCAGCACCCCGGGGCAGCAGAGCTGGAAGCAGCTCAGCACCCACCACCATGCCTCTCTGAGCCTCCCCAGGTGGAATGCCTGGTCTTGCTTGGGTCTGGTTCTTCATCACACTTAATTCTAGTATAAGAAATAATAAAGAAGAAGAAATAAAGAATACACAGGGTGGCTTTAGCAGGCTCCAGCCCTTGGCTGTATTGCTGATGTTTACCAGAGCCGGTTGGACCCAGGGTCCCACCATGTCCAACATTCCATCACTAATGTTGCTCAGACACTTCTGGAGGAAACTTTGAGCCCTCTCCTAACCCGAGGAGCCAGAGGCTGGTGCAGCTGCAAAGCACCAGGTTGTGGCCTCCTGCAGAAGATGAGTTTATGGGGACAGTTACAGCTCTTGGGCTTTCTGCCCTCCATTTCTGCCTCCAGTCTGGGTCCTGAGCCTTGCTACATCTTTCAGCCTCTGCAGCACCCCGTGGCAATGAGTCTCCCAAGGATGTACTGGGAGACCTGGCACCTCCTTACTGGTTTTACTGGGCCACTGTTTTGGTTCTTCCAGCTACCCGGCAGAGGTGTGTGCCATGACCCTACAGGGCCGGCAATGGACCATAAGCAAAGCCCACAAAGGTGTTGCCCTTTCTTGGGGCACACCAAACCTACGCCAAGGAAACAGCTCAGCTGGGAGGGTACCCTGCTCCTTTCCAGGAAAATCCAGTAAATTTGATCTTTAGCTCTACCAAAAGAGGAAAAAACCCACTGTTTTCCCAAAGGTCTTTGGGCTCTTGGAGCCGGGAGGGGAGGTGAGGGCCGGCGAGTGATTCGTGTGTCAAAGAAACTCAGCTCGCTGGCTGGGGGCCAGGGACTTTTCATGTGGATTTCCAGCCTCCACCAGGAGACTCTCGGGTGCTGGAAGAGCCTTTAATTCAAACCAGGTGCCTCTGAAAAGAAAACACTCAAAAAGGCGAACTTGGTTGCTTTCCCTCAAAAAAAGAAATATCTATAATGAGGGCAATCACACACATTTCAGTGAACTATCCTCCCTGGCACGCCGCTCCGTGCTCCCAACTACCCACTCCACCGCCACCTCACCCGATGGAAATTGAAACCACCGGCACGGCTGGAGGGAGAAGAGCTGAGCCCAGCACCCTGCAAGGAGCCCCGAGGCACGGGCTGGCCAAAATCCACCGCAGACAGCTTTTGTTGCCCTGCCCTGCTCTCTCCACGAGCTGAGCATCAGCTCTCCTGCGAGCTATGGAGAGGACTGGAGGGACCATTGTGGTCTGGGAGGTGATCCCTACTGCGGAGCCAGGATGGACAACACCGACGTCACCAATGCTCAGCAAGCCCCCAGCCTTCACCGCTGTAAACCAGCCATTCCCCCAAATCCAGTGCTTGCCAAGTGGTGCCATGAATGACAACAGAGAGGCACGGGGAGAGGGGGACCCGCCACGCCGGGCTTACCCCGCAATGACGATGAAGAAGTCCAGGCGGTTCCACGTGTCTCCCAAGTAGCATTTCTTTCCAAAAATCCCCAGTGCGATCATCTTGACAATCATTTCCACGGCGAAGAAGGCAAAGATGAAATCATCGAAGCTCTGCCAAAAAAGGAAGGGAGGAGGGATGCTCCTGCATCGCTGCACACTTGCACCACGGGAGGGAATTAGAGACCTGAGTCCAACAAGGTCTCCTCTTGCACCACCGAGATCTAAAATCCCTGGGCAGAGGCAGTGCTCGGAGCAGCCCCGTGTCCTCCCCCAACCCAGTCTGGCCAACGGCACCCACAGCACTGGGATAAAGGGACAAGTATATTTTGGGCTCTGTTTTCACTATAGACTCAATGGTTAACCCTCCCCAAGYACTCCAAGCAAGGCTTGGCTACGCTGGGGCTGGCACAGCCTGGCAGGGGCTCTGCCTGATGACACCACACATTTGCATCTGAGCACCAAAATCAGCATTTTTTATGTGCTGGCAGGACAGCCAGTGCAGGCAGGACCCAGCCACCCCAGAGCACCTCCGCCACGACTGGAGCCAGCTCTGCCGCAGCTCGGTCTTTCCCGCTCCCCATCAACCCGGGGCTGCCGTTAAGCTAAAAGCAGCGGCCGAGCCGTACCTGGAGGATCCTGCAGCGCGGCGAGTCGCAGGCGATGTCCTCGCAGGGGTGGAACATGCCCAGYGTCACACAGTTGAGCAAGATCACCAGCATGCTCACCCTCTCGAACCACCTGCACAGCACCCCGTCAAGGAAACAACGGACCCAGACGAGCATCTGCGAGCAGCCACCGCTGAATCAGAAAGGTTATTCTGGTCTTTAAAGCAAGGCGCATGCCAACATCTCTAAGTTAGATTTTATCTGGTTTTGCATGGAGACCCTGCCTGCTGTTTAGATACCTGCACGGCAACCCATGGTGTGTTCTCCCCRCACTACCATCAGTGTCTACAGCTAACGCAAAAAACGCTATAAAATGAAAGTTGCATGGCAAGAGTGCTGAGCGCTGATGTGATGGATTAAAAAATTAAATTAAAAGAACGATATCAACTTTTAGGGAAAAAAAACCTCCACATCATTAATTTCCTCTCCTGGCGTTTTATGGAAAAGCACTTTAACAACATTACAATTTTCTATTAAACCATGTCATGGCTTATCCCAGGGGCGTTTCTCTGAAGTCACTGCTTGAACTTTTCATTCCCAGTCCAAATTAAGACTGTCAAAACCATTAACCGACTGCCTAACAGCCTTAAGCCTGCGAGGGCCAGCAGAGCCYATCCCCAACCCCGACTGATCCCTCTTGGAGTAATTTTAAAAGAGCTGAGCTGCCRGGACAGACTTTGGATGCTGTTACTTTTGGGGGGCAGAATAAAGTGTGCTGCTGCAGCAAATCCTCACAGGGATGGTTCAAACCTGGYACCCAATTTCTGCATCCTTTCAGGGAGCATTTCCAGCCAGCTCCCGACTGTCCCGGGCACAGAGACGTGAAATCCAGGTGCTGGTGCAACGCGGTGCTGGGATTATCTTCCAGCCTAGCATGGAAAACACCTCATCGGCTGCTGCGACCCGCAGGCAGTCAGGGCCACGCTCCTGCCTGGGCGCAGGCAGCAGCTTCCAGGCTCTAGGAAAATAAATGTGGCCCTTGTCAGACAAGAGCTTTCGCTACAACACGATAGCGGGTGGTGTCTGGGAGCCCATGCTGTAGCGTTATCTGGCTGGGGAAGAAGAAGGTGAGAATGAGTCAGCAGGTGCCTCCCTGTCGGGAGCATGGGGCTGGAGCTGGCAGCTCCTGCCACCCATCCTGGGCAAATTCCTGGGAAATCACATGGGGCTGAGTCATGGCTTGGTCGCCGGCAATCTGGATCTTTTAATCGGAAGAAATGTTTACAAGATATCGGGATAGACATTCCAACTGTCAGGTTGGGGCTATGGGCTGGAATATTTAGCCCAAATATAGTCCTGYGGGGGCAGGCACAGAGGGCAGGCTGGAGGAGGGGGCAGGACGCTGCCGGCAGGAGCCACGGGGGATTCATGGGCATTCCCCAGCTTAGGGGGCTGGAAAGCATCCCTCTGCAGAGCCAGCCACATCCACRGCTCTGCCAGCGAGGAACTGCAAAGTCCTTGAGAAGAATGAGCATGTGTCTGCAAGGGCTGTGCAAGACATTCATCAGGGCAGCTCGGAAGCTCAGGAGTAGTCTGCTTGGTCGGGTCAAAACCTGCAGAGACAGACGGATGTTTCCCCAGACAGCGCTTCATGCAAAATCTTCCATGGCAGTGGAGAAGACCCCATGCTGGGCCTGGCTCTCTTCCACGGGCTCCATCTCAGCTGGGCATGGGACCTGGGTGATGCTTTTGCCACAGCAGGCAGCTGCTTAGATAGTGGCTGGGCACCACGAGCTCCCCAGTGAGCAGAGATGGGCACACAACCATAATGTGCATCTGTTTGGAGCCACTTCCCATCTCACCCCCTCCCTCTCCATGACCTAGAGCAGCCCTAACACCCTCCCAGGGCAGCTCAGCTGAGCAGATCCAAGCTCACCGGAGCTCCATGTCCAGCACAGGGCTGAGCGGTGGCTGAAATGGGAGGAACAGCACAGGCAGCCACCGAGGGCACCCTCCCCATCCTCCTCCAGCATGCCACAGACAGCAAAGCTGTGGGTGCCCCTCCATGCTTGTTAGCGTGCCGGCACCGGCACCAGTGACTAATTGAAAGCGGAGGGTAGCCAGGAGAGTGCAGCCCCCCGAGATGCCACAATTTGCTGCACACGGGGCACGAKATGCAGCCGAGAGGGAAATGTGGGGACCAGCACCAGGGCTGCACCCACCAAGGGGTCCCCCCACGCTGCAGGCAGGCAGGCAGCAGCCTCTGCCTGCCCAAACACCCCACTGCCCAGAGCCCCAGCACCCTCCATCTTGGCACAGGTGCTGGCACAGGCACAGCCCCCCCCCACGCTGCCCTCCCCAGCGAGGCAATGACGATGGCGAATGACCCCGTCCCATCCCTCTCAGCTCTGTCTGTGCCCCCAGCCCAGGGCTTCTCCTTGCCCTCCCACCCCAACTCCCCTTGCAAGAACAAACATCCCGCAGGCAGAAAAACAGCCTGGGGAAGGGGGGGACCCAGAGAGCAGGAAGGGATTTTATTTGCTGATGGCAGGTTTTCTTCCTCAGCTTTAACCGCAGACCCACTTATCAGCATATCGCTCCCTCAAGCAAATACATTGCAGTCCAATATAACACTTCACCCTGATTAAATATTCCCGGGACGGGGACCCCAGCGGTGCCAAGGGCAGTATGTTAATGTGCAGCTGATAGATCAGAAGGTTGGGGGGGTTTATTTTATCTTTTTGCCTTTTTTTTTTTCCAGCTGAATGAAACTTCAAGCTCGCTCTTCTGCTAATGGGATTTTCAGAGGCACACAAAGTGCTGATGGCTACGGCTTTGTACCGACCCTCCTTTGAGCTGAGAGGCTGACAAAGGGAAACTCTTCAATTAGCAAAAGCAGRAGGTGCTTTATTGAATGTCGCTAGCTGCTGCTGCTGCGAGGGCAGCGAAGGGGCAAAGGGGTTTTAGGAAGCACCAGAGACTGCGCTGGTCCTTAGCCAGCAGCAAAGGCGAGAAGGAGGGGGCAAACGCTCAGGACGAGGGGCAGCGGTGGCACTGCCRCTGCTTCTCGCCCTGGTGCTGAGCTGAGCCCACAGTCCACATTGCATGAGAGAAATACTCGCTGGGAATGGAGCTGGCCCTGGGGGTCCTGCCCCCTCCTCACACCGAGCAGGTGGGACTGCAGGGCTGATGTTTAAAACCAATGAAGGGGATCAGGCGCACACAGCAGGTAATCACCCCATCCGCTCCATCCCAATGGTGTCAGAGAAAGAGTTCCCGCTTTTCAGGGTCACCTGCTCACCCCAGCTTATTCTTAAAAATCCACATTTTTACCATCAACTTGGTCAAGACATACAGCCAAAGTGCTCACCAATTCTATTCAATTAGAAAAATATATTTCTGCCACACAGAAATATCCGGTAAGACTTTGGTTGTAACCTGACTCTTAAAATTCATAAAATAAAGAGCACCAAAAAAAAAGGAAAATATCCAGAAATCGCTCACTTGTTATGAACAGGAGCCTTTGCACAGAGCAAGAGCCCTCAGCCCCCCCTCCCACCGTGAGCGATCCCCATGCTACCTGCCCGTGCTTGGCAGAGCCTGACCTTTTGTAATTAAGAGGCAAGAGCCTCAGATTCAGTTAGCCAGTACTACCCAGCTTAATATAATCAAAAGAGAAAGATATTGCATTATGCTTGCCATGATTTSGTTGCAGAAGTTTGGATCAAATTCACTAGCAAGTGAATTAAATGGGAAGCTGTTGCTCGAGGGCAGCGGCAACCAAGAGGGCAGAAGGCATGATGCTCGGTCCACCAGCAGCCTGGGTTCTCTCTGCCGAGACGGAGCATACACATTGCTCCCGGTGTGCTCTTTGGCTTGGGGATGGGGAGAGTAGGCACCACCGTGACACAGCATCACCCATTCCCAGAGATGGTGGTTCCTTCTCTAGGAGGGCCAGGCACCGCTGCCGACAGCTGAGCCGGGTACAGAGGGCAGCGTTTGGTGATGCTTTACAGAGACACATGCTCCTCTGGAGGATTAATATTTATTTCYGCCCTTGGCGCCCTGCTACTTCCACTGTTCCCCCTCTCCTCCTTCCCTGCATCCCTCTCCAGCTCTCCCTAAGTAGTGCCAGTGCTCCAGCAAAACAGCGGCTCCAAGGAAACATGCTGCCATCCTGCCATCGCCGGGAGATGGGATGGGAGCCCCCAGAAGCACAGCCAGCGTGATGGGGAGCAGGGCTCCATGGGCAAGGTGGGGACCAATGTCCGGGCAGCCCTGCAGCAGTGGGGGCTGCAAGCTTGTATCCTGTAATAAAACCCAACCATAGAAATGCATTGAACTGCCTGGATCCGGCCAGGTGATACCTCGGCTCTGCTCTGCTGCCTGTTTTCTGGGGCAAGGAGAGCTCCTTCAGACCCACAGGCCGTGGCCATGGCCACAATCAGGTCCCCCATCACCACCTGCAGTCATTTCTCTTGTGCCAGGCAAAGCCTTCACTCGCCGGGACAGCGACTGGTATTTGACAAATGTGCCGAGAGCGCTGGCGAGGCCTGGAAATTTTTGTGCAAATGTGATGTGAAAATTGGGTTGAAATGACAGCCTTCCCCTGCAGTGTCACCGAGTCCCACCAGCTTAGGAGTGACACTGGGATAAGCTGCAGATGTTAATGAGAGCAGAGTTTTAGGCTTCATTCATATCATCAGTTCCAGAAATAGCCCCTTTGACAGGAGCATAATGGGACTTCCAGGGTCTGGCCTTTTGGGGGGGTGGGAGGAGGCAGGGACTAAAATCCTAAAACATTAATTCAGGCCGTTCACAAGGGAAGTTAAAAGTCCTCAGAATTAATCTGCYTCACAGATGGAAATAATAACCCCTTCCCAGCTTCGCCTCCAACTGTACCAGGCCAACAGGAAAAGGCTCTTAATGTCATGCCCAGTTGAAAGGTTATAGGATTCCCATCACAGTCCTGGACATATAATTTGATTTTTTTTTTCCTAACATATTCCTTCGAAAGCAAAACCAGCACCCATCTTCTGCTTTTAGCATTTGCAGGAAGCATTTGCATTCCCTTGGATGCTGCATGCCAGAGGTGCTCTCAGAGCATCTTTACCCGGTGAATCCGCTTGCCTGGCTTGCAGCTGAGCGCTGGCAGGGATCTGCCCCGATGTCATCCTGACACGGTCTCCACCCCACGGTTTTGCTCTCCCAGATGCTTTTCCAGGCGTGGTACCTCCCCTCGCTCTGGGGAACGCAAGAGTGGGATGAAGCAGGGAAGATGCAGCAGGTTTACAGCCCTTCCTGCAGCATCACGGCACCACACTGGTAGCAAAATTGCTTTTTCCTGGTGGGGTGGATAACCCGCTGCGGGCACGGCAGCCCCGGGCACRCTCATTGCATGCGTGTGATGGAGCGTGTGCCTCCTGCCCCGCGGTCCGCAGGGATTCAAGCCAGGCGAGCCCGATCACCAGGGCATTCCTGGAAAGCAAAGCCGACAGGCACTTCTCCGGTGGGGCTGCAGCAAAGGGGTTTAAAAATTCAAACACTGCTCAGAGAGCATTTCCACGACATGCCCGACGCCTGCCCTATCCCGGGTCACTGCATCTGGCAGCTCGAGGACACGCTGCCAGGAGCCGGCACGACCCCACTGAACTCGGCACATCCCCGGGCGCAGGCTCCGAGACAGGAAAAAGCCAGGCGGGGAGCATCCCTGCCTCGTCACTGCTCTGCAGCTCCTCGAAACCGCTTCCCTCACAGCACAGACAGACCCAGGAGGCTATTTTAATTCATGCAGCTTCACAATTAAACCTGGGAAACCAAAACAGGATGATTATTCATGCCAGTGTTTTGGGAAATTTCATCTCTAATTTATTTTCTCTTGCAGATGTTCAAGAGGATGCACCAGCAGCTCCTTCCCTCTGCCATGAAACAGTTGCACTCCGCTCCCATCCCAGCGGGACCGCGGTGCCACGGCTGCATGGCGGTCCCCAAAGGCCCCGTAACGCACAACGGCGACTGCAARGCCCAGAAGTAGAGGAAAAAGGGGATCTTGGGGAGTAATCATCTTAATCATCTTATCATTTTTCTCCCAAAGATTTAAAAAATGCACTGTCAGCTGCAGGCAGGAGRTGCTCTCCTCTGCCTCGGAAACACAGCCGCCTCTCAAGGGGGATGTAGGATTTGCTCAGCAGCGCAGAAGAACCCTGCTCAGCCACTCAGGTGATGAAGCAAAGAATGATGCTGTATTTAGAGGGGATGAAGCTTGATAAAAAAAAGATGTTTCGTCAAAAAAAATCCTGACAAGGTTCTTATTTGCTTTACTGTTTCAGAATTGTTTCCCTGTTACCGTTTAGATTTGTACTTTAAGTTTTTTTCCAGCAACCAAAAGGGTTTAAAATCTTACTGCTTAAAGAGGGAWAAAAAAAAAGGAAGATAAAAAAATCCTGCCAGCTGAGTGTCTTGCATAATCTCCAAACTTCAGGAGATGGAGCTTTTAAGAAAAGCCCTACATATCTCTTGCAATTAACTCCTGAGCTGGGAGCTGGGAGACCTCGGCTGCTGGCAGCCCGGCCTTGGGACCAGCATCTGGGAGAATGGGTACTTTAAAAAAATAAAATAAAGTAAAATGTCAAGCAAGAGCCCTTTAGGCTGAATTTATTCTGGCTTCTCATCCCAGTCCTTCCWTCCTCCTCATGCCTGTCTCGGCATCACAGAGCAGAGCCCAAAAAAAACAGYTGAAAAATGGCCTCGTGCAAAGGGCAGGGGCCAGGTCAGTGCGTGGCCCCCAGCCCCTGGGCGAGCAGGACGGTCAAGGTGGAAGCCCCACGGGGCCGGACCAGCACCAGAGACTTCACCAACTGATGCCAAACGCTGCGACCCTGACCCTGACCCTCGCTGCCCTGCACCGCCTGAAGGGAAGAGCAGAGGAGAAGCCGCAAAGCCTTGCTCACTTAGACTGAGCTCCAGCTCCCCCCAACCTCCCTCTCCCTCCATTCCTGTCACTGGTTTAGCACCTTCTGCTGACATTTGGACGGCTGAGGGATGGGCTCTCCTCCCACTCACCCCACCAAAGTGGAGCTGCGGAGGTGGGAGTGTGCCCCAGCACACACATGCCTCTCCCTGTCCTCCTCCCCACTCCCAGCTCAGCCTCCGCACCAGCCATCACCTCCCATGATGGAACCCCGGGGATGTGCTCCCTCCCAGCAGCTCATACATGGCATTAACGAAGATGTCGTGAGCAGTAAAATCCTTCCTAATGGACTCCTCGTCCGCAGGAGGGACCCGGAGTTACCAGTTAAGATACACTAAATATGCCAAAGCCRTTGCTGGTGCTCGATAATGGATTTAAGACCTTTTCTCCCACCATGCCTTATGAAGTGCGTAGTGGATAGACACTTAACCCCCAAATATATATATTTTTAAACTCACTCACTGTAAACTGTCCTTTAATAGCACCTGCCCTTAAAGCGCGGCGGAGCAGAAGAGCGGYGGTGCTGGCTGCTCACCGGGACATATCCACAACACCCAGTGGTGCCACCCCCTCCGGATGCACAGCCCCAGCCCTGCTCCGGGACGGAGGAAAACCCATGGAAACCCAGGTACATGCTGCAACACGGGCAGATGCATCTTCCCCTCATGCTCACACAGAAAGGCACCTTGTGCAGAGTTGCCAGAGACTCCTCTCTCTCACTAAGAGACTCAGGATATTTGGGATACTATTAAGTTTCTAACATCCCTGATTCGGCTTGCTGCRTTACTCAAGACAAAAACCGTTATGCAAGGCTTCCCTAAACAAGTTGCAGTGAAATCTTTGTAACATCCTACACCGACACATAGTTGGGATATGTCACATATTTGTCTTATTTTATTCCTTCTTTGTCCTTTTTTTAGTCTCTTTCTACTTTTTCCCCCTTGGAAGTACGCTGGTTCCCATGGAAACAGTGATGTTATGGGTATGGACAGAGCTTCAGTGACGTCCACAAGTTCAGTATAAAAGCGGATTTATGTAACAGTTGGTGAAATGAAGGAATTGAAGAGATGACTTTTCATGGCCACACGTGGGGCATCAGTGCTGCCCTGCCARGGATGCTACACCGGTCAGCTGGGTTCACATGGAAGCAGGAAAGAACAAGAGGGCAAGGCAGAGAGGAGGAGATCCCAGACGCACAGGAAGGTGGAGCAGGATAAAACTTGCCCTAAACATACATTTATATAAAAAAATAATTTTATTTATTTATTTATATTTTTCTATCTGTTCACATATTCCCATGGAGAGCATCTCTCACCCTTTGCTGCTGGAGCAGGGAGCAGATGGGGGACCAGGGTACTGACCCCAGGCATGGAAAACCTCCTCCCTGCGCTCCCCTAGGAGCTCCCCTAGGAGCTGCAGGAGGGCAGCCGGGTCCTCCTTCTGCTGCCCCAGCCACAGAAGCCGTCTGGGATGGAGGCCRCGGAGCAGCGAGCCTGCCCCGGCACTGGCAGATAGCCAGCCAGCCTCGACAGCCAAGGAAGGAGATCCCCTCTGAGACACACCTCCCCGAACAGGGAAGGGGAGCATCTCTGGGACGCTCCTGCTGGTTTCAAAGCCTGCAAAACAGGCGCATTTCCTCTTTTTCGTGAGCCTGTAATTTAAATCCCTTCCTAGGGCAGCGCACAGATGGAGGGRATGTCTCTCCTCCTCCTCCTCCTTCGGTCCCCAAGAAAGAAGTCCAAACAGCTTCCAAAATGAGACATTGCCATGCCCAGAGACACGCCACCTCAAACCCCCCCCTCTCCCCGCAGAGGCTTTGCTGGCAGGTTTTGGCGCTGTGTGGAGCCAAAACCCCTCAAAAACCAATGTATTAATAAAGCCGGGGAAGCAACAGGCTGATTATAGCCCCGCTCCATCCCAGGGACATGCTGGTGAGAACAAGTCTGTGCTAACTGTCCTGGCARCTCCTCTGCTTCCCTTATGATCCTGACATGCTCTGGGAAGCCTCGAGGGGCTCTCTGCTCACACTGCCACTCGGCTAACCCCCCTTGATCAGGAAAACCCTGCGCCCGTCCCTGCGGAGCCAAAATASGYCCTGTGGAGCTGAAATATTCCCTGTGGAGCTGAAATATTCCCTGCGAGCATCAGCACCCTGCTTGGCAGAGGTGATACAGGCTCTCTGCCTCCCTCCACACCCCTCTCCCCTGGGGACCACTCTCTCACCCTCTAGCCTCATCCTGCTGGGGGATACAGCCCCCCTTGCCGCCCCCAGCCCCGCCAGCCGCCAGCATGAGCTCGAACCCAATCCCAGCCTATTAAAATATACACGARGCGAGTGCATGAAAGATTCATCTGGGGCAGGGGATGTCAGCAGCTGCAGCGGGGAGCACGGGAGACGGGACAGCTCTGCAGGGTCAACAGCAGCCGCTGATTAATTCAGCGCTTCCCTAATTGCCCGAACAAGTGGGTGGCAGGATGACACTGAGACGCGGTAACCAAGTGAGGACCACAAAACCCAGCAAACCCGGGGAGAGGCGGCAATTACAGCCCGTCCTCACGTTCGCCGCAGCGATCCCGGCTGCAGCTGGAGCTCGGGCAGAGGAGAGGGAATTCCCTCTGCTGACTGAGGGCCAGGGGAAACCTCGAAGGGAAGAGCTGTTAGCGAGGAGCTGGGATGCGAGCAAGCCAAACAAATCAGCTCCATCTCCATCTGAGACGCACGACCGCTTTCTACCCCCACACCCCTCCCACAGCCCAATCCCGTCCATCCGCATACACCCAGGCGAGGGATGCTCGCGGGCGGGATTTGAGAGACAGGGAAATCAGGGCATGGGGCAGGAGCGATGCGCYGGAGCAAACCCTCCTGCAGCAGCAGAGCATCCCACCTTGTGGCACAGCACAGCCCTCACCCGGCAGGCTCTGCGGCTGCCAGACCCACAAAGTCATTACCAAGATCTCCAGAAAGGCGAGCAGGCACGGGGGCATTTCAAAAGACCCTTCCATCTGCCCTCTTCCACCAAGCAGGGAAACGTGTCCACCGCACCATGGCAAACACCTTCCAAGGCCTTTAGAGAAGCTCAAACTCTGGGGTTTGCCCATTTGCACTCTACAAATGGGCAGCTTGGGTCTCAGCAGAGGAAAAGGGGAGAGATGGGGCAGACGCAGCGTGATTCTTGGCTGCACCGGCTCCAGGATGAGCCGAAAGCATCCAGCTCCCAGCCACAGCTGGGCCCTTCTCGTTCCCAGGCAGGTATTTTAATTGCAGAAGGGTACGAGCTCAAAGCCCCTAAGGAAACCTGGCCAARTCTTGCAAAAAGCTCAGAGGACAAATCCAAGGACAAACCCAGCATCATTTTAACCCTATGGACCAAGACAGGGCAGAAGGGCTGGAGAAACCAGTATCACTGCTTGTTAAGGGTGCAAATAGCTTAATACCAGTTAAAGCAGAGTTGGGGGGCCACAGATCCCGTGTCCGCACACCTTCTCTCTTCCCCTCTGCTGGTACCAGTGTCCTGCCCTGACCTGGGGACACCGGCCAGGGGATTCCCAGGAGCTTCTCAGGGCAATGCCTGAGTAGCTGTGATAGAAAGGATAACCAAGGCAATGGTCTCCTTTGGGGCAAACCCTTCTCTGGGTGCCAGCGGGAGCCGTGCCCGACCTCCAGAGAAYCGAGCCCTTTACCACTTAATGGTTTGCATTAGCCAACGCTGGGTATAAMTTTCCATGCAAAGCTTTGCTGAAGAAATACAGATTTGGGGCAATTCAAGCAACCTGCAAATTTTTGTGTAATTTTTCTTACCTGGCTTCAAGTTGGGGAAAAAAAAAAATTAAAGACATTATGTTTAAAAGTCTGAATACAATCACGATTTTCCAACTGGCCTGCTTCAGTGTTTCACTTAGAAACAGAGCCAACGTTTCCATTCTAAAAAAACATCAGCGTAAAATACAATATTTTGTTGCAGATTAAGTACTTAATTAGACAGGAACCATCATACACACTTCGGATTTTGAAGTTTATGATCAAAAAAACCAAAGAAAAATAGTGTTTGTCAGTGTAAGCAACGCAGAGCTTTCACAACAGGGATTAGTTAAGAAGGTCATTTTGCAAGTGGAGAAATGGAAGTCAAGGCCACCCCGGCCCCCAACCCGCTGCCTTTTCCCCTGTATGGAAGAGGTTGCTCCCGCTCGTGGCACGCAGGGAGGGAGCAGCCAGTTCATGACTGCATCGGGAGATGCTCAAGCCATGAGCTGCGCCCATGCTGGTGCACCTGACTCATTTCTTGAGGTGTCTACAAGCAACGTTTGTCTGCGTGAACTGAAACATCTTGACGCCATGTCAAAATACCGCAGTGACTAAATGTGACTAAAAGCCATCACGGGCGCAGGGTTTAKGCGGAACGACTGGGTGCAGCAAGCTGCTCTCCCCAGGGCTGAGCCATCGCGGAGAGAGGGAGCTGGAGCAGGCTGGGGGGGGCTTGGGCAAGGCTTGCTCCTGGGCTAATTGCTCCCCGCACGCAAATCCATGGCCGKGAACTCATGAATTAACATCTTGATGGCAGAGGAGGAGGAAGGAGGTGGCAGAGGGAGGAAAAGGCAGGAAGATAGGGTCGGGACAGTGCCCAGCATGCCCTGCTGCGGAGCTGAGTTCTGCCATGGCACTTGCATGGACACAGTAGATGATGCCACCCCAAAACGCCTCCCAGCCTCACGCATCCGCACAGCTGCAGCCCAGCCCAAAACAGGGCAAGACCAGCTTAAAAGCAGGACCCACCCCACGTGCTCCAGCCCAAACCTTGGGCTGAGCTCAGACGCGATGTCCTACACATCCCACTGCCTGCTGCTACTGCCCAAAAAATCAAGGTAGATATGGAGGGAAGATGTACAACCCCAAGAAGCAGGCAGGGGCTTCACAGCGGGGTTTGCATGATGGAAGTTAGATGAAATACCTCAAGTCCTAGGAAAGACCACMAAAAAAAGGCTTTTTTGTAAAGGTTAAGATGCATCCTATGAAATCTGCTTGCAGGGATGGCACAGCCCCCCTGGTTTCCCCTCCCCAGGCGAGTACAAGAGGAGGTGACAGCAAGGACGGTGGTGCCACTACAGCAGATGCCGGGGGACCTGCAACTTGCGCTGCCAGCTGCTCGGCCGGAGGAGGGCCTGGAGCCAGTCAGGTCTGCACCCGTGTCCCCCTCCCCTGTAATGCCCTCCGGCCCCCCTGGGCACCCAGGTTGCTGCTGGAGGTAGCCCAGATTTGTGTTCTGCACGATCCTGGTGTTCCCAAGGGAAACCTGCCAGCATGTCAGTCCAGTCTCCCCTCCGGGAGAGGAACACTGAAGAAAAGGGGGAGGCACAACTGGCAGCTGCCCACCTTCCCGACAGGCAGGGCGCAGGCAAGGTGCAGGCAGCGCTCCTGAGCTTCCCAGGGGTTTGGGACATCACACCATTTTGGTGCTTTCAGCTTCAGTGACAGTGTGTTGATGTCTTCTTGCAGAGACGGGAAGGGAGAGCAGAGCGGGCRGGTGCGTGGGGCTGGCTGCCTGGCSGTGGCAGGGAAGTGGACAGGATGGGACATGGCATTGCTGCATGGGGTGGCCATKGGCCAGGGATGTTGACCCAGCTCTGGCATTTGCAGATCCTTCTAGGGATCCCAAAGCGCAGCTAACCCAGCGAGGGGGCTTTTCTTCCCAAGGATCAGTAGATAAGCTCACCGGGGTGCAGGGTGCAGCAGTATGCAAGTGTTTAGGAGAGCACCCACAGGGCTGAGGGGTGCAGAAGACCCATAGGGGGAACCACCCCAGTCCTGACACCCCATGGTGCTGCCGGCAGGGATCCGGCCAGCACCCTCCACCCAGCATGACTCAAGTTGGAGTCTATTAAACACAAAACACCCCATTTAATTAGTGTCAGGCTTCAACAGCAGCTGACAAAAGCCAGGAAGCTCAGAGAGCGGATGGCATGTCACCCATGATGCCTTGGAGAGACTGTGGTGTGGCAGAAGGGCCTGACTCTGACCTGCGCGGCTCCTCCTGTGCCGGCAGCACCGACGGTGTGATGCCGCCGGAGCCAAACCTCAATGAAGGGAGAGCAGGGACCGAGCTGCTGCCATCTTCTAGCATCTGTCACCAGTGTCACAATCTGACATTTAAAATGGATTTATTCCATTCATTCATTCCTGAAGAATAAGCCTGGAGGATGCTGGGCCCCCGCTGTCCTGGGAGCTGCTTGGTGTCGTCAAGAAACCGGGCAGAGAGACCCTGGCAGCCGCAGAGGCTCCATATTCCCCGTCCCTTCCAAATCTCGGGCCATTTGCTGAGATGGTTGGGGACGAGGTCAGTTTGAGCCCATTTTGGTGGAAATTGTCACCTTGGGGGTCTGTGTCCTSCTCAAGCCCTGCCAAGGGACTGGGCATTTTCAGTGTAGATGACCTGACCCTCGCTATCAGCGACTGCCAGGCTGGGATGGAGATGGGAGATGCTCCGGCACACAGCCCCCGGTAAGCAGCGCCCCATCCTTTCCTCTCCAAAACCTTTATTAAACCAAATCCGGACCCAGCAGCAAGGCGAGCCCTGCTCCTGCGGCTGGATCCAGGCCCGCACGCTGCTGTGCCCTGGCACAACCCCAGGCTTCTCTGGAAAAGCCCCAGCCAGGGCATCTGGCCACTTCAGGAGCCTCAAACCAAATGACTTCTAATGCTTCTGATGTCTCCAAAAACTTCATGAAAAATGCACCAAACCCGCCAGGTTCCCAATCTCCCGCACATCACCTGAGCCTCGCTCGCTTTGGCTTGGGAAAAGCAACAAGGACAACCTTCAGCAACCCAAAATACTCTTGGATTTGTTTGGTCCCAGCCCATTCGATTGCCTCCCTGCTGGAAACCCATGGGGATATGGAGAAAACTCCCAAATCCTCGCAGAAAAGTTGCCAGCAGCGTGAGCGATGGCAGGCTGGGGAGAAGCCCAAGCAGAAGCCCCACAGTGGCACTAACCCCAGCACCGCTTGATGCAGAGCTCTCAGTGCGGATGCACCAACCCACAACCAGTTTAAAAGTCACAAAGAGTCCTGATATTCAGTCACCCCCTATCCCGGCATATAATTATGGGTTCAAGACGCAAAAATTCGCCCGCAAGGCTTACCAGGCAGGAGAGAAGACACTGTACAAAGCCAGCACTTTGGTTTGGCACACCAGAAACATGATGGCCATTCCTAAGATCCAGCTCTGGACTCAAATCTCAGATATTTTTTAAATTTTTTTTTTGTGCCCCCCTCTCTGGATGTGACTCATCCTTAGGCGGCATCTCCAGCCAGCGCGCTGCTCCTGATGAACTGCTATTGATTTACTCCATGTGCGGACAAGCTTATTGGGGAATAAGGGCGCCTTGTTCCTGTTCCAGGACCCGCGTGTCTCCACACATGGAGTTAATTAAGAAAGAGCTCCATCTGTAGACAAGCCCTCATCAAGCCCCAGCACCTATCGAAGGCACGCAGCCCACCGCAGCCCAGCCCCGGCACCTTCCACATCCCCCACCCCAGGGCCTGGGTGACGCTCAGCGGGTGCAACCGGAGCAGTGGGGTTGGGRTGTCAGCCCCAGGGACCTGCACTGCTCCCCCAGCCAGGACACAAATGTGGCCCCCCCAAAGCCTTTCAAAGGGCAGCTCCTCCCAGCCAGCACCGCGCTCCGGCAGGAGGCTGTAATGGGAGCAAAGCGCGCTTTAAAAATTAATGTGGAACAAAAGAATTTCCACAAAATAAAAATTGCAGTTTCTTTTCCATTAATAACATATTACAAGCCTCGCCAAAGTGGCTGCAGGCTCCAGCTCTTGCCCTTCACTGTCCTGTCTCCCTCTCCATCACAGCCTCCTCGTCCCCTCCTGCTCCCCCTGCACTTTTCACTTCTGTTATCTGTGGCGAAAGCTCTCTGAAAGCTCAAACTTCCCCATCTCAGCCCATCGCTGGTAACTCTCTCTGATCCCATGTGATTTCATCATCTGCCCTCTAATGCAAAATGGATGTTCTAATTCTAACTAATAAAGTGAAAAGCAAGAAAGAAGCCGAAAATAAAGCCATCAGGCACGGGACTGATCTGTGTTTGTGTTCTTCCTAATTCCATTATTGCTTTGAAACGAGCTCTAGATATTACTGCTCCCTCATTAACAGCTGCTCCGGTTTCCCTCCGAACCCCGGAGACTGGACCCTAATGAATCCTGCAGCCAGAAGAAGGGGTTTTTAACCACAACAGCAGCAATGCAGACAGAAACTTGGATTAGAGCATCTCACGGTGGTAATATTTATCTTTTCTCCAAGCCTGCAAGGAGACAAGATATTTCGGCCGAGGAGAGGAGGTGCAGAAGTGCGTGCATGCACAGAGCGGAGCAGGACATGGATGCTTTCAGGCACTCACAATCCATTTACACTTCATAAAATTCTCATTGCTTTTGCCTGGAACAAATGCAGTGACCGCACCAACCCTTATTAAAAATGCCAGAATATTCTGCAACAGCCGGCTGGAGTGCTGCTGCTCCACCACAGCATGGGCCGCGCRGGTCCGGCACGCTACAGGAGCACTTGCTGCTCGGGAGGGAAGCACGTTTGCAACCGGGGTGTCAAATGCCTCGTTTTATGGTGTAGGAGATCTCTGGGGTGATTTTAGTCTCCTCTGCAACACCACAAGGTACAATCAAATCAAGTCCCTCAGGGCTCTGTCCTTCATCGTGTCCYGGTACAGGGCAGCGCTCTCAGATGTCCCCACTCCCTTTACTGAGTGCCAAGCTAAAGAAAAACAGCCTTGGGGCCTCTCAGTGAGTATTTGCAAGCAGGACGGCCCAGGGAAACCTCCCCAGCACTGAGCCCCTTCCCTCAGCCCAGCGCTATGGGCAGAAACACCCTGTAGGTGCTGCCCACAGTACGGAGCCTGGGGCACTGCTGCAGGCAGGGGCTGCAAGGTTTCCCTGCCTGCATCTCTGCCAGCCGAGGAGGGGACAGGGAAAACAGCTCAGCACTTCATTTCCCCACGTGCACCCCGTGCTGAGGGGCTGGGGGCTCCCATTGCCCCCCCAGCCATTCCCAGCCCTGTGCCTGCTCCGACACTCCTGCCTTTGGCTGCGAACAGTTGCTCCGACCGCGCTCAAATGCTCCGGGGATGGCGAGCGCTGCCAGCAAATACATTAGCGAGAGCAAAGCAGCTGGGGGGAAGGAGATTGGCTTTGTGCATCTTGCCAGGCTGCTTTTCTCCTGCCTTCGCTCTCGGCAACTGTAAATAAGGAGGACTGAGCCGGATTAGAGGTTGCTGTCCCGATCAAGGGTACTTCTGCGTGTCCTAATTCATTTTCCCCTGGTCTGGCCTTTCCCATCCCATCTGTGCTGCGGCTGCAATTCCTGCCACCATGARTGCCAGCAGACCAGGAGGTGCATTTCAGACATCCTGGGGAGATGACATCTCTAAAGGACAAGAGAGCAAAAGCGGGTGGGTCTCCCACGAGAGCAGCCGCCTGCGAGGGGAACTGCTCCCGCCGAGCCCCGGAAGGGCCAGGCAGCCCGGCCGCTCGCCTCTGCCAGCACGGCTCCTGCTTCCCGGCAATGCCCATGGTCCTGCGGTATGAATTGACCAAAACCAGAAGGGAGCAAAAAACCAGGCACAGGGCCACCGGGCAGCAAGTAGAAAGCAAAATGTAAAAGCCTGGGGTGCCACTCCCCTTCTGGCACTGCTGGGTGCCCAGCACCCCACTCCCGCTGAGGGCAAATATTGACCCAGTATGCTGCCCACATCATGGCCCCCCAGGTCTCTGCCAACACCAGCACTGTGTGATGCCAGTGGGAACCAGAGGAGCTGGATTCATGCTTCGCTCCTGTCCTGTCACCCCACAAGCTCCATCCCAAAGTGATGGGATGGTGATTTTGTAGGCGGACAAGCCAGGCACAAAACCAAATTAATGCAAGCTCTGCCACGCGAAGAAGATGCAGGTGCTGTGGCTGGGACCAGCCCTTGGAAACATTTATTGCAATTCTTGCTCATCCAATTTCACAGACAGGCCCTGATCACAGAGGAGAGGGTGGTGTCGTACCCACATAATTAAAATTATGATTTGTTCTTGCCCAGAGCAGAGGAGCACAAGTGACCTCTGGTCCCTACAAGGAGGCAAAACAYGAAGACATATTTTGTCCCCTCCTTGCATCACTACCCTGCCAGGGGCCTGCCAGCATCTCCCTGGGACCGGGCTGTCACGGCATCTCCTCGTGGGTCCCCGTTGCACCTGCGCTGCAAGCTGCAGGGCTCGGGAAAGCATCTTCCTAGCCTGGGCTCCCACCTCCCGGTGCGACCCACCAGCCCGTGCCTGTCCCCAGCTTGTTCAGCTTTAGGATCCCAGCTAAGCCCACCTAATTCAAAGCTCGACTTCTGCAAGCATTTCACGGCTTATTCCTGGTGAGATTGACCCCGGAGACCCGGCAGACTGCTCAGCTGAGCAAGCGAGATAGTGTTTTCATTTCAAGGGATTTTGCTTTATATTTGGGCAGCAGGAGCAGACTGGGGCAGCAGCAGGACGGGGAGCAGAGAGCAGCAGCTTCAGCCTCGCCACCCGCTGCAGAAGAAAATGGTCCATGCGCTGCTGAAAGCATCCTGGCGCCAATTCCCCATTCGAGGAGCTGTACACAGCTCGGCTGCTTGGGTTAACGCAGGTGCTTCGATTACCTGTTTCCTCTTTCCCTTCACCACTGTTTATTGCTAAATAAATTTCAGAGGTTGAGGTGTGATAACGGAGCTGAAAAGCCTGGATCTGCTTCTGCTTTCCAGACCCAGAGGGATCCAGCCCCCATCCCCCAGCGCTACCAAGGACACTGAACTCACCTGGCTAAAACATGGCTGCCCCAAACAGAAACTCTATTTTTCTCTTAAGTTCAAAGAAATTCAAATAAATTCCCTCTCATTAGCTTCATCATCTGCTCCTAGATCTTAGCAAGGCTCACAGTGGCAGTGCCAAATTAAGGGAAGGAGGCTCCCCCTCCAGACCCAGGCCACCTTTGCAGACCTRCGGAGCCAGACTTGTTCCAGGTTTTACCCCAGAGACCTGACCAGCAGTCTATTAAAATCAGGTCATTTATTTCGGTGCTTAGATCTGGACTTCAAATGGCTAAAATTAGCCAGGAAAGTTGCACTTTTCTGGCTTTCTCATTCCATGCCTCAGTTTCTAAAACCAGGGAAGAGAAGAACACTTATTTCTCTCCAACCCTTTCAAAAGCACTTGGAGATCTTCRGATGACAGCGCGATTTGGTACAGACGTGTTCATTATTCTTCCCCTCCATGGAGCAGTGTTAAATCTTTCTCCATATAAAGTCATTTTCTAAATTAGGTAAAGACGGTGAGTTTTGCACTGAGCACATGTGGATATTTTTATAAAATGTTTAAAACTTCTTGTCTGACTTTTCCTTCCCTTGAAGGACAACGTACCAAATTAAACCCTTCTGTGACCCCGTTTCATTTCCACCCTCAAGGACTTCTCAGTAAGACTTTGCCAAAAAGTAACATTAGTGAGTTCGCTTCATTGCGGATAATAAATGGCAAAGTTTGGGTTCACGTGCTTCTTGGGCTTAGTGGGAAGAAGAGGGGATGGGGATGCTCTGGGACAGCCCCCAAAGGGTTTAACACATTGGTTTTGCTACCCAGAACCAGACAAGCGAGTYTACACAAATCCCGCAGGAACCGCTGTCACAGACGGAGCCTCCAGCTCATCTCCAATTTCCATCCCTGCCTCGTTTCGCTCGGCTAGAAACGCTGCCGAAGCGGCCGTGCGGCCACCGGCTCCACTCCCCAAAATGTGTACCACAGCGGAGGAACCAGCGGCGGGTCCCAGACTGCTCCCCAGGCAGGCAGGAAGATGCTCTCCCCCACCCAGGCGGGCAGGACTGGGTGCCCCCGCACCTGCCCTGGGCCCAGGGCTGGGGACAGACACCCTCCCGCAGAGGATACTGCAAGGTTAACCCTTGAAGAGCCCTCCTAAAGAGGGGATTTTTTTCCTGGGAGAAGGGGATTATATTGCCAGTAGCTATGCAGAGAYGGGATAGATCAGCCCTTTCCCTCCAGCCCTCTACCGGGAAATGTATCCCCTGTGGGGAACCTGGGCTGGGGACACACTCCCATCCTGCCCTGGCTCTGAGGAGCGGGTGCAGGGGGAGCCCTGCCCCTGGCACACACTCACCATGGCTCCGCATCAGGGAAACAAGATGCAGTCAGGTCCAAGGAGAGGGGCCAAAAGCCAGGAGAAGAGAAATGAGAAGGGGGAAGGGGCACTGGACCCACTGGGTGCYAGGTCCGAGCAGGGAATTATTCCTGCCAGGTGCTTGCCATCGCCCACCGGCTTCATTGGGGGCTGTAGAGCCGCAGCCCAAAGCACGGACGGATCCCGAGTCCAGACAGCAAACACAGGAAAGGTCACCCCTGCTCAGGCCCAGCAAGCTCAAGCAAAGCTGCTGCTGTGTCAACAGGGAAGAAGTTTGAGCTGAACCAAAATAAGACATCGACGCCGAGAAATGTGCCTGCATGGGGGTTTGTGAAGGTTTGGTGTCTCAGCCGTAGCAGGCTGGAAGAGGAGGTCACAGGGGATGCTGTGTCACCAAACAGCTTCGGGCTTTTGGATGGCAAACCAGCCCCTTTGGCTCTCCCTGTGGAAAGCTGCTGTGCCAGGAACACACTCGGCAGAGCCCAGCCCAGCTCCTGAGAGCGGGGCACGGGGAGCATCCTCCTCCCAGCCTACAACCCGCCTGTCCCAGGGAGTGAGGGGAGCTGGGTGCACCACAGAAGCCCCCCCGGGGAGGCTTTGAAGGGGCTCCGGGAGCTGGGAGCGGCATGGCCATCAGCTCCAGATGTCCCTGCTGGCAGCGGAGATGCCGGGAGCAGGGGGCGGGAACCCCTCTGGCCGCTGGCAGGGGAACAAATGGCTGCAGTCACAATAAAAGCAACCGGGTGGGATGCACAGGAGCCGTGACCACATGCTCCTCCCTCCCCACAGAGCCGCCAGGACCCCAGAGCAGAGCCCCACTCTGCCTCCCTCTGCTCGCCCCTGCAGCACCCACTTGGCACTGCAGTTTTCGGGGCTTCCCACGGTCGCTGCTCCCTCCAGGCACAGGGACGATCCCCGTGGCCACAAAACAGGACCCAACACACCAGGAGGAAGGGACCCGCAGAGCCCCAGGGGACACAGCAGAGAGACATCAGGGACGGAGGATGGCCAGCACTAGCCCTGGCATCCGAACRCTAAAGTTAAAGTTTCTTATCCTCCGAAACAACTTCCTGAGCTTAAATTTCTGTTATTTTTAACCTCACTGCTGCATTATAAATATCCATCGGGTCTGGCGCTCGCCTCCCAAGCCAGCCACTGTGAGTTCATGCTCCAGCTGGGGCAAACTTTATGGCTTTACTTTTCTGAGAGCCAATCCAAAACCTTGGAGGGGAGCCAGAGAAAAGCCTGACCCGCAGGGAGAGGCCAAGGGAACCGGAGCTGCCCCGTGGGGCTGCAAGGTCAGGAGGTGCCGGGACCGTCCCTAGCCGGAGGGGAAGGGGTCGCTGGGAATGGGCCACGCGTGGGTGAGAGAGTGGGTCCAGTGGATGGATGYTTCCCAGGAAAGCCAGGTTTCTCCCGTGGAGAGCATCCCGAAAACATCTCAGTGCGCTCATGTGCACATCTCAGTCTTCCTCACCCAAATTTACCACCATTTCAGGTCCCAGGCTGCCAGCACCCAGCCAGCCGCCCTGCTGTCCAGGGAYGGAGCCGACATGCAGCAGCGCGGGTGCAGACGGGGCAGGACGGCTCCAGACATTTGTGGGGCTCCGTGCCACCATCACAGCCCCAAGCAGAGCTCCCTGGGGTCAGCATGGCACAAGGGGAAACCCAGAGGCCGGGCACCAGACCGGCAAGCAGGSATGATGGGGTACGCGTGAGAGATGGTCATGCCTGGGGACAGTAACACCCACGCTGGGGGACACGCTAAGGGGACAGCATCTTCCCCAGCACCTACAGCACGTGGGCAGCAGCCCCTGCCAGCGCGCAGGGATGGACGGGCAAGGGCTGCTCAGCCTTTTGCCATCGCCTCTGCCCCCTCCAGCACCCGCAGCTGGGGGCGAGCAGAGCCCTCCAAGGCAGGGGCAGGCCGGGCACGCTKCAGCACGCCACTGGCTCCCACTGCCACTTTCCTATCCCCTATCTGTGCAGCAAAGGTCACTCCAGCATCCTGGGCAATTGTTCTCGCAGTCTGMAAGAAAGAGATTAAAACCTCCCTGTTTGGCAGACGTGAGCAGCAGAGGAATAAAAAAAAAAACAACAAAAAAACCCAAAACTCCAAGAGCTTTCTTTTATTCCAGCTGCTCCAAGGCGTGAAGCCAGCCCAGCACCGCGGGGCTCCCGGCACAGTCCCTACAGTGCTGCGGCCGCATCCCTCCCAGTCCAGGGGGTCCCCACACAGGCAGGCTGGGGGAAAAGCAGACTTTTCGTTAGCAGCTCGGAAACTTTTCCTAGTGGAAGGTTCCCCAAAGTGTCGGGAATTTTGGCCCTGAGCTGTTTACTTTCTGTATTTCTGCAGATTTCACTTGTGGTTCAGAGGAATTCAGGCACAATTAGAGCCGCTGCCACTCACCCGCTGGAGCCCAGCGTGGCAGAACTGGAACCCGCTGCCCAGCCAGAGAAACCACCTGCCCTAAAACCCGGGCAGAGACAAAGGGCTCTGCCATGCACCCCTTCCTCACACAGAGGTGATGGCCAAGGCCAAGAGCTGCCTGGGAAAAGCTTGAGGGAGACAGGCTCCCACCACCAAGCCAGGAGAGACATGTCTCCCAGATCCATCCATGGCAGAGGGAACAATCTCCACTCCCTCCRGACCCTTCCTTTTAGTGGGAAGATTTGGCTCAGAAAAGGTGCCGTTGAACAACCATCCCCCCATCCCATCCCATCCCATCCTCCTCCAGACCTTCCTCCACCAGCACAGACCCCCACAGCCCTTAGACCCGTCACCTCTGAACACCTCTCTCTGATTAATTGGCTATAAAGGATAAGTGKGAACAAACTGGAAGAAGGAGGAGGCCAAATCTTGATAGCTAATTACAGCCCAGCGTGCAGCACTCCATCTCCACTGCCCGCTCTCCCCTCGCTTCCCACGGGATCCTCTCGGTTGCAGGAACAGCAGCGGTGAGAAAAATCAGGGATCGGCTGCAGAAAACAAATTCTGAATTARAAAAAACTGCAGCTGCTCGTGGCAAAGCCCTGGTTCTCAGATCCGCATCTCATCCCATCGGGGGTCAGCAACCCCCAGAGCGAGCTACGTGTCCAAATCAAAGGCAGGCGCAATCTGAGCGATCCAAATAACACACGCAAACGGGCTATTTGCAAATAAACAGAGCGAGCCGGAGCTCACCAGGGGAAACGGCAGGGGAAGGAATGCTCTCCGGTTTAGGAAGGTTGGGATCTGCTGGTGGGCAGTCTGAGGAAGGAATGCAGTGACGTCCATCCAGCTAATAAATTAGCGAGATGAATTATTCAGGATTAATTATTCGCCTGGCTTTACATCCCTGTGAGGAGCTGAGCATGCAGCCCGGCGCAGCAGGGACTCAGAAGCCAGAAACCCCGGTGAGGCATTTGCTGCCGATGCTTCCAGGAATGGCTCAGCTCAGTGCAGCAATGATGGGTTTGGGCAGTTTTCACCCTGGCGATGGAGCAAGCAGAGGAACAATGGAGGCTGGGGGCGTCGTGCCGGAAGCCGCACACATGTTCTCATGATGGGTGACAGCTGAGGGCATGGCTCGTTTGTGTCACCAGCTCGTTTGGGTCACCAGCATCAGAGTGGGGACTGGCCAGGGTGGGCAGAGCACCCTGCCTCCATGCTGCCATCTCGGTGTTTCCCCCGAGGCCATACCTACTGTCCTGCTGCCTGGCTTTGCTCCCGCAAAAGCCGGACCATCCCTGCCAGTGACACACAGGCACTTCGTGTCCTTCAAGGCACCCTGCAGACCCTAAACCCCAGCCTTGCTTGTCCATTTGAGTGGAGAGGGGGAGTTGGGGTCTCACATAGCCCATCACCCTACAGGATGTCCTCTCCCACCCACGCCTCCCTCAYCCCGACACCTCCCCCTGGGACCCCCAGGACTTCTGCCTGTCCAGCCTCGCCTGCCCCATCCCAACCAGCCAGCGGTGCCCTTGCGGGGCTGCCACCACTCCCCCCCAACATTGCACCTCAGCCTAATGACTTCCTAATTAGCAGAACCACAAGGTGTGAGATGATGGGYTGGCACAATGCAACTGGGACGCGATGGCGCACAGCTCAAACAGAGTTAAATGCAAACAGCAAACAGGGGTTGCTGCACCCTGCCCAGGGTACCCACTTGCCCCCCAGCCCATCACTTTTTGGGCTCCCTCAAACCGGAGCCACCCCATGTGGGAGCAAACGACGAAGCCCAAGACTGCAGCCACACGAGCGGGATCGCTGTGCTCCACCTGCAGTGAAATCCCCTCCCGAAATGCCATGGTCCCGCACTCAAACCATGCAAGGGGAACCTTGAGCGCATGCTGAGAGATGTGGGGAGTGCGCAGGGAGCGCGCGGGGAGTGCGTCCGCTGCCAGCACGCCTTCCTGCGCCCCCGCTCCCAGCCCCACACCAACCCGGCCCCGTTGGGTTTCTTTTCCTTTTTAACTAGCTGTAGCTCCCAGGGAGCGGTTTCCTGGGCAGTGACGTGACCCGGCTCCCCGGAGAGGCAGGGCCGTCGCTGGGATTCATTCTCAGGGTTATAAAACCCTGCAGTCGCCCCTGGGCTGGGCTTCCCCTCCACGGGGCCATGCTGGGAACCCAGCGGCGAGAGGCGAAGGGCAGGAACTGCCCCTGCCGGGGTCCAGTATCCCACCAGCCTTTCACCCCAGTGGTAATGGAGAGGAAGAGGAGGGAGTCAGCGATGCCCCGTGCCCCCACCACAGAAGCAAAAGGAAGGGTGACCATCGCAGAGGCTGCCCCAGCTCCGTGCGTGCCGGCAGGAGGAGGAGGAGGAGGGTCCCAAAGCCGTGGCAGAAGGCAAAGCAGGGACGATGTGGGGACAAGCTGCAAAGCCCCCACTGAGGATGCAGAGCCCGCGCCAACGCCTCTGCCCCAGCAGCGGGGCAGGGGGCCTGACCCCCACCCCCTGCAGCCTCCCCAGCCCCGTAGAGTTGCGTTTGGCCGTTACTAAAATCCAGAACGGTGTCCGTGGCAGGTCGCCCGTGCAGACCATGAGCCCACCCCCCAGTTATTATTAGAAGCCAGCGAGATATTGAAATCCAAAACCAAAGCAGCGGCTCTGTGCTCAGGGACATGCTGGGGTGGCCAAGGGGATGCACCAGGATCGAGCCAGGCCCAGCTCTGCCCTGCATCTTCAAACAACTCAACAACCACAAAGAGTCACCAGCCCCCGGCAAACCCCRAGTGGGGACCAGGGGAAGGTGACTGCAGAGAAGCCCATCCCGCTGCAGCAGGGTCTGGCCAGGGAGATGCTCGGCGGCCGAGAGCTGGGGACAGGAGGGCACCCTGCCGCATGGTGCCATAAACAACACCCGAGTTTACAAGGCCCCAGGGAGTAAGGAGGCTGTTATGTTACCAAATCCCCATCCGCCCAGGGAAATAGCAGGTGCTGAGGAACAGTGGCTGCCAAGATACAATATTTATATACGTATATATGTGTTTTAAGAAGTAAAATACAAAAATTGTCTGCGTGAGCAAGAGGAAGGTCGTGAGTGGTGGGAGAGAAGCCAGAAAGCTGCCAGTTCCTAATATTCATTTCACGTTGTCGGTGGGGGATGATGCTCTCCCATGCAATTCCCGCGTTACCAGTGGGGAAACTGAGGCAGGACAGACTCTTGGGATTTCCTGAGCCCCCTGCAACCCCAAACCCCCTGGGAACTGCCAGTACAAAGATGGATCCCTTGAGATACCCACTCCAAATATTGCTCACACGGATGGAGGCATTCTGGCAGGACTGCTCAAGGGATGCGAGACAGAGGGACAAGTCAGCAGAGCCAGCTCCCCCCTAAATCTGTTTTCACGGGGCTCCCCCAGCTGAGCTGTGGGGACCTTGGGGGAGCAGCAGCAGCAGGATGGGGGACACAGAGCCGCCTAATGCCCGTCCCACGAGAGCAGGGATCACAGGGCTCGCTCAGCCCCAAGGGGACCACCCCAGGGATGTCCCCCCCTCCCTGCTACCACCCCCAGGCAGGAGTGAGTGCCCCGTGGGGCTCAGCACTACCCTACGTGCCCCCCAGGACCCACGTGGAGGCAAAGCAGGACCGTCAGCCTCCCAGTCAGGGGTTTCCATCACACATCTTCCCCTCCCCGGGCGGGAAASGGGCTCGCGGGACCCGTCCTCCCCAGGGCTGGCATCCAGGAGCGGCTTCCAGTGCCAGCTGCTCCCCCAGGGAGGAAGAGGAGAGCTGGGGCAGGGGGAAGAAGAAAGACGTGCGTGGAGGGAACAGCATGAGAAAGCCAACCCACTGCCAATTGTGCCAAGTTGAGCAATGCTTGAAATGCCACCACGGGTTCCTCTTTTGTTCCCCTGGCCCTGAGGGGGGAAGTGGGGCCGGACGCCCCTGCCAGCTGAGCCCCCACACCCTCTCCTCATTTCATTTCTAGCAAAGCCAAAGCCTCTCGGGTTTCCCCGCAGCATCCCCAGCTCAGCCGGATGGTGCCAACAGTGCATGTTAGCAAGAGAGAGCTTGGGCCAAAGGGAACATGCCCATCCTTCAGGGTCACTGCAGAAACAAGCCATCCCCTCCGGCAGCCACCAAGCACCGGCACGCTGTGATCCCTCCCTGCCCTCCCTTCCTGGCTCCCTCCTCTCTCCAAGATAAATATTTCGGCTTTTTCCTCCTTCCAGGCAGCAGCGCTCAGCAACTCCGCATATTTTCAGCAGGTGAGCAGCAGCTTGGGCACCTGCAGCYGGTGACGCTGGGGCAGCAGCAGCCTCGTCCTGCACCCACCCAAGGCAGCAGCGATGCTTGTGATGCCCCAGGGCATCCCCAACAAAGGCAGCATGCACATAAGGCGCTGCCTTGTCCCCATCCCCAACCCCACCACTGACACAGCATTAAAAAGACACCCAAAATTGGGACAGGCRAGGCGGTGCACAGCAGCCCTCCTTGAAAGGCAAACCCGGGGGAACCGCGCATCAGCTTAATTAGAGGGGAGAGAGGCAAGTGGCTGTAAACCGGAGAAGAGAGGAGAGGAGCCTCGTTAAAGGTTATGCAACAATTTCTTAATCAACCGAGGCTGCTCCGCAGAGTGTGGCCGACGCAGCCGCTCGGGGTTTGGCCGGCGCCCACTCTTGGCTGTGGCCACCCAGGCTCWGGTTGCAGGCAGGGTGGGTGCAGGCAGCAATTGCCAGCGCCTGTCTGACGGCAAGCGGGGATGTAATGCAAAGTGACGGTGTTTACTCTCCGCAGACATGAGTGCATTGGGTCCCCACAGCCTGCTCAGTGCTGGCCGCCCCGACCCATCACTGGTGCCCCTCCATCAACAAAGGATGCTGAGCTGAAAACCTCTCCAGCAGCAAGGAGATGCCGGGAAAGCAGGGCACACGACACGCTGCTCGGCCATGGCACCGTGTGAGCGATTCCCCCGGCGGGGAACCAGCCTTGGTAATTTTAGAAAATGCCAGTTTGCTAAACCACCCGCCACACCTCCAGCGCCAGCCTGCAAGCTTCGCGTTCTCCCCAGCTTTTATTTGGGCAGGCGTGGGCCGGCCGGGAGGAGCGAGGAGCGCCCAGCGCTGCCAGCTCGCCCAGCCAGCTGCTCCCCCGGCTGTCCCAGCAGCTGGAGTCGTGGGAACACACCAGAAATCGCTAGAAAAGCATGAAAACATAAATCACACTCCCCATCCACAACTCGGGTTGGGGCTGGAGGCAATGGGAAGCCGCCGTTTGTGCTGTTTCTAAACTTGCTGGGTTGGTGCTGGGTTCACTGTGTCTCTCTACCAGCTTGAAGGGAAACGACAGCCAAGGACAGGGGCTGAAACACCGAGACCGTGGGCACCTCCGAGAGCGGTGCTTGACTCCCAGGGAGCCAGCTGGAGCACAGTTAAACGGGCACTCGAGCCTTGACATCCCTCCAGCACCAGCAGCCTACTCGTGCCACCACACCCGGATTGGTACAGGGGGACGCATCCTGCACCCGTCCCGCTACCCTCGTACCCAACAGCCTCACARACTGAAGCATCCTCATCATCATGCTCTGGTCGTGGAGCACTGCTGGTGGTGAGGGAGGAGGAAGAGGAGGAGGAAGCTCCCACCGACACTCCTGGCCAGCATACATGCTTTTTTTTCTACTTTTTTTATAAATAAAATAAAATCCACATATTTAATGGTGATGAGGTATTTCAAGCCACACTCATTAGCACCTGCTGCGAGCATCTCCGAAAGCAGCGCTCATTCATCCCGTCTGCCCACGCGCCCTCAGCAGCCATAGTGGGAGGGGTGGGGGGAGGTCCCCGGGATCTGTGTCACCCCAMAGGGAACCGGCACGAGGACACTGGCACCAACCTCGTGTCCCCTGCGCTGCTCCARCCAGGCAAGGTGAGATGAGATGGGAGGGCACCTGCTTCCCTGCCCCGCCGGGCAGCATAACTCCCTGCAGAGACCTGACAGATTCGTCTCCCCCACCACTGCCCGAGTAGGGCAGGATCAGGCCCCGTAGGAGCTGCCAACAGCGTTTTCCCCTTCCCCCTCCTCCAGCCCAGCTGCAGCTCGGGGCTGTGGGAGGTGGGAACGAGGCACCAAACCCGGCCATAAATAATCTCCCGAGCACAGCCAGGTTTTGCAGCCTTTCCCCCACCTTCCTCCGGCAAACCTGGGAGCGTCCTGGATTCCTAACCTGGAAAAGGAGTGAGACGCTGGAAAGAGCAGAGAGTTTCTCCCCTCTTCTGAAAGGATGGGGATGAAAAGCAGCAGCCTCAGGGCGAGTTGTAGCCTCACCCGGCTCCGTGGGCAGCACCGGACACGGTGCAGGGACGGTGACACCYACGGGTGCACGAACCACGGCCCCTCCACCCCTTTCCCACCCCAGGAAAATTTCCTCTCATGATTAAGACACGGGATTGTCAGAAAGATCCTGCCTCACATCGCTTTTCCTGTACGCCTGGAGGCAAATCATCTCATCTGCCATATGCATCAGTTCAGCGTATAAAATTTGTGGAATAATAACAACAAGGATTCTTCTCCCTCCCATGCTTTCTCATGTCTGTTGGGAGCGCAGGCTCCCCAGGACGTCATCGGCTGCCTGAGCACACCACGGTGCCCAGCGCTGCTGCACCCATGGGTGCCACATTACACAAGCATATGCTGCTACTCAGGCCGGCTGTCCTTGGAAGATAGTGCAGGCAAAAATAACATAGCCGGCTCTCCTCACCCTCCCCCGGGGTATTTAACGCTAACGCGATAATCTCCTCTCCCCACACACACGCGCGTTTTCTTGGAAGAGCAATAAAGGAGAATAAAAATGTGAGTCTGGGAATGCTGGACGTTTTCTAAGCCACCGCCCCGGCAAGGCTTGGGCAGCCAAAAGGCAAGGGGGGGGATGCCCGCAGCTCCGGGACATCCCAATAGGGACCCGGGGGGAAGTACAGCCACTCGGCACCTTGGCCGCACCCCACCTCAGCACCACCAGCACACCCCAGCCAGGAAACCCACCCCAGCTTAATCCACTTAGGCCTGAAAAATTGGGCAGTAGAAAATTGGTAGTGGGTAGGGACCACGGTTTGGGGGGATAAGTGGATTTTTGGCAGGTTCCTGTGAGGCTGGAGGCAGAACGAGCTGGGCTGTCACAGGCACGCCCTCGCCAACCGACCCCCGGCTTCAGCCTGGCAGCAGCCTTCAGGGCTGCAAACACCAAAATCTCTGTCAATGCCAAAATCTCCACCACGGCAGTGGCTCAACCCAGGCAGGCTCTTGGCAAAAGCACCCCGGGCGCTGCGTGCATGTGAATCCTCGGTGGGGATGTATTAGTTCAGTCACGCAGATCTATTGATTCAGGAGCACTAATCAGTCTTCGCTGTTCAAATGCTGACCTCAATTAGAGCCAGTTTTCCTTTTTTTCCCCTCTTTTTTTTCCCCTTTGCTGGATCCTTCCCCTTGGCTCTGCTAGTTTAAATACATTGGCCTTTGGGAGACTCGGCGTCAACTGTACATTTGTATCTAATTTATAGTCGGGCTCTTCACAGCCTTAATGAGCAYGCCTCTAAAGAAAAGGGGGAAATAAAAAAAAAAAGACACCTACTGCAGGGAATGTTTGCTGCCAGGCTCRGAGCCACTCAGTCATTAAGGAGGATTTGGAGATGGCACTGCCAGCTCCAAGCTCCCGGTTTGAACAAATCCCAGATTCAGATGATGCTCAGCTGGAGAGACGGCACAGCCTTTCCCCAGGAGTTATCCCATCTATGCCATGCACATCCCAAAGAAGGAGCGTGGCTCTGTCCTGCTGCAGCCCCCCCGGCCTCCAGCCCCCTGCTAGCTGGGAATGCAACGGCCCCTGAAGTTGCTCTAATTCTCATTATTTCCTTCCAATGATTTCCTATCCRTGGCATCCCAAGCTGGGATTTCTGATTTAATTAAACCTCGCTGAGCTGGCTGCAGCCCTCCTTCGAGGCCAGCGCTGATGCTGTTATCACTGAGCCTCCCACACATGGCGGGACGAGCCCGTGTCGATGCTGGGGGGACAGAGGGGGCAACTCCTGCCTAATGCTGGCACACAGCTCCCTGCTAAAGTTCATGGCTTGGGTCTAATCCCCATCCCAGAAGCACCACATATTTGTCAGGGTAAAAAGCCCATAGCTGGAGATTTTACCCSATTTCCCTATTTTTATTTAATTTTTTTTACCAGCTCGCTGCTGTTTGAATGGAGCCGTGGGATCTTCAGCCCAGTGCCAAAACCACATTGGAAACCAAAAACTGACTTCATTAGGCTGGAGAGGGAGAGGCAGGCTGCGCTCCCCAGCTCTGCCTGGGGTCTAAAATAAACCCAAAGAAAGCTTTTCCCAGGTCTTCGATGCCAAAGGAGGGGAGCAGGGTGCTGAGGGCACCCATGGGGACCCTTGGCTCCAGCACCGGCTCTGTGCAGGAGAAACGAGCTCCCCAGCAGAGGCAAGAGCACTCAATAAAGCCACCCAAAATTGCAGGTTAATTCTCTGCCTAGGGACAACCGGTGCTGGGGATGGACAGCAGGGAGGTGGCTGTGACAAGGACTTCCCAGGTTGGGGTTTTCTCTTTCATAGAATCATAGAATCATTAAGGTTGGAAAAGACCTCTAAGATCATCGAGTCCAACCATCAACCCAGTACAAATGCCCACTAAACCATGTCCTGAAGCACCTCATCCACACGTTTTTTGAACACCTCCAGGGATGGTGACTCCACCACTTCCCTGGGCAGCCTGTTCCAATGCCTGACTACCCTTTCAGTGAAGAAATTTTTCCTAATATCCAATCTAAACTTCCCCTGGCGCAACTTGAGGCCATTTCCTCTCGTCCTATCAATTTGCCTGGAGTACAGCAAGTTGTCTATAAAGGTTTCCCGCAACACCAGCRGGAAGCAGAGACACACAAAATCGGGTATTTTGCTCTCGCTCACCAGCCACCCTGACCAGTTCCAGCAGAATCTGGAAGAGGAGTACAAGATACCTCAAAGATAATTAAACTCCCCCAGTTTGCACCCAAAATTGCCAGCTACGTAGAGGAGGAGCAGGAAAAGCATGCCCCATCCCTGGGGAGAGGCAGAGCACTGGCATGCCCCAGGCTCGGTGCCCGGCTGGTCTCGGCACGCTGGCTAACCAGCCAGCACAGCCTCGGTTTTCACATGAAACAGTACCCAGTCCTGCTTTAAAAGATAAGCTGGAATCACAGTCTCGAGAGCCACCAGCTGCCCCACTGGCCATGGCAGCTCAGCCCAATGGGGTTATACTGGTGCATTACCTGGACGCCAAATCGCTCCTGCTTTTTGCCATTTATTGTGGCTATCTTATTATTTTTTTCTCCTAAACTCTAAACCATTAAGTGTCCAACACAAGCAGCAGAGGAGAGGCAGCAAAGCACTCTGGACCGATCACATTGCAAACCACCTTTTACGGGCACAGGGCGAGGTCTGCAGTGAGATTTCAGGGCGAGGGGAGGGATTTTCCATCAGGATGGAGCTGGGAAGGGGGGAAGGCAGCTGCCGGTGCCTTGAGAGCCCCAGCACCTCAACAAGCAGGCAAAAACGGGGACATCACAACAACTGCAGAGTGGCTCTCTGTGGCCAGCCCCAACGGCCAGAAGAGCTTTGGCACAGAGATTTTCCAGTTGTAATGTCCATYCATCATGGCACTGACCAGGACGGACCCACAACCCCAAACTGGCCAGCAGGAACCACCGAGAGGTGGAGAACACCAGCCCTGCTCTTGGCCAGCATTTATCTTCCCACAACAGATAAACCATTGGTAAAACTTTGAAAAGCCTCGACCGTTTTGAAGTCCCACCCGACAAGCACTTGAGCAAAGTCAGAGCTTAAGTCCCCCAGAAAGCCAGTGGGACTTGGACACTGCTGAACATGTTATCTAACCGTGTCTCCCAGCCCCCCACAGAGCCAGCACCAGACAGGAGGAGAAAAATAAATTAAAGAGAAAAGGTTGGTCTGAAAGTTCACCAAAAACAAAATATTAACCAGCTCAGTTCACAGCGTTAAAAAAAAMCCCAAACATGTAAACCTTCCCAATGCAATCACATTTATTTGCAGGAGTGTTTACAGAAACCAGAGATACTCCTAAGTGTCCATGCAATGTGTTTTTAATGGTAAGTTTGCAACAATGGGGGAAGAAGGGCTGAAATGCCTTTGCAAGAAATGCTTCAACAGCTCCAAATAAAGGGATTCCTAAAATTTTCAGCCTGCTAGCAGATAAATTCAGGAAACGGCTGCATTTGCTGAAGCGATTCAGTGTGAATGCTGCACCCAGCACGTGCGCGCAACTTGATGCCCGCAGCATTTTACAAGAGCCGGGGCTGCTCTGGGCCCGCACAGCCCCGCCGCACCACGGTGTAACCCTGGCAGACCCCTCACAACCGACAGCTACAAATCCTAATGAACCCGTAACAGCTAGGGCTAGTTAACGAGGTGCCGAGCAAGCCGTAGCAGGGGGCTCCGTGGAGAGCTGCTGCACGTCCTGCTGCCTCCCCTTTGCTGGATGCTGCCCATCAAGTAACAACGTTCCCAGCCTCTACACCCCATTTTGGCAGCTTGGAAAACCCCAGCTCGGGAGACTAAGGACAAGGTGACCCCATACACAGCAAGGAAAACCAGCCTGCGAGTGCCTGCAAATATCCTGCTGTGAAACTGTTTGCCTGCGGCGAGGTAGTTTCCAGCCCCCCCAGTCCTGAGCACTTCTTATTTTTCTCCCCCTTCAGCAACACAAAGCCCATCGGACGATTAATTCAAATCATTTTTCCTCCCAAGACCTGCTGTCCTCGTGAGAAAAAAAAAAAAAACAAAACCCAAGCAGCATGCACCTTGCCCATCTTCATCAGCCTGGGAACATCCCACCGGGCTGCAGCCCGGGGCCACGTTACAAGCCTGACTCCTGCGAAGCCCCTGGGGTCCTGCAGTGATGGGTTCACCTCGGGATAAACCCCCCCCCCCCCCCCCCCCCCCCCCCCCCCCCGAGAGGAGATTTAACGCAGGGATGCTAAAAAACTACCAGGCCCGTTTCCATGGGTACGTGAGGCACATGTTGCTATGTGATGTTCGGTCCGTTACCATGGAGACGGCAGGGATGTCACCACACAGGGCTTATTAGTTGCCATGGCTATTAAAAGGCTCTTGTCCTCTGGGGACCTCGAACAACCAGGGCCACCAGCTTCCCCTGCGCCTCTCTCTGGGATGCCACACTGGGAGCCCAGTGGRGACCTGGCCATGCAGGTCCTCAGGACCAGGCAGGTCCCTGAAGCCACGGTGATGGGCACCTCTGAGCTAAGATCAAGTGGCCCAGCMCCACATTTTCCCACTGAAAGCAGCATCACTCCCTCAGGCCACCATGCACCCCAGCCCACGGGGTGCCTTATCCATACATGAGCAGAGCATCCCAGAAATGGGGATTTATTGGCAGGGTTACAGTTGAGAGAGACACCCTAACCCCCTGAGCTGAGGACGCAGAAGGGCCCAGTTGCCATCTGCCCACTGAACCCTGTTATACCTCCCATTGGCACAGCAGGGAGCAGAAATCTTTGCTCTGCTTTAGAGGTGACTGTATGACCAAAACCACGTGTTACCAAGCAGAAACACAACAGGACTCAGCCCTTACAGACAAGGCAGTGCCACAAAATAAATGTAAGAGCATCGTCCACCCCAAGGTCCTGCAGATAGCCCTAACCTGGAATTCCACATGGGGAACTGAAGCTAAAAAAAAAAAAAAAAATATCAGATCCTGAGGCTGGCGTTTATCTGGGATCAGACACCCCACTTTGCTGCAGGTGACAGCTTTTCGTTTTACCTCAGTGCGTGCTTTGCACGGCTGCAGCCATCCCGGCAATGTGAGCGAATCTGACACTGAACAACGTGCTAAGCAGAGCAGGCTCCCATGGGACCATCCAAAACCACAGAGCTGCTCAGTTACTCTCTAAGGACCAGCACAGCAACTGCCCATAGGTTCATTTGACATCTCCATGGCCAGATTTTCAGCCCTTCCCTCCCTCCTCCTCCTTCCTCAGCCTGCTGCAAACAGACACACAGCGCGGTACAGTCCCTGCCTGCTATTTCCAAAGTCCATTTCTCCGAGCGCAGAGAGCTCCTTGCTCCCTTCTCCAGCCCCTGCAGACACCTGGGCTACCAGCCCCCAGAACCCCAGTGCAGGATCTGGCCCCCAGCCTCACCCGGCTCTCGGCAGCTCCCAAGCGCAGCTTCACACCCCAGCTCAGATCACAGCCCTGAACCCGCTGCTCCATCTTCTTTCTAATTGCATTCCAGGAGGCGAAAGAAAGATGCAAGAAAGTCCTGACTTTTATTTATTTTTATTTTAGACAGGCCCAGGCCTCCGCTGCAAAGCCCCCATGCTGCCCAGCCAGGACCGCATCTGAACGCATCTCTATCCGATCGCAAACCGCTTCCCCAACAAGCTCAAAGTGGGCTTTTATGTGGCCATATAAACCCCTATGGAAAATACTTACAGGCTTTATTAAATAAATTAAAGGTATTATTTTCTCATCATTTTGTTAGATTTTCTAGGAAGGATGTAATTTTTCGTTTAACTCCATTGGATGAAAAAACCCACAACTGAAAACCTACAGAAAGGTATATTACACTGTAGTGGAAAATTAGATTCCTCCTACACAATACTATAGGATGATTTAAATATAACATATAGGAATATAACATGTTATTAAATTGTATAGTATCTTTCTAGAAAGACCTACAGTATAGGATTCTAAAAATTACTCCCAAAATCTATTATGTTTCAATCTAGCCCAGCTGGTTTCCTTTCTATTACATGCTGCAAGACTTCTCCTGAAAGTTTAGGGTTTTAATTGTGTCTTGAAACACTGCTGAGAATGGCTCCAAACTCCTCCGGACGCAACAAACTCAAGCAGGAAACACCCAGCCTTGGGGCAGGAGGGATGCGGGGAAGGATGCGACCCTGCTCTCTCCCACAGTCAAAAAACACCTTTATTGGCAGAGGGGAGAGGGTCCCAGSAGGGGCAGAGCTGGTCCCAGCTCCTTGGCTTCATAGGCACAAAGCCACTCTGGATTTCAGTTTAACGGGTCCCACCCCACTCCCAGCACACGCTACCCCAAATATTAAAGGGGTTCAAATAGTTATCAGTGCCCCAGCATCATGCACCCATCTTCTTCCCCCTCTGTAAGAAAAAAGGGTTAGGGATAAAAGTTGCCTTTAGCTGTTGCCATAGAGACTCTCCAGCTCAGCACAGAAACCCCAAATCTTGTCAAAAATGGAAGAATTTAAGATTTTTATCAGTGAAAATGCACTGGAGGCCAGGAGCATCAATGCACATCCTTGCCTTACCAGTCTCTGCCTTCAGAAGCATTTGCCCCTCATTTAATAGCACTTTAAGAGCTGGCCAGGAGCGGGGACAGAAAAAGAGAGGAACAAAAGCAATGAAAACCCCATCCGCTTTCGAGTATTTTCTCTCCCCGCCAAAGGAGCCTCTTGCTGGTCAGGCTGATTTCTGTACCAACAACCCACCGGCCAAGCTGTTTGCATTCCCATTTCCTTCATCCGCTGCCAGAAAAAGAAAATAAAATTCAACAATACAAGCTAGGCAAAATATTTCCCGGAACTGCCGCTATTTCTCCCATAAACTTCACCTCGCAGCCAGTGCCGCCAGCAGCATGGGGGAGGAAAAATAAGAAGAAAATCCCAACTTATAGCACCACGAGATGTTTTTGTGACCGTCTCAAAATTGTTCTTTTCTGCTGCATCCTCCACATTTACTCCTGACCCGACTTCCACTGCAACCACAAATCAAACACGGTGGGATAAACTCACTGCTCTGGCATTTTCACTGCTTGGCAGAGCCCCGGCTCCGGCCGTGGCCCCCGGCTAAGACAAACACTGCCAGGAGCACGCTCCGGTGGCTGCCTTTCCCCCGCCAGCCTGGGCGGCACACTGCAGTGTGCCGAGGTGGCCGGAGGATCCTATTTTACTGCTGTTTAAGACTTGTGGTGAGTTTGGGAGGGGATTGCATCCGCCAGCAGCTCGGGTATGGCGCAGTGGTTTCACCAGGCAGTGGGGTGCTGGGGATAACCAAAGCTGCAGCGTTGGGGAAAAGCCTTTGGTGCCAAGGGGTGTTGTGTTTTGTGCCCAAGGATACAAAGTCTGAGGAATACCAAAACAAGGAACTTCAAAAAGGAGCAGTGTTGGCCCACGGAATATTGTTGTATGAGCTCAGCCTCTTCGGAGTGATGGAAAAAATCAGGCGCTGACCCCAAAGGGAGGGCGGGAGGACTCGGTGTGCGGGGGCCGAGCCGAGAGATGTGCCACCAGCATCCACCCAAGGGGCCCAGAGGGGAGCTGGGGAGGGACATGGGCACCCATGGCGGCACCTGCAAGGAGGGGGTACTCCCACACACACCCCAGCACCCCAAGCTGCTCCACAGCCCCGAAGCCGGGGAAGGACCCAGACCCGGGGGCTCAGGCAGGTGCCCCCACAAACCCCCTGGCACGCTGCCATAGAGGCGAGCTTGCTGTCAGCTTGCAGCCCAGGAAGGCTGAGGTGTCTCTCCAAAACCTTCCACCACCACCGAGTCCCCATCTGCTCAGTTTCTCAGCCAGCCCCTTGCGTTTACCTGCTGCCGCACACCCAGATGCCCACCAGGATGAAGGTTCATTTGCTTTCCGCTAACCCCATCCCTCCCTGTGCTAGGGGATGCATCCACATCACCATCAGCTCCTCCAGAAACCAAGAGCTGGAGTCAGGACTCAGCTGGCAAGGAAGGCACTTGAGGGAGATGGTGTGGATGGGGAGTTACAGGCTAAAAGAGCCACTCCAGCACCGGCTCATCTTTGGAAACAAGATGACTTTGGCTTGAAGGTCACTCCCACACTGGGAGTCACAAAGTTTTGTGACTCCTTTCTGTGCCTTTGCTCTTCTTCCATTGCAAAAGCAGGTCTCACCACCATGCTGCATGGCTCTGCTGAGCCCACGGCGGGTACATGTGTACATACACGCACACCGCGTGCAACCCTACAACTGCCCTGGAGTCCCCTGGCCACTCTCAGGGCTGCTGCCAGGCTCAGGGCAAGGGCTCTACACAAGGACCCTTCCTCCTCCCAGCTGCTCCTGCTGCCCCTTTGCTCTGGACTAAAGCAGCCAGGCACCCATGGGTACAGCCAAGCACCTGCATGGCCTTGAGATACAGGGCTGAGGCAGAGGGTACCATCTCCTGTCCTCAGATAAAGGCTATGGACCACTTTGAATCAGATTCACCAAATGCAGGGAAAGGCTCCCAAGCGCCCCATTCTGCCTGGCCCCCATCCCCCTTGAGCAGCTCCCTCGCCTGCTTTCTCTCTTGCTGTGCCTGTGTGTGGGTGTATTTGGAAACGAGATCTTTCCAGCTGAACTGCAAAATGAAATGCAGAGATCACAACTCCTCGAATAGCTTCAYTGCACACACACACACCCCCCCAACCTCCATCCTGCCCCCGATGCAAAATCCAGGCAATAGTGTTAAAAAAAAAAAAAAAAAAAATGGTGGAAAAATCAAGGTATTAGGCAGATGAAAGGAGGAGATTTGGGGGAGGGGAGGAGGAGGTGGCACAGCAAAGCGCTTTCGGTGCATCCTTTTGTCCCCCAATTCACCACCAGATTTACAGCTTGACTGCCACTTGCCCAACCCTCTGCGCTCCCAGAGCCGAGACAACCCAGTTTCATGGGGCTATGAGAAAAGGGAAGACAAAACCCAGCAAAAAGCCAAGCCCAAAACCCAGCTGCGAGATTTGAACATCCGCTGCTGGAAGATCCAGAGCCCATTTACTGAGACGAAGGAAGAAGCGTCTCCACCCTCGCTGCGGGTACCCCACACTGGCCTTGGGCTCCTCTGCTGTTTTCCAGCCTAGTAAAAGAGAGGATTCCCTCGTGCTGCTGCCACTAGCGGTTTCTGAAGAAGGAGGGGCTTCGATTTGCCCATGGTGGGGGAAATTGCTCCCACGGGAGCTGCGCGTCGGTGTCCAGGGCTGGAGGGGAGAGGCAGAGCCCGGGGAACGGGCTGTGGGAGGAGACAGGACATGCTCCATCCTAAGGGATGGGCTGGCAGGGTAAAATAGAAGCATTCTAACAAATACCCTCACATTAGCAGTGCCCAACCCAGGCAAGGGGATGCACCAGGGCCTGGAGCAATGGGAAAGGGGCAGGGAACACCACTCGCCTGGCCCAGGGACTTCTCCACTAWCATGGGCTGTGCCAGAGAACAAGGTCAACATGCACTGCCATAAGGAGAGTCGCGTAGGCAGTGAGTTATCCCTTACACAAAACAGAGCCAAAGACRTAGGAAGGAAACGTCCGCCTTAGCTAGAAGAAGGACAAACTGCTGTGGCTCAGCCGCCCAGGGATGTCCCAGCACCAGCTCCAGCCTTGCAAGACAGGGGACCACAACAGGTCAGCCTGGCCCATGCCATCACCAAACCATGAGTTTCCCAAGCTGCTGACTCCATGTGCACCCATGTACACATGGTACAACAAGCCCAGTACCTGGGACACTGAGAAGCTCGCCCACTCGGGCATGCTGAGACACGAAATGCCCCATGCCAGCATTGCTGGGGTGCCACAGCTCGTCCGGGGTTGGCATCTCATCCACTGGGTCACCCAGACTGGATCATCCGCACGGCATTGAGGGCTGAAAGGGAAGGTCTCACTCCTCTACCCGGGCTCACAGATACCTGACCCCCTCAGCTAGGGCTATCAAGGGGCAAGCTGAGATCCCCCAGCTTATCTCACCAAGGCATCTTCARCCCCCAAACAACTCCCTAAGGGGAACAAAATCCCAGGGCACAGGGAGAAAGGGAGCGGATGAGAGTACAAGATTCCAGCTGTGATCCATCCCAACTCCGGAGTTGAGGAGCTTCACCCGCGCCTCTCCCCCGAGTCGAATTGGGCTCCGCGCCCTCCAGCACCAAACYGGCCGGAGGATTACAAACAATAAAGCGATTTATGTGAGGCAGAGGCCTTCAAGATTTATGCCAAAYGCTCACAGTAAAGTGCAAACACATTCCCTTCTGCACGTGGCTGGGTCCTTTGTCAGAGGAATTTGGATTTTTGACCCCAGAAGTCAGGATGAGTCCCTGAAGGAGCATCAGAGACAGATCTGCACTGTGACCCCGAGCAGATTATGGTCCCAGGGGTATATCCTGAGACATATTTATGGTCCTCCGAAGCAAGATAAGTCAATAACCACATACAGTAGCAGTTACAAGTCAGATATTAATTTAATTCCTCTCCTCCCTGTCTGCCCAAATAAGCATTAATTCAATGGAGCATCAAGGCCCCGTTATTTATCATTCTTACAGGGGTTTCTATTTTCTCCTGTTAAGGTAGAATTGCTACAGCCAGGCTATCTAGACACAACGGTTCCTAAATTAAAGATACTCTGCATCCGACACAGGCACGGGGACCGCCATCCTGGACTCGGGTTTCAAGCTATTAGCAGYTAATGCTGAGGCAGAGGAGGCTGGTTAAAGCACAGCCCATCAAATGCCCTTGAAAGCCTTATTCRACCCGCAGCAGAAGGAACATTTTATTCCTACCGACCCCGGGGCTGAGCAGGAGCTGAGACGTTTGCTCCCTCCCGCAGGATACGGCCAACCCCACCCCCCCACTCCCCCCCAAAGGCATCACTCCCCACCACCCCCCAGAGCCAGGTTCCTCCCAAGTCTAGTCTCAACCCAGAGCTAAAAATGAACCTTATTCGTGATTAACATCTATATTTGCATAGCGTGGCTGGCAGCTTAACACCAAATAAATGTTTTGGCAGAGGGAGTCACAGGCATGGGGGCGAGCCCTGCCCTCCAGAAAGGAGCTTCAGCCTCGCCATGGGTTAATGAGCACTTTCTAATTGAATTAACAAATCATTAACAAGTCCTGTCCTCCGCCATCTGGGCAGGGGAGGGCTCTACCTTGGGCTGCTCCGGCCACCAGCACCTCGGGAGCACGCAGAGGCAGTCAATAACACCGTAGGAGTGAGTGCTAAACCCGACCTGATTAAGTTATGAATCACAGGAAATCCTGCAGGCATAAACCCCCCGGGGCGGTCGGGCTGCCAAGGTGTGTGAATTCCCGTGAATCCCCTCGCCCAGCTCCTCAGCTGCAGGTTTGCCTTCAGCCCCAGGGTTAGCGAGCATCTCGAGGCTGGTTCAGTGGATGCGCCAGGGTGAAATCTCTTGGAAGAGACCCAAATCAGAGATAAATATAAGGACACTTTAAATCAGGAACCCTGTAAGTGTGGGGCTAGCGGCTGGATTCCAGTAAATAAATCCCCTTTTCTTTATAAGTTTGTCTGTGCCAAGCTCCCAGCTCTCGCCCATCACCTGCTTTAGCATTTTGTTCCCATTTTCAGCCCCCTCCTGCCCTCACCCCGGGGTTTCGCATCCCGGCAGAAGGAGAGAGAAAGCAGGGAGGACACAAGCAACAAAAACCAAATCCACCAAACAACAGCCAGTCCCTTCCACCTAGGAAACACGTTAAAAATCCCAACCAAAACCACATTTCAGGCACCGGAGCCAAACAATTTCCATCCGCTTGTAACTAACGGGTGAACTTCTGAGGGTTAAGTCATGGGCACGTCCTGGTCCCACACACATGTGTTCAGCCCCGGCTTGGGGCTCACGCCGGGACCTGCCCAGCCATGCCGCACCTCGGGCACGCGATGCTGTTCCTGGCACCCCGACAGCCCGTTTCCCGTAAGGCAGTAACCAGCGCCATGGCAGTCATCACAGACATTGAGCCTGAAAGTTTCTCTCAGCAAATATTCAGGCTGAAATATGTGCTTTTTTCCATCTGCTCGAAGCCTCTTTTGCTGGGGCTTTGGTAGGAAGCAGATGTGAGAGCATCCCAAAGCACGATCGGTCGTTACTCACTCCATTATATAAAACCATGAGAATTTCCTTCTTTTTTTTTTTTTTTTTTTTTTTTTTTTTCTTAGCACCAGGCCAGATTCCTGGATGAGAGGCCAAGGCTGGTGAAAGCCAAAGCCAAATGAACCCAGGCTGGGGGAAACCTCTGTGTGCATCACCAACCAAGAGGAATATTTCACATCTAGGTCGTTTAGTGGAGAGCCAAGGCGCCGGGGAAGGGAAAGCCACGATCTGGCCTCGTAACAAACCCAGAAACACTTAGGCCTCCTAATTAAGTAGGAAATTCAACCCCCTCCAAACCACAGCAAAGCTTCAAAGCCCTCCCAACCTGACTCCGGATGCTCCTTCCCCGGTTCCCCGTGGACGGCCCCGCTCACCCGGACCCTCCTCCCCATCTGCAACGGCCAGTAAAGCCGCCGGGGGCAAAGGCTCCCCGGGGCTCCTCTTCCAAGGGAAAATGATTTCATGATCCAAATGAAAAAGCCATTGGGGAGGTTCATTTTGGCCAAAGGTTTCGCTCCCTTCCAGCAAAACAGTAGGAAAAGAAAAGGAGAGCTGAGAGAGTCCTGGGCAGGGAACTTGGGGCAATCAAATACTTGGTCTTTTCTGCACAGAAAAGAAAAAGTGAAACAGTTTAAAGTAAAAATGGGAAGAAGCATTTTTCAGCACGATGCCAAAACATCTGCAGGGGGTGTGGGGGGAGAAGAAAGCAGAAAATTTTCTATGCATCATAAAATCCTGGGCATTTCCAGACCGGCTCCAACACCCAGTGCTACTGAACGGGGGACACAGCATGAAAGTCGATCAAGTTGAGAGCAGGGAGTCTGCACGGATCAGCTGGGAGACACATCGGCCCCATGGATAAGCGGCGGCAAGGGTGGTCCAGCCCCATCCTGAATTACCGCCCGCCTGTCTGAGCCCCCCGGTCCTGGGCACGAAGGGCTGGGGAAGAGGCTGCGATACCCTCCCAGCCACCCTGYCTTGGCTCCTGGCCCCAAATGAAAAGCAGGTCTCCGGAAACGGCCCCTGCCGCCCCGCATGGGAGCCCTTGTTCCGGATTTCCTACAAGGAGCCAAAGCAGAGCCGTCCCTGAGCAGAGCAGGGTCCTCGGGCAGGACAGGGCCACCCCTCCCAGCTAGGGCTCCCCGCGCCGGGATGACATAACCATGAACTGCATGAGGCCGAGCCTTTTGTCTGCGCGCCGGGAGAGAGGGAGGGAAAGCAAGAAAGGAAGAAAGAAAGAAAACTTCTGGAAGTCATTACAATTCCTCTGCTCCAGCCTCCTTTTTGGCAGACAGCTTCCCTCTCCCCTTCCCTCCCCCCTCCCCACCAGCCCGCTTCAAAATGCCAGCCTATGATTTTTAAATGAGAAAAAGCTGCGCTGTACTCCAGCGCTTGGATAAACTCCTACACAAACTTCCAGATGTGACACAACAGCCTAGAAGAGGGAATTCACAGAAGAATCTCCTTAAAACACACACACACACAAGCAGGGAGCAAAGGAAGCGCCTGGCTGCCGGCACAGCCGGGCGATGGATGGGTCCAGAGATCCCTGGTGAGATGYGGTGCATTACCTAGATTAGGATCGAGCGGCTCCTGGTTCTGCCGGGGAGACAGCAATGAGAGGGATGTTGGCCCCTGCACCCAGCTCTGGGCAGTGAATGCCGCCTGCCACTCCTGCCAAGCTCCCGAAGGGTTTGTGAACAACAGGGAAGAGGTTTTGCAGTTATTTGTCCCCTGGGAGGAGAGAAATCACCGCCCTCACCTTCATGCTGCCCTTGGTAAAAGGTGATGGGTCCTGTTTCTCTCTGGGATCCTCACACGGGAGCTGGCGTGAGCCCAGGGATGTGCCAGCACCTGCCCCARGGAGCAGCAGGATGCTCCATCCCAGCCAGGGGGGAGCCGAGGGGCTGCTGGAGCCCCCCCAGCCTGGCATCAGCCGGGCAAGTCGTGTTTCTCATTTCCCACCAGGAGCTGGGGAAGGGGCACAGAGCCAGCGGAGGCTCGGCCGCTGCGGCAGTGTTGCCCTCTGCCCGGGGAGGGATGGGAGGCACCGGCCGGTGAACTGGGTCACGGAGAGAAACAAGTTCAAGTGCCCTGAGACTGATCAGACACAGGTGAAGCAAATGGATTCTGACCCCTTTACRGGGTTTTTAAAGCAAAACAAGATGCCTTTCAAGTCCGACCTCTCAAACTGAAGCTTTTTGCTTTGTTAAACCCAAAAGTGACGTTGGAACAAACATAACAAAGTTTAAAGGACACTATGTATGCTTTCCCCTCAAAACACACCCTTTTGATAACAAAAAYACTATATTTTTAAATCTGTGCTCCAGCTGAACCCTTCAAATAGCAGCACATGCAGCACTTCGCTCTCCCCATGAGCCGGCACAGCCGAGGAGGGGACGAGGACCCCGAGTACCCCCCGAGGTGACAGGGGTCCCACTTGCCCACTGTGCACACCACAGACATCCCCAMAGGAGGGAGCACTTCGGGAGGCACTGCCAGGGTTAGGAAGCCCAAACCGTAGCAGAGCTCCTGTCCTCACCACACAGGAGGCTCCTTGCTCCAGTGCAGTTGGACACATGGACATGCCCCTCCTGGAGAGCTGGATCCGGCTGGGCCAGCACACAGACCCACAGGGCTTGGGGCAAGCTCAGCGGGTGAGGCCTGACCAGCCACCTCGGTGGGGCCAGCGCCTTCCACAATGTGCCAAGCTCCGGCACAGCAGCTCCAGCTGTCCTGTGAGCCAGCCCGGCACAGACCTCAGCTGTGCCTTGGCATGAGGCCCTGAGGGCTCCGGGCCCGCTCCTGGAGGCCGCTGGTCATCTGCAGCTCTGCTGACTTCCAGCAAAAGCTGGGGGCACTCGGCAGCTCCCCGGGACGGAGCCTTTGATCATCCACCTCTCGCTAATGGGAAGCTAGTGGAGCCGTGTGAGGAGGCTGCTGGAAGAGCCCTCTGGGTTTTATTGTAGACCAAAGGCAGAAGGCAGGGCTGGTTACCGTGACTGGATCGAGATGTGTTTCTCTCCCAAATCCATTTTCCAAACCCAAATCCCAGGGATCACGCACCAGAGCAGCCAGGCGAGCTGGGAGCGTTCCTCCCAGCACCACCCAAACCTCCCCTTCCCAGCAAGGGCTTTCATGGAGCTTCCCTTCAACCTCCGAACCAGGAGGAAAAGATAGGATTTCAACCAATTTGGGGGTGTCTCCCCAGAACGGCACCTTTCAGCAGCTTTTCGCAGCTCCCCCGCCGTTGCCGGTGTGCTGCTCTCCAGGCAGCAGCGCTCTGCAGGCAGATACCGTGCGGGGGAAGAGGCAGATTTCAGTACTACAATAGAGATCAGAGGCCCTTTCAGTTACACTGTTATTTTCCTATTCAGAGCTCTTAACACCAAGCAGTAGCATCCTCCCCACTTTCTCCATCCCCGCTCTTCAATCACTCCGCAACTCCCAAGAAATAGCCTCGTTTCTTGTCTCTGATCAGAGGAGCAGCCTGGCACAGACCCTGCTACAGCCTTTCATCCTCCCAGCCTTCATGTGGTTTTATTTTATAAGTGAAAGTCAAGTAACCAGCTTGCCTCCTCTTTTTCCCCCCACCCAGAGATGCCGGCTTCTCCTCTCACTGCCTCGCTGGCACGCACACCAGGACGCCCTGCCTGATGCCGCAGCCCTTCCCAGCCCTGAGCTTGTGGATCCAACGCTGTGACCATTAAACACGTCCCACCCGTGTCCCTGCTCCTTCCCTTTTGACCCAGGTGGTCCTCACCCGGGGCAGAGCCTTTCATCCTGGAGCCAAGAGGAACACAAGGGTGGGGAAACCAGGCTTGTCCCCCCTGGTCTCCATCACATGGCATGCCTCACCCCAGCCGGGTTTTCACTCAAAGACCACAATGGAGTGGAGAGGGAGGACAGCTTTGCAAGTTAAAACCCCAAAGTTTCAGGGTCTGGAGTATTTCTGTATCAGGACAAACTTCATGACCTCTTTTTAGCCCTAAGGGAGAGAATGAGCAGGAGAGCAGCACAGGTCACCTCATCTCTGCTCAGACAGCAAGGGAGAATCCTCCCTAGCCCAGGCAGAGGATGCTCTGAATGGGTAGAAAAGCCCGACAAACCACCTTGACAGGACTTCGCATCCTTGCTGGACACTCAGCACATCAACCGTCACCCTCTCCCTAACCCCACATCCCAGCCTCGGCTACCATGGTCACACAAGCTGCCTGGACAGGGATGGAAAACAGTATCCCAGGAGCTCCGGCGGCACCCCAGGGGTACGAGCTGCCCTTCCCGGGGCAGGCAAGGGAGCTGTGGGTGCAGGAGCAGCTCCAGTACCTCCTCCTGACACCCCGTCGACAGCAAAGTTTATCAGCCAGATTAGAGCACCGTAAACCCACCTTGCCAAGCCAGCAAGCCGTGCATCTCCACAGGCACAGCTCAAACAAGAGCCCTCCCATCCAATTTCTGCACGGGCAGCCAGCCTTATCCGTGGAAAGGTAAAAACCACCTGAGAGAGCAGCAGAAGCCAGTGAAAGCCCCAAATCCCCCCCAAGTCCGGGTCAGGATTCACCAGCCACGTGAGCCCAAGCACTGTCACTCCTCTCCAGGGCAGCTGGTGGCAACAAAGACTTTCCAGCAACGTGATTGTATGGTTTTAGCACCTGGGCATGATTCCTAGAAGATTACAGCCTGAGAAGAGTCACTTCACTGGCCCACCACACTAAAGGGAAAAAAAAAAAAGTATTAAATATAAACAAGCACTGGGCTCAGCTCCGTCACTCGGGCTGCAGACAGCCAAAGCGACGAGCAAGATGCTGCTCTGCTGAACGGCCCAGCGAGTGATGGGACACAGTGTGGGTGCCAAGCCAGCCACTGCTTTCCTCTCATCTGTAGGCTGAACTGCTTTTTTTGTGTTGTTTTTAAATAAACTCCCCCAATYCTGGGTCAGTGACCCTGAAAACAAACAGCCGCATGCAGACATATGACTTGGAGACCCACAGCATCGTCCCCCGTGGCTCCCAGCAAGAGCCTTTCTCTGTTGGTAAGGAGTGAAAAATTAGCGACAAGGAAAATCCCAGCTTGCAGGGCTGCACGTAATGCTCATCCCCTGCTTGCAGGTGCTCACAATACCACTAATTTTCCAAGGACAAAAGTTAATCTGCTTGTATTTGCAGCCACAGAGGAGAAGACACATTGCAAGCCATTATTGGGGTAGGTGATTTTACTGAAAACAACTAAAAACATGCAGGTGTTAACACCTGCTTCAAAACAACATCATTAGGAAGAAAAAAAAAAAAAGATACTTGAAAACGTATTTAAAATCAGCAATCATAAATAATATTAGTCATAGTAGGCAATCAGAACACACTGACTTGCAGCCTGTCATTAATATTTCTTCCCAAAACAGAAGGCTTCCCAAAGTTGCAAGATTTCCTAAGATGCTTAAATAAACGCAGCTTTGAACTGCTTAACTGGTGTGAAAGAAATTTGGGGTGAAACTGCTGGGAGTATTCATGACTGGGAAGAGAAATCTTGTTTTTCCCCTCCTGGGGGACATTTTAGGAAAGAAGGCAGCCTGTTTATCAGATACATTCTTGCTGAAGCTCAAGTAGAACAATATTCACAACTCTGGCAGAGCCTCACCACTCTTCCCGGGCACACGGACTGCAGCCGAGACGTAATTCCTAACGGTTCCCCCACACCAGGAGCAGAGGAGGACTCGCACAGGATATTCTGGCCCTCTGTACCATGTAACATGTCCTCCCCGCTACCGCACAGCCTCTCCCACTCCAGATGTGGGTTTGCTGCCCATACGTCCTTGCCTGCCTTTTGCACAGGCAGAGCAGCGTGGACCCAGTAACCTCCCGTTCAGTCAGGCAGTGTCTGCCTCTCCCGCACCAGCCCCTGCTGGAAGCCACATCGCTTCACTTCATTTCAGGTTTTTGTTTCTGCAATTAATAAATGGAACTGGAGTTTGGGGATGGTAAAACACTTGCGATGCTACAAACCGTGTGCTGGTTGCAACTCAGCTCCAAGCAAGGCTTTAAAGGCACCAAGACCATGGCAAGAAGCAATTCTTCTATTGTCTGTTCTATTTCTCCCCCCCCTCCACCCCCTTCTTTTGAAAGCTTAAACTTGACTAAAGCGGCTCAGACACAGAGCCTGTGCCAGAGCAGACAGGGAGTTTGGAAGGAGACCAGACGCCTTTGCGGGGTCACGGCTCACCCCAGGACCTGGCAAGCAGCAGCCCTTGGCTGATGCATGCCCCGGGGACCATGATCCCCGCCTTGCCCGGACCACTCCAAGCAAGAAGCATTCCCCCAAGGGACTGCAGAGAGTGGGTCCTTTGGCTGGCCTCGCATGCCGTGAATTATTTAGGGACCCTGGACCCCGGCAGTAAGCCAACCCCCCTAGCACCACCGCCTCTCCCCCCAGATTGCACCCCCCTTRAAACCCTCGGCGAAGGGACCGGGGAGCCTAAAATGGGCGAGAAACGGGGTCAGGGAGGAAGAATGGTTCTGCAAGGCGGGGGGAGACTGGGGTTAGGGTCCCTCGGTGTGCCGGGGGGAGCGGGGACACCAGAGGCCGGCCGATCCCCGGGCAGGAAGGGCCGCCCAGGGCTCCCGCCCCGACTCCCGTGGAGCGGCGCGGCGGAGCCCGCGGGAGCCGGGGCATCGCAGCGGGGCGGCCGGGGGAGTGGAGCCCCACATCCCCCTCCAGCCCCGCACCTCGCCAGGGACCGCCGAGCCCCCTACAACAGCCCACAAAACTTCCCGGCCGAGCACCGGAGAGGGGGCGAGCACCGCCCGGGTGCCCCCCCCCAAAACCGCGGGGACAGAGGGCGATGGGTGCCCCCAAACCCCAGCTCCTTCCCCATCACCCGGCGGGCTCCAGCAGGGAGGTGCCCCCGACACTGCCCGCCGCTCCGGGGGTGGGAGTGGGGGCCCGCGGGGCTTACCTCGCTGCCGGCACCTGCAAAGGATACGGGTTACAGACCAGCCGGAGGCACCAGCTCCGCGGCCGGCTCTCCTGGCTCAGGTAGAAGAAGACGACGGGGGCCAGCGCCGGGTAAGGCAGCGCCTCCGCCTCTGAGTCGCCGCTGCCCACTTCCCTGTCCCCCGGCCCCGGGCGGCCCCCGGCCCCGGACAGGTCATTAAGGCGGATGAAAGTCTTGGCTCTGCCCGGCTCCGGCTCCTCTTCGGCCGCTCGCGGTCCATCCTCGTCCATCCTCCGGCCGGCGGCCCCGGGGGGAGTCGGGGCGACGCGGGGCGAGCCGGGGGGGCGCCTAGAGGGGCGCGGCCATGGCGGGGCCGGGGGGCTGGGGGCTGCGGCGGGGCGGCTTCAGCGCCGGGGTGGCATGGCCGGGCGAGCCGCTGCCTCGCCCCCCGCCGGGGCCGGGGCCGGGCCGCCCCCCTCGCCCTGCCCTGCCGTCTGCGGACTCCGTAGCTCCTCCTCGCCGTGCCTCCGGGGGCCCGAGCCGGGCGAGCCGCGGGCAGGGAGGCGGCGGCGGGGCGGCCCCCGCTGCCGGTGCTGGCCCCCACCCGCGGGGCGGGCCGCCCTAGCGCCTCTGCCTGCCCCCTCCGCGCCCCAACATCTGCCCGGGGCGGCGGGTGCTGCCCGGCGCGGCGGGTGCTGCCCGGCGCCCCGGGGACGGGCGGCGGCGGCGGAGGATGCTCCCGCGGGCGGCCGCGCCGAGCCGAGCGCTCCGCACAGCTGGATCCCTCACTCCAACTTCAAGTCCCGGCTCCTCCTCCCCTCGCCGCCAATGGGAGCTCGCCCTCGGCCCCTCTGCGCCTTCCCATTGGCTGCCGCGGCTGTCCGTCCGGAAGGCACAGCTGGCCGGGCAGGCACGGTCCCCCGGCGCGGCGGCGGGGCTGGACGGGGCGCACCCGCCCGGCGCTGCCCGGCTGGGGGTCGGGCCCGGTCACCCCCTGCCGTGGGGGGTGCGGGGGACGGGACCTGCAGCGCCGAGCGCTGGATGCGGGCGTGGGAAGGAGCCCTGCGCTGCGTTAGACAGAGGCAGACCCCGGTGGGACCCACTGCAGCACCACGAGAGGGGGAAGCCGAGGAGCGGCAAGGGGGGGAGATGGGGCAGGGGAAGGACGTAATGGGGCAGGGGGAGACCATCTCGGCTCGGCCGCTCCCGCCGCAGGGCAGGAGCCCCAGGCGAGGGAGGCCGAGGTGCCGAGGGCAGCAGGAGCCGGTACCGGGAGCGGGGCGTACGCCAGCTGCAGCCCCCGGTAGCCCGGGATTCAGCGCTCTCCCGAGTGCCGCGGCTCCGGTCCTCGTTGCTGCGCCGGCGAGCCCTGCCCGAGATCCTCGCCCTGCTGCAGGGCCCCGGGCGGCTTCCCCCCGCCATGTCCCCCACCGCTTGCGAGCGGAGACAGTGCTGCTGGGGCCGGCGCATGTGGGTCACTGCCGTGTGCCCCCCCGCCATCCCCCGGCTCCTCGTGAGGCGCCACCCCGTCCGAGGCAGATCGCCACTGGGCTGGGCGGGGGCGCGATCCTGGCCAGCAGCTGCCAGGGCAGCCGGGCCCCGAGCGGGGGGGGACCCGCCACCCCCCAACCGTGGGAGCAGCGGGTACCCCCGGTCCCCCCTGCTCGGAGGACGCGGCCGGAGCTCCCTCTGCCGGTGCGACTCCCGGCCGCGACAGGAGCCGGCCGCGACGGCGGGGACCGCGCCGCAAGCATCCCCCAGGTGGGGGCGGGGGGGCGGACGGACGACGCGGGGGCGAGCCACGGCGCAAGCCAGAGACCTTCTATCAGGAGGGCCAGAGTAAAGGCTTTTCTGAAGACACCACTTTTTTCGAGTGCAAACATCCCCACAGGCTGAGCCAAGGCCCTGTTTCTTAACGCTTAAGATTTCTTACCACTTTAGAAATAGCTTTCTCACCTTTCCCTAGTAGCTCCCCACGTTATATACATACGAGTATCCCCTTCCCAAGAGCTCCAGCTAGCCCAAAACCACGTGCGAGAGCAATAGGAAGATGCTCTTCTCTGACCCAAAATGCCTTCTCTGGGCTGAATCCTGCTGGCCTGGGAGCACACTTAATCTTGGATTCACAGCCTGTGCTGTCCAGTCCAAGACAAATCACATGGCTGTTGGCAAAACTTCAAGGCCAGACGGGCTTTGCTGCAGAACTGTGAGAAATGGTGTCTGGGGAGAGAAGGAGATGCAAACCCCACAGCCCCACTGTGCATCACCAGGAGACCCTCCTGCAAGCCCAGGGTGACATGAGTGTGGACAGCACATGACATGTGACACCAGGTGAGGACACGGGTCCTAAGGACAGGGATTCCCCTTTCTTTCCCAGGTTTCTGAGTGATTCCCCCTTCTGGATGCAGTGTCTGCACTGCATGGAGAGGGCAAAGCTCAGCTGGTCTTTGGCCTCTCTCCACTCCTGCCAAAGCAAGCAGACATACCAATGCACCAGGAGCTCCCTCACTTCCACTGCAGTGAGGGAAACACACCTTTGCCCCGCTGGCAGAGCACAGCCCAGTAGCCCAACAGCTCAGCCATTGTACAAATGCAATTCACGGAAAGGTCCACAAACACATTTGCATGTGCAAGGTACAGTCTTAGATCAAGCAATTTCCTTGCTACATATGTACAGCCTGGCCACAGCTGCTTTTGATCCGATTCTCTTTGTATCCTGATAATGTACAGAGAGCCTTTGTGTGTCGGTCTGTTTATTTAAATGGATTTGGAGCAAACATTTTTTTAAAAGCTAAAGCTTTGAGCCTCTAAGTGGGTTACCAGATTATATGCTGTCTCCATTTTAATTACATTTGGCTCGTTTTGTTTATTGCATATATTTTCAAGAATTATGCTCATCGTGAGAATTGAAAACATTTTGCTTTAGAAGATACCTGCCCTATAAAGGGATCCAACATCACACAGGACAGACAATGCAAACCTTCCCATCTCAAAGAGCATTCCCCTTCCAACTAGGACAGGAAAAGAAGAAAGGCTCAACAGGGTCATACATCCTCTAAGTTTAAAAGGAAGCATCCGAATGTCAGGAGGATCAAGCCAGGACCAGTCTAGCAAGATTTTGGCRTCTGTGTACCACAGCAAACACAGATAAGGATGCTCTTGCCAGGGAAGAGCAATCTTGGTTGTGGATCTTAGAGGGATGAGAGCATGGAGCCTGTCACAGCCTGGCCGGGATATTTGTCATCCCCTGTCTCAGCCGGCAGCAGAGCAGAGGGAGCACCCAGAGCTTTGCTGTCACATCTTGGGTGGGCAGAGGAGTTAAACTGGGAGCCCGCCCAGTGCTGACCCAGCCCAGGGCATCTCCCCAGGGAGCCCTTCCCACCCGCCCTGGATAGTTCAGGAATTTGTCTTCCTCAAACACGTGGAGAGGTTCAGCTTCAGACAGAAGTGGAGCGATCGGTTGAGGAGAGGGAGCACGGCTCCGGCCTGGAGTCTTGGCGAGAGGGATGGAAAGAGGCAGAAAGCGACCCCGGAGACCAGAGCTGCACATTTAGGGATTGGGGATATAAATGAGAAAAAAGTTCAATACAGTATAAGAAACTAATGAGGTCACATTCACCTCACACGCACAGTCCTGGCCTCCTAATTATACCAAAGATAGCACACAAGGGAGGGATGGGGGTGAGCCAGGGACAGCTCAGGTGATGGCAGGAATTTTAGGGCTGTGGCATTTTTGGAGGGGATGGGGCGAAAGGGGCTACCACACTGCAACATCAGTAAACCTCAGGCAGCAGTTGCAATGCACCCCAAATCACTCAGCAAACCCCCGGCAGGGACAGGAGCCATGCCACCCGAGGAGGAGGAGGAGGAGGAGGAAGAGGCAGCAGCCCTGCTTTCATCCCAGCACAGCCCTCTTGCTCTCCTCTCCCCTGGCAGCAGAGCTGTCCCCCACCATTTCGGGGCTCTTTTGGGGGAGCACAGCCCTGTACTCTCTTTCTTAGCGGTACTTCTAGGAAAAGCATTGTAAGTAAGTAATGTTTCACGTCAGCGGGGGAGCTTTAGCCGAGCCAATGCTCACCAAAGACGGCTCCGGCGTGGTAATGGGATTTGGAGTCAGCTGTACAGGAGCTGCACTGAGCTGTAATGGGAAAAGCCCACATCTGTAACCATTTTAGCCGGAGGCAGATTGAAGACAGCCTCAACGGAGAGGCTCCAATCCAATGGGAACTAGTCACTATTTGTTTTGCTGTTGACATACAGCTGCAGTAGCTGTGGGTGATTTTAATAAGATGGGATAATATTTCTATCAGTTCTAGGAGCTATAGATTGAACTYATATAGGCATCTGGCTCGGGGCTGAGTGATAAATTGCAACAAGTTCCAAAGCTCTTCTCATGCCTTGGAAMCGGAGAGAAAACACACATTTCGTTTCGGATGTCACAGTTTGGGGGCAGAGCAGGCCTCTCACGACCAATTTATAGACTCGAGTGTTGTTGAAGAGCATTTTGATGGCAGCGAGCCCGCTCTGTCCCTGCTCCCCCACCCCACCAGTGACAGCGAGTGCTGTGGGATCAGAGCCCTTGCTGGGCATGGGGGCTCCTGGCTGCCCCCATCAGTGAATTAACCTCCTGAGAAACACTATTCACCGTATTTCAGCTGACACAGCTACAGCAGAGAGACACCCACCAAACCCTGCCCCATGCAGGCCCCRCTCCCTCCCCGGTGTGCCCCCCTGCTCCTCCCAGCCCCAGCCTTCGCACAGCCCAGCCAGRCTGCTCCCACCCCTCAGTACCCACAGCTGAAAGAGCACATTCGCTTTTTTGGACAGCAGCTAAAGGCCTGGGAGGAGCAGGAGACCAGCACAAGGTTAACCCTGCATAACCCCATCCAAACAGCTGCTTTTCCCAAGAGCTTATTTTGCTAATTCCCATTTTCATCACCCGGACGGTTTCTTGCCCTCCTCAGTTATCCCATCAGTGCCACGGCCATGGCCTTCACCCCGAGCATCCCGGGGCCCCATTGCTTCCCAGTCCGGTGCTGCATCCCCAAACCCCCGGGCTGGGTACCGGCACCAGAAGCCACCGTGGAGGGTTTGGGAGAAGCAATTGCTTAATGAAACCAACTGCTAGAGGCTAGAAGCAAGGCTTCATCTTTTATTTTTTTTCTTCTTTAATGAATGTTTTTATTGTCTCTCTCAATCCTTATTAAGTGAAGAGCCAGACAAGTAGTTGGAAGGAAAATATACTATGGCATGAAGTACAACCACTGTGCAGAGGGGACGTATGCGACCAGAGCAATCCGTTTGCTGTGCAGAAAGGAATTAATAATTTAGGCTGGGGAATGCTTATTTTTGGCTGATGACCAGCACTTYCCTGCATGATCAATGTTTGCACCTTGACTTTTTGGTACACAATCAATCCGTGCCTGAATACGGCCTGAGTTTTGGGAACTGCTACATCTGCAAGGGCTGTGCCACTCGGGGCAGTAGCGTCAGTGCGGCTGAACCTCCTGACTTGGTAAGAGCTGAGCCCAGCCCGGGTTCCAGCTCTGGGGTTCAGAATATAATTTAGAGTAAAAATACAATTTATAATAAAAATCTGTCTGCCCTTCCCCATCTTTAAAAAAATTGCATTTTCCTTAACAACTGCTATTACCTCCAGAAAATGCCGAGGGAATTGTCCTTTCAAGACTATCCTGGTTGGGTAGATTGGGTGTTGTAGTGGCCAGATCCTGGTTCTGACCCTCAAAAGGACCAAAGGTCTATCAGCCCCACAGAAAGCTCCCCCCAGACGGAACGCAAGGGCACAGCACTGCACTGGACATTGGCCCTATTTAATACCCTCTCGCATTTACCGTGGCTCCAACCGGAGCCTGTCCTYGTCCCCGTGCCTGGCCATGAGACTTTGTACCAAAGGCTGCAGCRTTTCAGCGAACAGCTCAGATGATCTCTATGTCTTTCTGAAGCATTAGTGCAAAATGAAGCACAGCTTTCAAGGGAGAGGCAGCCTTCAGAAAGGGGAAAAAAAGAAAATCCCCGACTGAAATCCAGGCTTCTCCTGCTTGGTCAAGGCAGCTCCCCATCTGGCACACTCGGGAGGCTTTGCCTTGCTCTCCCCGTGGATGCCGAGACCCAGCCCCACTCCTGGCTCACTCTTGCCCTGGAGACCTGGCTCTGTGGGATGAGGTTTTGGGTGAGCAAGCCCTGCCCCAATATCCAGCCTCACCCCACTGAGTGCACGTGGGGGGATTTCAGAGCAGGTCTCCCCTGCCCCAGCCTGGTGCTGCCCTGGGAGCCCCTCTCCTGAGCAGGCACCAGCCTACTGCTCCAGGGCCTCGAGCACAGCCTGAGCCTCCAACCATCCCTCAAGCCCCCCCAGTCTGCATTTCTTGCTTTTCTCTCCGAGGCTCTTTGCCAGGCAAAGAGCCTCCCTTTCCAACACCCTCCGCTCCCCACCCCACTTGCATCACTTTCGGCTTTCATCTGGTTCCCATGCAGCGCGAAGCACGAGCAGCACACCAGCACCGCTGCTATCAGTGGCTCCCCCTCTAACTGAATCTTCAAATCTTGTCTGACAGGAAGAGACAAGAGGGAAATGAGATGCTTGTTGCCGAGCCCCGGATCCCCAAGCACTGCCGAGCACTGGGATGCTGGCAAGCATCGCATGGTGCTCCTGAGGGTACCTGCCTTGGCCCCCAGCACTGCTACGAGTGCTTCCAGCATCCCAGTGAGCCCAGAAGGGCATCAACACAGCCCAGGAAGGCCCCAAGAACAAGGGGGACGAGGTAACGAAAAAGCCAAGAGAGCTGAGAGATCAGGCAGGGGGAAGGGCAGAGCCACACGAGCACCCAACTTGCAACAGGCAGAGCTGCAGAGCTCAGCCCCGGCCTTGGCAGGGATCAGGGCACCGAAACCTTGCTCACAGCATGCACAGATTTGCAAGGAAACCTTCTGAGCAACAGCAGCACACCCACAAGTGATCCCACAGCCCTCCCAAGTGACTCCAGACTCAAGAAAAGCAATTCCCAGCTCTCCATCCAGGAACTCACAGCAGCCAGAGGCACCTGAGGTCATCTCCCACCTCCCCTGCCCCAGCACAAGGTGCACAACAACCACCAACAAGAGTCTCACCACGACAATTTTGCCTGGCCTCTTACCTGAGCGCTTGGGAGCTCCAGTCAGAGGACACCTTCACCCCAGAGCTGCAGCAGCACCTTCAGGCAACCTCCTGCCCTGGGGGCTGGCCGGGGCGGGGGAAGGCAGGAGCTGGAGCGGTGATTGGCACCTGCTGAGCAAGTGCTATTTGAGAAAAGGTGGACGTGGGAGAAGGAGAGGGCATGGAGAGGATGGCAGCTCCTGGCGCTGCTGGTGGCCAGGCATGAGCAAACCAGATCTTGGTCCATATAAAAAGGATTAACCGAAATTTGCCCTAGTAAAGGTTTTTCCAGCCAACTTTCCCAGCGCACAGTGGCCGGGCTGCGGCGGCCCCAGCTGAGCCCCACGTCATGGAGGTCAAACTCATTAAACCCCCTTGCAAGGGTTGTGCTGCCATGGGCAGGGGAGTCACCAACCCACCCCAAAAAGGCTGAGGCTGTCCCCCAGCTCCCAGCCCTGGGTGGTAGGGCTAGGGGGGCACTGCACCCTCCGCACCCCTTCCCCTGTCCTGAAACTGCAGCTTCCCCTGCCAGCTGGGGAGCAAATGACCCAAATGGTTTTAAAATAAATGAATATTAAATGAGCATGTGGCCCCAATATAACAAGGACCAACTGACGTGGCATAAATGTCTCCTGATCTCCCAAGGAGCGATGAATAGCAACGAGGGCAGGGGGACAGAGAAACAGCCTTCGGGGCGACCAGGAGGAAAGGGGTCAGGACAGGAGGGAGAGCGGGGCTTTAACCTGGGGTCTGCAGATGGAGGGGAGATGCTGCCAAGCCAGCGGGATGCTGGGTCACGATCTTGTGCCCTCCATCCGACCGAGCGCAGCAGGACTCAGACAGGAGCCCATCAGCGAGTGCTGCCCTGAACTGGCGGCTACGGGCTGGGACATCTGGGACGTCTGGGACGTCTGGGATGTCTGGGACAGCTGGGACAGCTGCCCTTCCTCCAGGGAGGGGGCTCTGCACCCATGAGTGAGCTTGGCCATGAACTGGGAGCACCCCTGAGTGCCACTGTGCCTTCTGCACCCCAAACTCTTCTCCTTCRCTGCTTAACCCCTCTCAATCATTATTCATATTCCAGCTCACCCATAGCAACCCTTGATGTGGAAAAGGTCTTTTTTTTTACCCTTTTCCTCTTTTTTTTTAAGGTCTCTGCTGGGAAATCTTTGTAATTAATGGCCCTTTAAAGTAAAATATAATTAAAAATAATGTGAAGAACGCCGGCAGCTTGCGATGYGGTTGGCTGATGAGGAGCAGGGCAGCTGGGCGGCCGCAGGTGCTGTAGACCTGCCACAGTGGTGCTCGGGCCAGGGTGTGCAGGTACCCTCTGCGAGACGCTGGGGTGGGCTCACCCTGGCCTCGTTTAGCCCTAAAGAAATTTCTAAATCACCAAGAGCRTGGGGCTTCTCTGTCACACCTGTGGGGACGCTGGGGCACACTACGTCCTTGCCCTCCCATGGGAGATGGGGTGCGGGTGGCTTTGCTGGGAGGAGACGYTGAACACAAAGCGCCGGGGCAGGGGGAGACCCAATCCCACCCGGCTGCTCGTGGGTCTGTGACAGGTCAGTCCATGCCCAGGGGAGCCTTCTTGGATAGAAAAGTCTGATTTTCACACTTTTAGAAAGCCAGGGAGGGAGAACCAGCTTGCTGAGCCTCCGCTGAAGCCTGCATTCCCCAGTCACCCTCTTGCAGGAGCCGGAGCGGCAGAAGTGTGCAAATGAGAACTGGCTCATTTAAATTTAATGCTGATGAGGAGATCTTCCTCCTCTTTCCAGCAGAGAGCAGATGTTCTCGTTTCATATAGGAAAGGCATCTCTAAATCACTTCCCCAGCAGCAAGGTGGATGGTGATGTYATTGTTTATAGGTTATTAGTTATTATTTCATAGACAAACCTGACATTTTTCCCTTTTAAAGATACATTGGGATGTATTCTGGGTATCTGCCACTGAAAATATCCTGGCAGTCCCATTGTTAGCCTCCTTCCAAGATTCAGGCTGCTTTCCTCATAGCACATAATTAAAACAGCACTTTGAATTTTCAGCAGCTTGCAACATCTTCATGATATATGGGAACCCAGGCAACAGCTCGCTGTCAAGCCCAGCCCCGCCAAGAGACAGCACCCAGCGAGTCCCGTCGGCGAGCCCGCGCGCGAGAAAGCCGTGCGCATGTGGATGTGCGAGATGCAAGCAAGGGACATGGCAAGAAAGGTGGCAGAGCAGCACGATGGCCCTGGTGAGCCCCGGCTGTGAGTCACATGCTGGCTGTTCAGTGTGGTCCCCTCCTCTGCACCAGCTCCGGCCGCTCCTTGCCGTGCCGCTGGGGAGGTGCCAGCGATACCCAGGGTGCTTTTAGACGGTTCAACATCATTTAGCTGAATCACGCAGCCYGTCTGTGGCCTTTCTCTGGCATGAATCATAATTACCTTAACGAATATCCAGGGAACAAGAGCAGCTTGCTGACAGGGTTTTAACCAGGCTGGTGGCACCACGGGCTGTGAGGGTCACAGCTCGAATGGGGCAAAAAAGAAGGGGTTTCGGGGTGCCCAGCCCTCATGAGCACACAGGGCTGGAGCCGCACGGGGCCGAAACGAGGTTCATGTGTGCAGGAGGTGCTGGATCTGGCGGGTTGGGGCTGCCGGCGCGGGAGAAGGGCAGAGCCAACAGGGATCCGGCTACCCTGTGGGGCACGGGGAGCCCAGGGGATAAATGTGGGGCTGAAGGGGGGAGCGCGGTGCAGAAAAAGCCCAATAGTGCCAGGGGAGCCTGGTGCTGGCCCCCTGCTGCCGCTCTTGCTCCAGAGGCTGGTGCTGACCCAGTGTGTCCCCCTGTCCTCCCTTTTCTCGGGGTACCAAGTAGGTTGGGTGATTGCAAGGTAGCCTTCGGGCAGCTCAAGCCTTTCCCACAGGGGCTGCTCCCCTCGGTCTTGGCAACTGCAGGAGCTCTCCGAGGAGCCGCCCAAGTGCCCAGACCACGCAGGGATGGGGGGCAAGGGACCRGCAGCTGCCCCACACCGACCACCTGGGAGCACCCCAGCAGGCTCAAAACCTGTCCACTGCCTCCGCTTTGTCACTGCTTCTGCCGTGCCAGAGCCGATGTGCTCGAGAAGCCTCGCTCTCCCTGAAAATATTCATAATGGCACAAAAGGCAGTTTGGGGGTTGTTTCGGTGGGAAGCTCGGACCCAGTTGTGGCCCAAATGGCTTCATCTCAGCTGGGACAGACCTGGGCAGCCCCCAGCACACCAGACCCGGCTGCTGCGTTCACTCACCTCCAGTACGGCGAGTCCCGAGACCTGCCTTAAGAGCCGCTCTCCCATGGTGCCCAGGTCCCGCTAGCTCAGGGAACATCCTTGTGGGTAGCAGCCACCACCCAAAAATCACCCGGGGCTTCCTCCCACCATGACCTCGGCCGCTTTCACCATCCGAGCGCCTGGCTGTAACAGGCCTACCCCAGCCCCAGCACAGACCAGTGATGCTTTAGTTCGTGTCCAACCTTACATGCATCCCCACTCGAGCAGCAGCACAGCAGGGACACGATCCCAGCTTTATTTCAGCCCAAACCAGGCTCCGTTCAGCCCTTGCCCTGCAAGAACCGAGCCTCAGATGCCTCCTGCCCCCCCCAGGCTGCCCCTGCCCTTCCCATGCCCCAGTTCTCACCTGTACTGGTGTGACTGGGGCAGGTCCTAACCGCAGCGCTGCCAGAGCAGGCACACAGCGCTTGCACGCACAGAGGAGCCATCAATGAAAGGGAACTTATTAGTGTTCCCCTAACCAACGGAGGGGAGTTAATGATATCAAACTGGTTTGTTGTTGTTGTTGGTTTTGATTACATTTTTTTTAAGATCTGGCTTCTATCTGTCATTACYATTACATTGCATAACAGGGGAGAAATCTGAATGAAGTTAATACCCGCGGAGTGTGGTGCAGAATATTCATGTACTGGGAACCAGAACGAGGCAAATGTGAATCTTTATTACCAGTGGAGGTTGTTAAATATTTATATTTTCTGTTTAAGACATGCTGTGACACATGAAACTTGATTAGAATATAACTAAAAACCATGCTAAATTATAGATAAATGGCAACAAATGAAGGGGAGCAGTCTGAGCTCCCTGTGCACAGCCTGGGGGGACAATGGTGACAACTTTGGGAGAAGAGGGCAGCCCCACTAAAGGCACCGCCGTCCCACAGCGACCAGCCAGCGAGCACCGGCACAGTGCTGCGTTTCCTCTGCAGGGCTGATTTTTGCCCTGAGACATCTCAAAGGAGACCCTCGGGGTCCCTGCAAACCAGCCCGCGCCTTCRTGCAAATCAGCCCCAGACATCCTGCCCTCCCTGCCGGTCCTGATGCATCACAAGGACCCCTGAGCCCCCCCTCCTGGGTTGTGTTTACTTTAATACGAATGTGTCTAGTAATAAAAACCACAGTGAAAAGGAAAGACAGATGTTACAGAGAAATATATATTCAGGGCCAAACACTGCACTAGTGCTGTGCTATGGAAATGGCTGGAGATTTCTACCCCTCTGCTTGCTGAAGCAAAGCTAAGGATGCAGTCAGGGCTGGAAAATTAGGGACTGAAAGAATTGTGGGGTTAATTCTGTAATTATTTGCTCTGGGAGACACTTGTCATCGCCAGCAAGGCTGAGGAGCAGGGGAGACCGTGCGGACATGGGCTTTAAGTGGCTGCTGCCAAGGCYGAGACCAAGCAGCCTCTGCGCAATATCCTCAGGGATATTGCTGTGGGCGGACAGACAGATGGATAGGCGGACAGCCGTGCTCCCAGCCCAGACTGGTGTTTTCTTCCCATCCCTACGCAGTGCCGAAGCCCCCGGGCTGCTGGAATTCCCCTCAGTGGCCTTGCAAGAGCATCCCGCAGGAGCATCCTCAGCGTTACCATGGAGATGCGGCTCAGGAGGAGCCTGGGTGCTGTACCCCTCCGGGGGGGYTGTGGGACCCCTACCCCACTGCAGCCTTTCCCCTTGGCTGCCCTGGGAGATAAAAGTGATTTTAGTGCTTCATTAATGCTGCAAGGAACTCGGCCAGAGACGAGTGCAGGATCTGTCCCGGCGATCAAAGCCACGGCCCTTCGTTACTGGCACTAACCAGGACTATCTAGTGTGTGATGAGGGAGACCAGAGCAAAAGGGAAGACAGACAGACAGACAGGAGGTGGTGTGGAGAGAGAACAGCAGCTTTCCAGAGGGGTTTTTGCTCGTGCTTCTCAGCTTTGCAAGCTTCAAAGGACCCCAAGTCCCCACTGCTCCTCCATCCCGCTCCGTACGGGTGGAGAGGCAGTGGGGCTTTGCCAAAGCAGCATGGGGATGGGGACACCAACCCCCTGCCCCACACYGGCCATGGCTAACCCAGCCATGCTGCAGCCACGCGCAGGCCTTTCCCTCCCTGGGGCACATTTCCAGCCTTATTTTTTCTAATTTTGTCCCCTATCTCCTTTTGCTCTGCCCCTGCCTGCCTGCCCCAGCGTGGGGTACTCCTCCCCCTGACCCCCCTCCCTGGCTGTCCCCTTGCCAGTGCTGGCTGGCCTGGGCGCTGCATGCGGAAAGATCCTAATTTTGCCAACAGATGAAAAACATGCCATTTAGTGAAGCAAACAACAATACAGAAGGAAAAAAAAAAAAAAAAGAATTCAAATTAAATCTGAATTATGACTTTGCCAAGGGTCGTGAGCAGAATCCCTTCCTCCTGCTTCTGACTCTGCTCCCTCAGAGCGGAGGTATGGGTGTCCTGCCCATGCTGGCAGGGATCCCGCACCTGCAGGGAGAAGATCTGTAGGATCGCCGGACCTGCAGGGATGCCCGACMTGTGGGCATCACATTTTCCATGGGGAAAGGACAGAAACTTTTCCCCAGCCTGTCCCATCCCCACAAACCTGCCGACAGGAGGTCCCTGACCCAATGAACCCTCCTGTGGGGCTGAGCCCCCTCGTGCCATGGGTGCGTGGAGGTGCTCGGGGATGCCTGGCAGCTGCATCCCCCAGCCCACGGAGCCCACCGGTGCAGGCTCCGACCCCCAGCATCAGACCATCCCTCCCAGGGCTGAACCTCAGTAATTGAGGTTTTAATTCCTCATGACCAGGACAGCAGCTTGCAGACCATGCTTGGAGCAGCGGCTGAGCTCTCGGCCATGCCACCAACACCCCCATTGCAAGCAGGCTTAYTATTAATACTAATAATGCTAATAATGTCAGCACTTCTCAGCATGAAACAAGCCTCTGCTGGGAACACACAGGTCTCTGGATGGAGCCAGGGTGGAGAGTGGTCAGAGCAATGGGGAGTTACAGACCAAGAAAGCAAAGCCAGAGACCTTCCCCTGCCAGAGCTTAGCCCCTGGCCTCCCCATGGACTGAAGGGTCCCCAAACACCTTGGGGAGATCCGCTCTTCCCCCACCTCGGGCCAAGCTGCCAAGACATATCCAGCCCCCATGGGCTTGTGGTGCAATTCTCCATCGATGCTCAGGCTGAGGCTTCACACCATGACCAGGACCCCCTCCAGCACTTTTGTCTTTGTATACTCTTTCTGAATTAGATTTTGCTCTTTTCTCTGTTATCCCTGCCAGCCCCTTAGGAGCTGGGAAATGGCTTTGTCGCCTTCTTCTCTCCCTTTAATTTCCAGTCGTTCACCAAAACACTGATTCCCTTTCTTGCCCGCTTTTCTAGGAGATAAATACATCCATGCTGGCCACACTCTGCTCATCCAGCACACAGCGAGAGTAGCAGCTCCCGCACCCCTTGGCAACTGATGGAGACATCAGTCACAGACACAGAAACCTGAGTTTTAAAGCATGAGATGTTGAGGAAGAGGTGCCGAGAGGTGTAGAAAGCCTGGTGCTGCCAGCATCTCGAGCAGGCACCCGGGAGGGGTGAGAGGGTYGCATGTGGGAGCAAGGTCTGGTCCAAAGGCAGGACCCGGGAGCTGCTCATGTGGCCCCAGAGGGATGGGGACCCCTGCTCCATCACACCCCGGCTGCGGGACCACACAACCACCATCCAACCGCGGAGCTAGGTGTGACATCAGTGCCACCGTACCCAGCACCCTGGCTCTATCCAGGGCCCCATGACTAATTTGGGATGTGGTGGACCTTTTTAATATGCTGCTATAAATATTCATGGGCTGTCAGCTATGAAAAAGGGCCCTGCCTCCCACCGCGCTGCCCGGCCAGAAGGCAGCACAAGGGAGACAGACCGAGCCCTTGTTGGTGGCCGCAGGGGTTCAGAAACCCTGGGGGCCACGAAACCCTGGGGGCCACTGGGACATCCCCACTTTAGACCAGTGAGCATCCAGTTGTTGGTGCACACCTTGCAGACGGCCCAAGCCAGCTTCTGCCCAAATTCTGGTTGAACCTCAAACCAGTTTCCTCGTGGCTGTGATGTCCCCGGCAAGCGCGGGGGTGAGCGCATCAGCACAGGTGGGGGCCGGCTGTCAAACCCGTGCCTCAAATCCCACAGAGCCGAAGCTCGCGCCTGTCACGGCAGCCTCCAGTCTGCTGAGCTGCAAAAACCAGATGAAAGCCTTCTGCTGAGTTGCAGTTCTGCTTTGCTGGCACGCATCACCCGAGGGATAGCCTGCCACCGGCTCCCACGTCTCCATCTCTCCCTCCTGGCCTCAAAAACATCACCCCATAGAGCTATACAACCTATCGTCTGCATTTCTGAAAACCTATTGATTCCTCTTTTATATGCTTCACCCCAAAGTATTGATCCAATTTAGCCTCTGTAACTCAAACTAAATTAGCTGCCTTTAATCCATGCATAATTGCAGCAAGCCCAGCTCTGCCTGTCCCAGATTCATGGGTGTCAGGGACGGGAGGAGAGCTCTGGGTCAGGCAGGGACGTTAAGGTTTCTCGTCTGTGCGTAAAGCCCCAAACAAGCCAGCAAGCATCAGCCCTGAGGCATTGGGGGAAGYGGCCTCAGGACAGCCATGCTGCGGCCAGAAACCCGTCTCCTATGGCTGGGAGCCCATCCTGCTATTCCAGCGGGAGATTTGGCCCCAAAGTCCAGGCATCACTGCCCATCTCCTGCTTTCCCCAAGCCCTGGGGTCCCTGATGCTTTAGCTGATACCATGAAGCRTTGCTACGTACTCCTGCCAGGCTGCAGTGCACAAGGGGTTAATCTCAAATCCACCCGGCCATGGGGAGAGGAGCAGTCTCAGCCCTCACTGGAGCTGTGTATAAAACCCCAGATGAAAAGCAGCGCTTGTTCCCCTTTGATTAGCAGCCGAGGCTCCCCGGGAGCCCTCAGCATCTCTCGCCTCTAATTTAGCAGCTCACAAAGCGCCGAAGGCACTGGAGATGCCACCAGCACCTCACCTGGACTGACAGCCTGGCACAGCACCTGGGGGACATCCCCACACTGGTGATGAGGCCATTTGGGACCCACTGGGTTCCTGGTCCCTCTGTGCACCCCCAAAACCCCCCTCTCACCCTGCACCCACCTCCCCAGACTTCCTCCTCCACCTTTCTGTAAAGCCTCCAAAATAGACATTTAATTTCAATTTAATGCAATAGTTACTGTGGTCAGTAAATACCGAAACCATATTAAAGGAAGATTAATAGCCATGTAATGGCCAAGTGTCTATTGCATAACCCTTAATAAGTGCTGATGGCCTTCTGCTGCCCTCCCGCTGTGCTGTGGGTGCTGCAGGGCCTCCAGCCATTCCTTCCCATCCTTCCCTGACTTCCCAGGRGTGGCTGAGGGTAGGTAGGAAGGGGAGATCTCCAGGTGTTAAAAATGGTTAAAGGCATTGGCCCGTGGCCGCAGCGCCCATTTGGAGCGACTGAGCATCGCGTGGGGATGATGGTCCCCAAAACACCTTGGCACGTGCTCATGGCCATGGCAGCCAGCCTGGGAATGGCTGCAAATTCCTCTGCATGGCCCCTGGAGTGTGTCTGCCCCTCTCTGCCCCATGAAAAATAGATGTGAAAAGACTCAGCTGTATCCTGCCTGTGTTTTCTCCCTCTGGGGGGGAGGTAAGCAGCAACCCCATTCCACCTCCCCATTGCACCAACTGCTCACTGCACCCAGCAGCCTCCCCACGCCAACCCACTTGCAAGGGCAGAGCCATTAGCTTGTCTCTGGGGTCCCCTGCTCCCCGCTTTGGGGGGCACTGCCCTGAAAAGCAGCATTTGGGGTCCCCAGCTTTGCCTGTCAAAAGAGGAGCTGGAACACACGGTGGCTCTGRGAGAGGCCAAGCAGGGCACATGCTCCAGGGCCACGCAGGGCTAGTGGATGATTTGGATAGAAACAGCCAGGACACGCTTTCAGAGGAGGGGAAACTGAGGCAGCAGCCAAGCCAAATGGGGCCCCTCGCAGAGCCCCCATGCCACGGTCTGGCGCTGCTCTCCCCCCCAGTCCCTGGCACTGCTCCGCATGGAATGTTGGTTTAAAAAGCAAAAAAAGCACATTTTGAGCAAGCATTGGCCAGCTTCAGCTGCAAATTCACTTGTCAGGAATATTGGAATTACTGGAGCTGGATGGCGTGAACATCTGTGCAAATCAAACTCTGGGGCGAGGAGGGGTGGAGTGGAGCCGGCTGCCTGTGGATGCTCCAGCAGGATGCAACCAGCCCCTGCAAGGAGGACAGCCGGGACCCAACATGTTCCCCCCACCCACCTCCCAAAATGCCCCAGGGAGGAGGCTGCGACTCGGGGGACTCACCACGCCAGCTTGCTGGCTGCAAATTCCCTTTGGGTGAATATTGGAGTAACTGGGCTCAACAGCACAGGACAGGCACAGAGGGACTCCTCACACCAGTGGGACYCCAGCCCCATGTCTCCTGCCCTCCTTGCCCCTGCCCTTCCCTAGGTCTRCCTGCACTAGGGTACTACAGGCTCCCCCAATATTTTTCAGTGCAATGTGGCTTCTCCATCACTTTCAGAGCAGCCATGACCAGCCCCTGGCCCTTCCCAACCTCCTTCCTCATCAGTACCACAGCAGCCCCCGGCTATCACAACCTGCCCATTTATGCACAAAATAACCCTCAGGCAGGAGCTAATCGGCCACTCAGGCATGAGCAGATTGGGTGCTCAGGTGTTGATTAATTGGGTGCCCAGGTGTTGACTAATTGCATGCTCAGGCATTGATTAATTGGCCACCCAAGCATGGCGCAATGGGGTGTTCAGGCATTACCTAACTGYGTGCCCATACGTGAATTAGTTGCGTGCTAGGGTGTGAATTGGGCACCCATGCCCCAGCACCTATGTGGGAAGCAACTGAGTGCAGAAGCCTCATTACTTTGCCCAAGGTACCTTCTCAGAGGGGCTGGAAACAGGGATGCCCGAATTGCACCCCCACATGTGTATCGGGGGGCTGGGATAGGCACCAAAGCAGGATTGGACCCGGGCTTGGGGACGCCCCTCTCCATCCTCCTTCTCCTGCAGACACAACATCGCAAATAACAAACAGCTTTCAAAGCCCTGTCTCCCATTGATGTCACATCAATGCCAACGGAGATAAAAGCCGAGAGACCCAGAACCAGCRTCGGTTTTGCTGGGGAATATTAATTAGAGGGAAAGCCTCATTAGAGCAGCAAGGGTGGCCGCCGGCGCTGCCTCCCCTCCCCGGGTGCCCCGGACCCCCCGAAGGGGCACAACAGGCATCAGCCCGACCAGCTGCCTTGGTGGGCTGAGCGATGGGGTGCATTGCAGATCCGCCAGTGTAAGAGTTCAAAATTAAAATGTTGAAAGGGATTTTTTTTTCTTAAAAAAAAGGAAGGGGAAAACCTGCTTTTTCCCACCTGCAGCTGCTGGGGCTTCCAGGCAAGCCCAGAGCCCCAGACAGGGGGATAAACGCCCCCCTGCACCCTCCAGAGCAGCCTGATGGCAAACCCAAGTGTTCGTGGGGAAAAAGCAGCACATGGGTTATTTAATGCATTTTGGTTTGGGTTTTTTTGACAGCTCTGCAACTGGAGAGAAGCACGGGGGAGCGCRGGATGCCACCTTCTGCTGCCCCAAGCCTCCCCGCCAGCAGGGAAAGGGGGGTCCGGTGCTGCCCTGAGGTGAATGCCGGGCAGCCCCTGCATCCACTGCCAAAGGAAACATGGGAAGGGGTCGKGAAAATGGATATTGTGAAGTGGCACAGGACCCTTGAGCACTGAGACCCTGTTCCATCACCCCCCACCTCGAGAGCCCAGACTGGCTGGGCAGCACCCTGCCAGCCCTGTCTCCCGTTAATCRCCCCAGAAAACACTTGCAGCAACTCAATGGCATTTGCAGCAAAATCGGTGGKTTAGCAACAGGAAAGTAATGAGGAAGGAAGCATTGCCGGGACGGCTTAACCACCGTGGCTGTGCTGGCTCCCACCGCTAGGCCCTCCTTCGGCACTGCCTGCGATGCGGAGCAGCACCCATAGGTGCCCCGGAGCCCAGCCCAGCCGGGGGACACTGAGGGGACCAGCGAGGAGGGTGTTGCAACTGAACTCAAGCAAAAAGGCCCCTTGCTAAGGCCATAAACGCAAAGAGCTGAAGCAGCCAGTGGCTCCAGGGACGGGGCAGAGAATGTGACCCACGGGGCCACACAGGATGGGACCACCGGCTCCCAGGCAGCAGAGAGGCAGAGGTGCCAGAAGTACCGAGGTGCCACAACATCAGTTATTTATTACAGAGAACTTTTTTTCCTTTTTTGTTTTGTTTTTTCTGAGAGGTGAGCCCAATTCATCCTGACAGAGGTTCCCAGCACATTTTTGCCCAGCGGCTGCTTACAGAGAYGCGCCAACAAGCAAGACGGTGCAGGAGAAAGGCACCCGGTGCCTGTGCCACAGGAGCTGGCAGGCAGCAAAACGAGCTCGGCACATTTCCTCCAGCACCACGCCAACCTGGGGACGGCTGCCGCACATGGACCCGGGGCCCAAGATGTCTAGGTTTCCCTGCGGGGTGCTCAGCACCGGCCCCGCTCTCTGAGGATGCTCTCCTGGCACAGACACAGCACCAACCCTCTCCGAGCGCTCATGCGGACGGATGTCAAATCAATCCCCACATCAGAGATGCCGAGTTAAAAAAAAAAAAACAAAAAAAACCAAAAAACAACAACAAAAAAAAACCACAGAGGAAAGCAGCCAGCCATCTGCCAAAACAGCAATTTTCAGCTGGATTTCCAGAAACACTTCAGCTTTTAGAACGAAGAGAGGAGAGAAATTAAAACCCCTCCTCTTCTACAAGCATAGAAAGCATTCACGAGATGAGGTGCAAAATTCCTCTTTGACTTCAAAGGCATTTCTCCTGGCCAGTTATCCCCAAATCCTGGCACAACCCACTGGAAAGTCGGCGGGCAGCGCGGCTCGGCGCCACTTTGCTGCCAGATGACAGCATCCCGCCGGCCRGGGCGAGGGCTGCCATGCCAGGGGAGCCCCAGGGTGTCAGAGGGATGCTGAAAATGTGGTACTTCCCCTTTTGGAAGCAGGGAGGAGGAAGAGGGATGGGCGGGAGGAAAGGGAAAATAAAGTTTATGCTGCAGCAAAGGGAGCTTGTGTGGTTGGTGACAGCGTCCTGCTTCTGCTGGCGTTGRTTATCTCCCTCTGCTTGGTGTGGAGAGATGCCAAGACCTGGGAGCGCTGTCCACATGGCTGGCTTCAGCAGGATGCGGCTGAGCCCCCAGTGAGGACAGGCAAGACCCTTGGACCAGCCTTTGCCAGGAAAGTTCAGAGCATACACACCCCTCCTCAAATGCTGGCTGAAAGGCGTTTTTAGGGGTTATTTCTTGCRCTGTTATTGAAACTTCCTGCAAGCAAAGGCAGGGGTCAGGCCTTTGGTTGGGGCAGCCACAGCCCCAACCACCCCAGCCAGCAGCACCCACCCACAGCACCCAGCCTGAAAACGTGGCCCCARCCAACCCACCTCAACAGCTGTCCACCCCGGCCTGCTCCAGCCCAGCCCAGCTTGTCCTCCCTCACATGGAGCTGCTGCCTGCCACTCTCCTGCCAGCCCCGCTGCCTGCGGACTCRGGGGTCCCCAGCCCCTCAGCTTCTGCCCCAGCAGGGAGGGCTGACAGCCCCAGCCAAGGCGTGGATGGGACATCTCCCTACTTGCCATCCCTGATGGGGATTCCCAGCAGGGGTGGTGCCGGGAGGGAGCACCCACCCACAGCGATGCTCAGGATCCCGGGGCAGGTCCCGGCRTCCTCAGCCCCAGCACCTGCCCCTCTCCAGCTTCCACAGCCCCGGGGAAGCTCCCCACCTCACTGTGGGTCCCAGGGGAAGCTGTGCAGCCTCACAAGCCCCATCCTAGCATGGACGCAGGCAGTGGCTGCCAGGCCTTTTACAAAGAAAACGAGACTGAAAAGTYCTTTCCCAAGCTGTAACAGGTCTCTGCACCCTTGGAAAGCCAGGATGGGATGCCTAGCTGCTTGGAAGTGCTGTTTGTGGCACGTTTTCATCAGCTGTGGTAATCAGCAGGTTTTTTGCATGCACTATATATTAACTTAATGTATGTTACAATCTACCCTGTAATGGAAAAATACTGCGGCTGTCATAACCAGCAACACTTTCAAAAGCACTTGACTCCCAGATCATCCAGGTGCTTTTGACAATGTTGCCCCAGGTTGCTATAGGAACTCTAATAGTTTTCCCATCTGACTTCTCCATTAACGCTGGGATTTATATTTAATTTGTTTTCCTTCTCCTCGGCGAGAAGAGGTGAGGAGCAAGCACGTGTGCAGGGGGAGGAGATGCTCCTCGGTGGGTGTCTCCTGGCCGTGTCAAAACCAGCACCGGGGACCAGAGCCAGTTCTGCCRAGATGCTGCCAGAACAGCGGTGCAAGCAGAGTCCGACCTGCTGCAGGCAGGGAAGGGCACAGCCCTACTGTGCTGCCAGGAACCATCCAGGAGGCAGCTGATGATGCCCAGGGTGGCTTTATTTTGGGTCTCTCCCGTATTCCCAGGCTGGCGTGACAGTCTGTCTCCCCCTTGCCTTCCTGCAGGCAAAGGGGCCAAGGGGCTCATGGGCAGAGCATCCCACGCAGCTCCTGGGGCGAGGTGATGGGCAGGGAGCAGGCAAAGTTGCTGCAGAGATAGGCGGTGGCTTTCCCATCCTTCCTCTCCAGGGACGCAAGGAAAGGCAACTGGCGGTAGAGGAACCCAGCGCTCTCTCCATCTGCTAGCATCAGCACCTGCATAGAAGGAGCTGTGAGAGCGCAGCCAGCACCAGCCAGCTGGTCCTTCCCTCCCCACAGACATGCCAAGCACTGGCAGCATCCCCCCACACATTCGCCCAACGACGGAAGGGGACAGGGAGCCAAGGGGACCCGTGCCAGCCCTCTGCCAGGGTCCCATGGCAGCCACCCCCATATTGCACCTGTGCCACAGGGAGCCCGTGATCCACACCATCCCTGGCAGCCTTGCCTCTCTTTTTCCCTCCAGACACCAGGCAGCCGGGGATGAAGCACAGGGACCAGGGCACACCGGCCYGGAGCAGGGTTGCCTGAGCCAGCCGGCTCCCTGGGGACACCCACCCAGCCCAGGGGCAGCTCCAACCCCAGCACCAGCTGCAGCATCACCCCTTCCCACCCTGCACCCAGCTCCTCCTGCACTGCAGACGCTTCCCAAAAGCTCGGACACCAGCGTGCAGGCAGCAGCAGCCGGGGTGATGACAGGACTGCCGTGATAATTAGCTTTTCTGAGAGGGAAAATGTTTGTCAAAGCCTCAGGGCTTGCAGGCTAATCAGGGGGAAGGCAAGGAGCTGGCAGGGAGCCTGGTGCCGACAGGGTGAGCAAAATGCAGACCCTTCCCAGGCCCAAGGCATGGCAGCAGCATCAGAGCACACGGCTGTCCGTCGCTCGTGCCTGGCCCCAGCCCCACACACGTGCCCGCCGCACTGCCCACCGAGCACTGACATGCTCACCACATTTGCGCTGCTCATGCCACTGCTGCCGAGGGATGCCAACACCAAACGCTGCCGCCCCAGCTCCCACCGCCCCCGCCAGCCTCCAAGCACTGGCACGCRCACCTCCTACCACGGCACTACTTGCCCAGCGCACGGCATCCTCTGCCACTGGCCCCGGGGCCAGCAGCAAACCCACCACCCACACCCAGCAGGGACATGCGTGCAGCCTCCCCCGTGCCTGGCAGGGGCTGCCCTCAGTCCCTGTGTCCCCAGGGAGTCACCGCATCCCCAAGCCCTTGTCCTGGACAGCTGCTGCAGTCCCATCCTGTCCTGATTGCCCCATATGTCCCCCTCAGACCCTGCCTTGACCCAACTCTGGCTCAGCCCGTTTCCCTGCCTGCCTCCTGCTCCCCCCCCAACCTACTCCCCCCTCGCCTTTGTCTGGAATTAATTCCAGGAGTGATTAATTACCAATTCATGTCCAATCTGAAATTCATTATTCATTTTTCTCACAAGCTCCCTAAGGTCCTCTTGCCGGGCCAGGATGAAGGCAAGCGGCAGGCTAGTGCTCTGCAGCTGAGGAGATAATGGGATCCTTCATAATTACCCTAAAGACCATTAACAGGGCAGGGATCTATACCAGGAGCCGGGATCCAGCCCTAGTGCAGGGATCCAACTCTCTCTGCTCCTGGCACTGGGACCCCCAGGGGAGCAGCCGCCGGCATCACCCCTGGAGCACTCACATCCCCCGGCAGCGGCTGCTGCCAGTGGCAAAGGACTCCTCCAGGCACGGGGTCCATTTGAATCTGTGACCTCAATGCTGTTTTATCATCAGCATCTCGTTACAGAAAGGATTTCAATGTGAGGCTYGTAAGGAATTAATTACTGGAACGACCTAATTAATTGTGTTCCTGCAGACAAGCCTAGCCCCCAGCACCCTGCTGGCACCAAGGGAGTGGGGGTGGCAGGGGACACGGGCGGTGATGTTTCCCCAACTCCTTGGCAAAGCCGATTCCCAAAGCTGCCACATCCCCGGAGTGGGGCTGCTCCGCCTTGGGCAGCTTCTTGGGGCACGGAAGGAGAGATGGGGAGCAGCTGGAGGGGGCTGAAGGCAGGTGAGAAAAGGAGCACCCACGTCTCCCTTCTCTGTGTGATGCAGCACAGAAAGAGGAATGGCTGTCGGAAAGTGACAGGCTGCTCCCGAAGCCACCGTGACCCTCTGAGCAGTGGGATTCTCCTCCCTTCTCTCCATCACCTCTGTAAGGTGAGGAGCCATTGCTACTGCCAGAGATCAGGCTGTCTGTGGGAAATGAGCATGGGACCAGGGAAACCTGTCCCCTGTGCTCCTCTGCGGAAAGAGCCTTCCCAGCAGAGATCCTCCTGCCACGTTCCTTCTTCCAGGAAACAAACTCAGGCTGCCGAACGGGATGGCTCCTGATCCATCCCACTATTCCAACATGAGGCACGACCAGCCCCCATGCCTGCTGCCAGCCTCCAGCTGCAGCCCCCCGTGCACCCCTCCATGCACAGCCCCCTGCACGCAGCCCGGGCGGGCACCGCTGTCCTCGGGCAGCTCCCAAGCACCCCGTGGCTTCGCTCCCCCAGGGAAATATCCATCCAGAGCATCCAGCCCTCCTCTTCCTCCACGCTCTGAGGAAGGCAACAGCCTGGGGGAGACGGACCTGCCCCTGGGGAGCAAGCATCCCCACCAGCCAGGCTTGTTACCAGCTTAGCAAGGGGGAACCAAGCTGCACAGGAGAGAAAATGGCTGCGCTATTTGCTCTGCTCAAGACCCTGAAGCTGCCAGCTGCATCCCCCCCAGAGACCGCGTGGACTCAGGGGACCACCAGCTGAACCAGCTGCGGCGAGAGGGTTATTAGCAGCGGTGCTGGGCTACCCAYGGCTACCACGCCTCTTCCTGTCCCTGCAAACTGGGTCACCCACTGTAATCCTTCAAAGGGAGAGAGGAAGAGCACAGGAGCAGAAGCCTCGCATGCAGCATGGGGACCAAGGGCGCTGCTGGACAGGAGATGGTGGAGGAAGGACAGAGAGCTGCATCCCTGACCTGCGCTCCCAGGCAGAAGTTGCGACCGTCCTCCAACACCGGTGTTAAACACCGCTGGGCACGTAGGCAGAGGGTCAGGGACAAAAGCCTCCATGGGCTGAGCTAACACAAGGACAGAGCAGGGAATCCCATCCTGATGGCTCAGCCCTCCCCAGTTCACTCCAGCTGGGGTTACAGAGGCAAACTGATGCTTTGGYGCCAGTGCCAGCTCCCCACGTGCCACGGCTCAATGTGCCAGTCCCTGGCACCAGGACCCTGACAGGCGGGAATGAATCTGGTCCAGAGGCTGAAACACTGAGCCCCGTCACCCGCATCCAGCCCCGCTTCCCTCGGCTCCACAGGCTTGCCAAGGCGTGAGCCGTCCATCCCCAGGGCAGGAACGCTGCCTGCCGAACGTGGCAGGTGCCAGCTGCCATGCTGCCCTTCCCTGCCAGCTCCGCGGGCAGCAAACAGCTCCGTCCCTGTGGGCAGCACAGCCCCTCCGTGGGATGCACCGAGTGACGCATCTCTGAGCAAGGACGCAGACGAGCAGAGCGAGGCGGTAACTCCAGCGCACAGCGACAGCACAGCTGGGGCAAAGCTTTTGGGAAAAGCCAGTCCCTCCTGGCCAGGGGTACCTCCAGCCACTTCCCAAGGATGCAAGGGTGGCTCCAGGCAGAAGGTGACCCAGACACTGGCTGGATCTGCACCRGGCATGACACATCCACACCGGAACGAAAGGTTTTCCCTTGGGAGAGCAGCGCTGGGGATGCTGGGCTCAGGCTGAGAGCAGTGTAAACAGCCGGCAGCAACAGCAGCCGCTGCTGCAGCCGCTCCCGGGGCTAGGCTGCCAGCGCTCTGTGCCAGCGAGCAGGGTGCAGGGGCTCAGCTGTGGTCCTGCCGGCTGCGCTTATGAATATGGAAAGGATAGGATGCTTCCCAAAAGGGAGGCAGGAGAGAAGAGGAGGAGGAGGATGGATCCTACAGCCGCACTGGGAGAAAGGATGAAGGTACCAGCAACGCAGGCGGCAGTGGGGAGCGTGACGGCAGCTGGCAGGGAGCGGCTGTGCAGGGGCCAAGGGAGGGCTGGCAGGGCTGGCACCTCTACCTTGTTTGGGCTGAAGATGGAGTGGACGCAGCGCAGCATCTCTTTTGTGTCTTCTCCTTGGGGGTCCCCACAGATAACGACCTGTCCGGGGAGAGCGTAGGTGGCAGGAGGGAGAAAACAGAGCGCTGTGACTGCACCCACACCCCTGCCAGGCCCCCTCCCTGCGGCAGGTGCCGCAGGAGACACATGAGCCCCAGCCCATACCTGTTTGAGGGTGTGATGGAAGACAGCGGTGGCCCGGGCCATCTCTGGCAGGGCTATCGGGATCTTCTGCAGCCTCTCTGAGAAGGCGGCCAAGATCTGCCCGGCTTTTTCCACCCACTCCGTATGGCCCGAGTAACAAGCTGCTCGGAGCAGGTTTGTGACAGTGACAGAGTTGGCGGTGGGCTCTGCTCCATCTTGGTCTGCAGGGACAACAGCTCCTCCATCAGCCCAATGCCTCACCACCCCCCGGCTTGGTCCTCCAGCCAGGCATCACCCCTGCCCTCTCTAAGCTGCCCCACACCATAACCCATGCAGAGTATGGCCATGTCCCCGAGCTCACCATCCTTCAGGCGCAGGAGCAGAGAGGGATCACCAGCCTCGCTGGAGAAATACGCAAAGCCTTTGGGGTCCCAGAAGAGCTTGTCTTGCATGTGCTGGAGCTGCAGGGCCCACTCCAGCCAGCCCTGCTCCAGCGAGGCTTCGTACAGGTCAAAGAGAGCCTGGATGACGAAGACATAATCCTCCAGGAAGCCCTGGATGGGCACGGCACTGCAGCGACAGACAGGAAAGGAGCATCAGGGTTTCTACACTGGCCAGGTGGGAAATGTTCTCCAACCCAGCAAAGCCCTACCTACTGGTCTCTGCTACCCGAGAAGATGCCACCTCAGAGCTCAGTCCAAGATAAGCAGTGGCTGTGCCCGCTCATCACAGTTTCTGTACTGTCGAGCAGCAGCAGGGGAGGTCAAGGGAAGGCTTCCGCCAGCTCCAAAGATGAGGAATGGAAAAGGATTTGACCTTAATTCCTTCTCACTGGGTAGGGGACACTAATCCATCCCAAACTGCACCAGAGGCAGTTCTGCGCAAGGCAAACAGCCTCCCTCCCTCCAAGTTCAGTCCTGCCTGGAGGAGGGGAGGACGTGGACCACTGGGGACCTGGGCAGCTCCCGCAGGGTGGCCAGTAGGTCCAGAGACACTCTCTGTACCACTGCTCACCTCTGCTCCACCATGTTGTCTTTGCCCCGGTAGCAGCTCCGCAGCAACCTCCCACTGGTAGGGTCAAAAAGGTGTCTCTGCAGGAAGGCAGCTGCCTGCACAGCCCGGCTCACGTACTCCTGCTCRGCCAGGGCCGCCCCAGCCTGGGCAAAGCCCGAGATCATCAGCCCTGCATAGGCACAAACACAGGGACAGGCTCAGGGGGGCACAAGGGACTGGCGGGGGTGTCACCATCTTTCCTTTAAAGGATGCTCAGCATGAAGTTCATCCTCCCTGACGTTCGAGGCAGGTCAGGGCTCAGTCATCAGCTCTTCCACTYAGTTCAAACCACTAAGAAAGTCACTTACTGTCACCAAAGAGAAGGTCAGAGCACTGCAAGGTCAGCAAGAGCTAAGCTTTTGCTTGTGGGCAGAAACAGGGCTTAAGAGAGTCTTCCTGTTTGCAGGCCATGGCATAACTCCACCTCACGCCAGCTCCAGACCCAGCTACCCAGGCATTTACTGCTGGGAACAGTGCCTGGGGTACTGCAGTTATTACCTGCTGGTAATAAACACCTGGACAGACGGACACAGAGCTGCGGTCCCCCCACTAATGCAGCAGCGGAGATGGGCTCTGCGCCCTGCCTGGGTCCTGAATCCCCCTCCCCAGAGCCCAAGTAGGGGAGCTGAGCTGAGCCAGGGGAAGAGTTTTGCTGCTCTCTGCTGGCAACAGGGGAAGAAAATAAAGCCAGAGCAATATCCAGACCCTCAGCAGCCCCACAGCTTGCAGGTGTGGGGCAGCTTCCCCCAAGCGCCCCGGATCCCAGTCCACCCACCGCCTCCGTGGGGGGCTGTCCAGTCCCAGCAGGACTTGTTGCTACAAGTCCCCAAAAACGTGCTGGCCCTGGGCAGCTGTGGCAGGGTCCAGCCAAGGCACGCACCCCCCCAAGCTGAGCCGCCTCTCACCGTTCCATGCCGCCAGCATCTTGGTGTCCAAGTGTGGCCGTGGCCGCTGCGCCCGGGCTGCAGACAGCCTCCGCCGGCCCTCCGACAGCAGGGCACCAAGCCGCCCCAGCTCCAGCCCGAACCGGGCTGCCGTCAGCTCCGGGGAGCACCGGACAATAAGGACGTTCTTGCCCTTCAGCTCCTGATGGGGGTCCTGAAAGGAGAGCCCCGTTCAACGAACGCTACCAGGCCGAGGAGCAGTTGGACCCCGCGTGCTTTGAGGCTGCTCTGCCATCCCATGCCCAGGGGTGCAGGTCCCCCACCGATGCTCCCCATACCGGGCAGGTCTTTGCTCTCCCTCACCTGCATGRGGCTCACATTGCCGGTCTCCTTCACTCCGTAATGGTACATGAAGACATCTCCCAGGGTCATCCCCTCTGTGGCCCCCTCGACAGGGTCAGGAAGGAGAGCCCGGATTTCCTCCGCCGTCCACACACAGAAAGCTCCTTCTCGCTTCTCTCCGGATGCAGTGGTTGGGTAGGAATCCGCATCTTCTGCGCTGTAGAAACCTCCTGCCTGGGAAAAGAGCAACAGAGAGACCCTCCAGCTACCGGGACAGCACCTTCAGCCAGCTCCCCATCACTGCTGGGCTGGAAGTCTGGCCAGCGAGCTGCAGCAGTGCCCCAGACTGAGCTCAGCTGGGAAGGGAGGGAGGGAAAAGCCACCCCAAGCCATGTCCCAGGGCAGGGTAAGCAGCTCCCCACTCAGGGAACAACCTACCTGGTCACTCAGGTCCCGCGAGACATAAAGCAGAATGTCTTTGGCAATATCGGCAAAGAATTCATCACCAGAGATCTGTGGGAGGCATAGGGTGGACGTCAGTGTTACAAGGGACAGAGGGGAGGCAAGAGACACAGCGAGATATAAGAAGTGATTCTGATTTAAAGAGCTGGCAAAGCAGGGGAAACACATTTGAATGTTCAGGGATTTTAAATGTGGGATGAATTCAGAGTAAGATCTCTGATAGAAATCTACAGGCACTGGAGAGCAACTCTGGAGTTACACCAAGGTCAGAGGCAGCAGCACGGGTTTGCTGACTCTTGCAAAGGCCAGCCAGAAGGCTGTTCCCTCCCCCATTATGCTCAAAACCCTGGGGCTAAATTGTCACGGATTTGTGCAGCATTCCTGTCTGGATGAAGACCAGTGGATTAAGGGGAGCATGGGACCATTCCATACCCACAGGACGGGCAACATCTTGGGGAACAGGCTTTGAAGCTCCTCCCCAGACCAAGCCAGCCCTCCCCAGCCAGCACTCAGCATGCCAAGTGAGCCTCCCCGCAGAGGGATGCCACGGCCATACCTGAAATGCTCTGCTATATGTAGCTGCCAGCTGCCCCTGGTCATACAGCATCTTCTCAAAGTGAGGGACATGCCAGTGCTTGTCGGTGGAGTAGCGGTGAAACCCCTGCAAAGACCAAGCGGATACGTCTCCACCCCACACCTCCACTCCATACCTTCTGGGCATGCCAGGGGTTTACCCCCAAGGCTTTCCTCCTACCTGACCGATGTGGTCATGGATGCCCCCACGGGCCATCATCTTGAGGGTATGAAGAGCCATCTGCAGTGCCCGGGCGCCTTCTGGAGTYGTTCGGTGCACAGCCCAGTACATGAAGAGGAAATTCAAATTCACTGAAATACAGGGAAAAAGTGGGAGGCTGTGGGGTGGGCTCTGCCCTCCAGCRCTGCCTGTCCCACAGTGGGGCTCAGCAGCAGAGGCCAGACTGACCTGGGGTGGGGAACTTAGGGGATTCGGAAAAGCCACCATAGTCCTCATCATAGGAGTTGGAGAGCTGCTGGAAACAAGTGGCCATCACCTCTTTGGATGGTGGAGGTGACTCCTGGCCCCGCACACGGATCTCGGAACTGTGTAGCAATGCTTCCAGGATCTTCTGGCTGTTCTCCAACAGAGCATCTTTGTTCTCCTTCCACTAAGATGCAGAGTGAGAGACTCAGTTCCTCCATTTTTTGTCTCTTTTTCTGCTTCCTGCATTGCACAGTCCAAACTGCACCTTCAGTTCTTGGTCCCCCTCCCCAGATCAGGTCCAATCCATCTCTAACCCAGCCAAAGCTCTGACATGTTCTCTGGGCTACTGTTTCTCATGACTGTCTCTCTTAACTCAGTCACCCATCACGCCCAGACCAATTTCCCTGCAGCCCCTTTGGTTGAGCAGTGCCTGCTATGCCATTCCTGCTCCATACCTGCTCTGCGATTCGGAGTAGCACAGTCCGAAAGCCAATGCGATGAACTCCATCTTCAGGAGGGAAGTATGTCCCCCCTACACAGGGCTTGAGGTCTGGAGTCAGCCAGACGCTCATCGGCCAGCCACCTCCACCGCTGGTTGCCTGAAAGACAAATCACGGGTGCACAAAGGTCACGCAAGAGACACCCTCTGCTCTGTACCCCTCTGGCACACACACGTGCCTCACTTGAGGACAGACGTGTGCTTCTCTCCGTCCTTGTGATCATGCATGGTCCCATTCAGACCACCCCACATACTGGTTCTTCTTGCCTGAGGAACATGACCATGAACCTCATCTTGAGAGAGTCATAGAATCATAGAATCATAGGATAGTTTGGGTTAGAAGGGACCTTTAAAGGTCATCTAGTCCAATCCCCCTGCCATGGGGAGTCAAAGCCTCCCGAGCCCTGCCCATGCCTCCCTTACCTGCACGAAGGTCATGTACACTTTGTCCACATCTGGCCGCTCCTCACGATCCACTTTGATGCACACAAAGTTCTTGTTCATAATCTCCCCGATCTCCTTGTTCTTGAAGGACTCCTCCTCCATCACATGACACCAGTGGCAGGTGGAGTAGCCAACTGAAAACAAGGTCAGGCGAGTGAGGAAAGGCCCTTTACAGGGAGCAGGACATGTGTTATGGGGAGATCGCTCAGAGGTGGAACACCCTGCTATGGGGAACAGCTGCTGCCCCCCTGAAGAAGAGGTGGAGGAAAAAGGCCTCCTGTCAGCATGGAGGCTTGCAGGGCCTCGTGGGCTCTTGAGCTCTTGCTGCTAAAATCTGGCCAAGGACTCTGCTAGCCAGGAAGGCCCCTGGATGCAGCCCATCTTCAGCAAGAGCTATTAAAGCCCTCTCTTGCTGGCAGAGAATTAGTGCCCAGTGTCCATCCTTACCTATGCAGCTATTCACGCACCAGCTCAGGACACAGACTGACTTATCTGGTCATCTACTGAACAACACATGGGAACATTAAATAYGTCTTGTTTCTGGTTACCTGACAGGAATATCAGCTTGTTTTCTTTCTTTGCTTTATCAAAGGCTTCCTGACCCCAAGGGTACCTGTAGAGGGAAGACAAGAAAGGAGCTTCAGGGGTCACTCCTGCCAGGATTCATGGGCTCCTCTAAAGCTGCCTGAGAAGCTGCTGCCTGGTGGAGAGCGGTCAGGACAGCCTGGGGCGTAGCTGGCTCAGCTGTCCAGCTGTCCAGCTGTCCAGCTCCCCGAGCCCATGGGGAGCTGGACAGGAGGCCAGGCTGCTTCACCTGCCATCGCTTCCATGGCAGTGAGTCCCTCAGTCCCACGGACGCAAGGAAAGGAGGAGGGAGAAAGGCACCAGTCACTCTTACCAATCCACAGGGTTGTGAGCATGCTGCAGGAGGTAGGGGGACTTCTCATTAATCAGGCGGTTGGTGTGATGAGGGATGCTGGGGGGGCTGGTTGTCCCTCCCGTGGCCATGGTCATGCTCCCCGTTAGAAATATGCACCTGCGACGCCAAACAGGCTCATCATTTCCTTGCTCACCACAGCAAAGCACAGCCCCTGGAGAGAGCCGTGATGCCCCAGATCAGCACCACCTTCACCCCGGCTCTCTCAGGTGCCTGGTACAGCCCCAAGACAGGGTGCTGATCCCCACTCCCCGCTATTCGCTCCCCATGCCAGGGGTGCGCTCTCAGCCCCAGGGCTGGGCGGCTCTSCTGGGGCTTGGTCCACCTCCATCCCCACCTCAGGACCCTCCAAAGTCCTCCCCACTTGCTGGAGGCTCAGGCGAGGCTGCTCTCCTCCGGCTCAGCATCCCCAGGGCTCCCTCCCCTCCAGCCGCCAACCCACTACTGGCACCCTTTTGGAGAGTTTTAGGGTGACAGTCACCCGACAGCCGTGGGTAAGGGAGCAGCATCTGCAGGATTTGACCTGTGTGTCCTCAGAGAGGAAAATCCCCTCCTGTGGGTGCATGGGTAGGTGCAGGGTCAGGGTGGCATCAGGCTCTTGGTGGCAAGGGGAGTGAGACAGGAGGGGACCAGAGAGATCCTCCTACTACAGAAGGGATGCAGGGCTGGGGCGCAGGGATGTGGAGGGGCTGCAGGGATGCCAGAGGGGGTGCAAGGGCATGCAGGAAGGGGGTGCAGGGACTATGCAAAGCCATACAGGGAGGATTTAGGGGAATGCAGGAGGGGTGCAGGCATGCAGGGAGGATTTAGGGAGGATGCAGGGGGATGCAGAGGTATGCAGGGAGGACTTCAGGGAATGCAGGAGGGGTGTAAGGGTGCAGAGAGGATTTAGGAGGGATTCAGGAGGGTGCAGGGGGGGTTTAGGGGAGATGCAGGAGGGGTACAGGGCATTGCAAGGATGCAGGGGAGAATTTAGGGGGATGTGGGAGGTGCTGGGAGGATGTAGAACATATAGGAGCGGTGCAGGGATGCAGGGAGGATTTAAAGGGGTGCAGGGGGGATTTAGGGAGGTGCAGGGGGAGGCAGCGGTGATGCAGAAGGGCTGCCAAGTGCCGCAGCGATCGCTGCCCACCGCCCTGGCAGGGGCGCAGCCGGGGCCCGCAGCCG
>JASVER010000025.1:294481-352436 GCA_030449065.1 Oceanodroma leucorhoa | reverse complement strand
AGCCGCACACCGCGTCCGTCAGAGCATTTTATTGTCTCACAGGCAGCCCGAGCCGCCGCTCTCCAGCAGCGCCGAACCACCGGCGCCCCTCGCCGCCCCCCTAGACCCGGATCGGGCCCAGCAGTGGGCGAGGAGGCGGCTSCCCCTGCCCGCAGCTCCTTCTGGAGGGGCCGGCGGGCTGAGGAGGGCAGCGAGCGGGAAGGGGGCGAGGGGCTGGCGGGCGAGGCGGGGGGCGACAGCCAGGGGAGCGTATACCAGCCGGGGACCACGGCGCGGGGCAGCGCCTGCCCAGGGAGGGGAGTACGGGGAAGGGGGGGGGGGGAACCCCCAGCTGCCCCCGGCCCCAGCGCTGCCCCAGCTCCCCGCAAACACCGGGGCAAAGCCCCCTACCCCGGGGGATCCATCCAGCAGCGAGACCCCATGCACCAGCCCAGCCTGCTGCACTGGAGCCCCCAAACCGCAGCCCTTAGGAGGGGCCCCACCACGGCCCCTACACCGCCCTCGGCAGCGGCTCCGGCCTTCGAAGGGGAAGGGGGTCCCCTTTCACCCGTCAGGCATGGGGGCTCATGCTGGCTGCCCCCAGCCGGTGGGCACGGGCAGGGGGCTGGCATGGGGGGCACCCTCCCTTGCAGCTAGCAAACTGCTGGTCCCCCAAGGTCTTGGCAGGAGAAAAGGCCGGGGGGTTCTGTAACAGCCGGGGAAGGCGCAAGAGTCTACATGTCCAGAGACTTCAGAGGAAGGGGTTGAGCCCCCCGGGTGGGGCCGGGGGGCCGCTCAGCGGCAGTAAAGGCTGCGGCAAGTTGCTGGGGAGTTCGGGGAAGGCGCCGGCCTGGGTGAAGGCACTGGCGGAGGCGGGGAGGGCGGCGGTGGCGGCGGGGACGCTGCTGAGGGGCAGCGGCAGGGACGCGCTGTAGGTCATGGAGTTAGCAGGGAGGCCCGCGGGCAGACTGGGCACCGGCGAGCTGGTCCGCATCTGGTTGAGCGTCGGCTTGGGCTGCTCGGCAAGGCTGAAGGGGTTGGTGGGGGACGGTGTGCTCAGACCTAGCAAGGAGAGGATGGGACACATCAGGGCACCCATGCTCCTTCTYCTCTTCCTCCCCCAAACACCCCTCTGCCCAGCCCAGGGAAGCCCCTGGCAGGCAGCCCGTACCGTGGCACTGGCACCTACCAGAGAGAAAGGGGTTGCGTGTCTTGGAGGCCGGTGCAGGCGCGACCAGGGAGTCCAAGTTGACCAGGGAGGAGGCGGCGGGGCCGAGGAAGGCCTCAGGGGTTTTACAGTCCTTCCGCTCCTTGCCAGATTCAGGCAGGGAGTCAGCCAGGTTGGCGAGGTCAAAGCTCTTCGCCCCATCCTGCCTGGTGCTGGGGAACAGGTCGCCGAAGGGGTCCAGCTCTGGGGCCAGGGGGGGCAGATGAGCTGCGTGAGCCAGCTGGGAGACACCGCGGGTGACGGCATCCCCCCCATCACGCCCCGCACRGGGCGGCTAACTGCACATCGCACCCCAGGTCACAGCTCAATGCTGTGGGGCTGAGGCTGTGGCATGGTGTGCCCAAGCTCCCCCCAAGCCACCGCGAGAGGCGGCGGGGTTGGGGACATGAGTACATTCACGGTCCGGAGCTGCCCTCTCGGCTACAGGGAAGCCCAAGCCCATGGCACACATGGTTGCAGGTGGGAACAAGCTTTGGCCACACCAGCAAGCAGCCACGCACAGCCCGGCCAGCCCTGGAGCTGCCTCCCTGCAACAGGCAAGGACGGGTCACTGTCCCCACCTGTCCAAATTGGTCCCTGCCCGCTCCCCCGGCTCTTACCGACGGGGCTGTTGGACTTGGCCGAGGAGGGTGGCTGCAAGGGCTCCTGCTCCGGCGGCTCGGCTGGCTCGGGTGGCTTTGCAAACAGGTCGAAAGCATCCCCCTCTGAAGCTGGGGGGAAGAGGTGAGACTCAAGGAGGGGAGCAAGCGGGGAGGTGAGAGGCAGGAGATGTACGGGCAGGAGAGGCAGGGAGACAGCAAGGACACAGAGAAGAGGGCGTGCGGTGGAGGGGCACAGGGCTGGGAGTTGGGAATGTACACTGGCCCCGGGGGGCTAAGATGAACCAGACCATTGGGGGTCATTGCAGACCAAGGTAGCCCCCACACTGCTCGCAGCTGTCCCCCTGCAGCAGGCAGGTCCCTTTCCCAGCTCCAGTGGGGACAGGTGGAGGGGAGAGGTCTGCAGGAACGCTTTAACAACCAGCACTGGCCCCCAGGCTGGATTTTGCTCTCCTCCTCAGGGACCAAAACTGAGGGCAGCACACGCGGGGCCTCTACAGGGCGGGAGGAAGCACCGAGGAGGAACTGAGAATGGCACTGAGCTCTGAAACACAGGCTGCTCCTACAACCGCTTCCCCATCTGCAACGTGGCACCTGCGAGCAGCAACCGTCCCATCCCGGCAGGGTGCATAGGGCTGGTTTGGGGCGAGCAAACAAACAGGTATCACTGGAGGGGGGACACCGTCACCCCGCTGCTGGAGCAGTGCGGCGGCTGCTATCCGCTCCCACGGGAGGGCTCCGTTAACTGTGCCATGTTAATTAAAGCAGCCTATTCTATGCAGAGATAAAGCCTAAAAGTTCCTTGAAGTCTTCAGGATGCCGAGGGGCGAGTGGAGGTCCTGCTGCGGGGCAGGAGAGTGGGGAGGGGGTGTTTGCAGAGCTGGCTGCGGGAAGAAAGGGGGAGCACCCCGGGATGCCCACTCGCAGGAGGGCAGCAATGGCCAATGCTGCCCGTGGTCCCCAGCAAAGCCAAAACACCGATCGAGCCCCTTACCAGGGTTAGGAGGTTGCTCGGCCACAGCGGCCCAAGGGTCAGCAGCTGGCGTAGAACCAGAGACCTGGGCAGGGGGGGATGCCGTCACCCAGGGGTCCGCAGGAGGGAAGCCAGAAGACAAGGGTGCCTTCCCCCAAGGGTCAGAGGCTGCAGTGGTGCTGGGGGGGAAATCCCAGGGCCCAGCGGAGGTTTGCTGGGACGAGGCGCTCGCCTGGGAGAGGGGCTCCCCGCCAGCAGCTGGGACCGGCACCCAGGGGTCACCTGCACCAGCCCAGGCAGAGGCTGCCGGCTCCGCTTTGGGTTTCATATCTGAAAGAAGAAGGGAAGCTGTGGAAGAGGGGAACAGTGCAGGGCACAGAGGKATGCTGAGCAGCAGGGATGTGCCTGGGGAACCATGGCTTCCAGCAGCACCGCCTGGGCATGCAACAGACTGGGCAGTGGAGGGATGAGAAGCAAGAGGTCCTTACTGTTGAGCTCTTGGGGACTGGGGAGGGACAGAGGCAAGGGAGAGGTTTCTGCCACTGTCCCAAGCTTTGGCAGCCTGTGAGTTGCCCCCACCTGGCATATCCCACGGGTCGGCAGACGTGTGGCTGGAGGGGGCTGGTGCCGGCCCAAATATATCTGCCAGCTCCAGGATAGAGGACTGCAAACAGAAAGGGAATAAAGAGATGAGGGAAGCCCAGGGCAGACCTGCGGGATTGCCCCAGAGCCCAAGGCTGGCTGTGTGGCCATCCAGGCCCCCAGTGCTGTACCTGGCTTTTCTTCATCTTATCTTCTTCCTCCTCTTCTTCCCTGCCCTGGACAGTCTCCTCCACGGCTCTCTGCATCAGGGAGTTCTCCCCTTGCCAAGCCCTCACCTCCTGCAGGGACAAGGGATGGGGCCTGTGAGCTCAGCAGCTCTGCAGCCAGCACCTTCTCCAGGAGACAGACCCAGCACAGCAGCTGCCACCGCATCCCCAAAAAGTCCCAGCATCCGAGCAGACGGTTCCTCTGGGGCCGAGCCCGCCAGGAGAGCACTCAGCAGACAGCCCRGAGCAGTGAAAGCAAAGCAGGCGCCGGAGCGAGGCGGCGTTTCGGGCTCCAGCGCCCCAGAGAGAAGCCCAAGTGCAAGAAGAGAGGAGTTCCCGGGGCTGGGGAGCACAGGTACCTTCTCGTGCTCCTCTTTGCTCAGCGCGAGCGCTAGCTGCAATTGCCTTTCTTCATCTGTACTGGAAATTGGAGGAAGTGGCTTCTGCCAACAGAGGAAATCGGGTGACATTTCAGCTTGCCCTCAGCTCGCAGGACTGCTCGGAGGTCCCTGTCCTCACCACCGCCTCTCATGCGGTCCCTTGCCTGCCTGCGCAGCATCTCTGTGCTCATCCAGCCGGCTTTGCCTGCAGACCCCCAGCCCAGTGCCCCTACACTCTCGAACCTGCTCCCGCTCMGGCTCCCCTGCGGCCACTGCTCCAGCTCCTTCCCCTACCCCATCACCTGCCTCTGTATCTGGGCTGGGACAACCCTAAATTAGGCAGCCAGTATCTCCCCCGGGAGGTTTTCGGGGACTCCGATGCAGTCAGTGGAGGAGAGGCGATCGATTAGGTGTCCCCTCACCCCGCAGCCTGCTGRGGAGGAGGGTCTGCGATGCCAACCGGCCTCAGTTTGGGAATCCTGCTTGGCCCCACTCTGCTGGGGGAAAAGCGCCCAGACCTCAGGCAGATTTTGGGGAGAGGCTGTCCCTGTACTGCCATGGCAGCCCTGATGACTGCCCCATGATGCTTGTCCAGCAGCATGGGACCAGCTGGGGCTGGGAATGGGGATGCCGGTGGGAGTGTGTGTATGTGCACACGTGTGTGCAGCYCAGATGGACTCCAACAGGCAAGGCTTTCAAGAGCGTGTTCCTACAGTGCTCATAGTGTGGAAGCTACAGTGCTTATAGTGTGGAAGCTATAAATACTCAGTTCCAGGACAAAAATAGGGATATACGCTCTGCTCTGTCTCCGAAAGAGCCTCCATTGGGCAGGGAAGACGGGCAGCAGCAAGCACCGTCTCCGAAGCATGTCCTCTGTCCCAGCAGGACTGAGCTTGTGGTGCTTGGTGACAGCCCCGGGGGGGATGCCCGCCAGCCCAGGCACACAGCCCCTCGGTCACCACGTCCCTCTGACTTTGTGTGCCCAGCCATACCYGCATGCTCTGCACGGGCCGTGCCAGCCGGCGGCAATCTCAGCCGGTGCACAAATAAGCCGTCCCCAGTCGAAAACGGGCCGTAGCCAGCAGATAGGAGAGGAGACAGCGCTGGGGGAGGTTTCACGGTTGGGGACAGCAGCTCGCTTGCTGCCCACATCCCTGCTCGGCTCCTCCTGGTGCTGTTTTCCAGTGCTCCTTCTAGCCCAGTTTGAAAGGACCAGCCAGTGGGAGGGAGCACCCAGCCCCACCRAGCCCCCAGCCTGGTGCACAGCCCCTGGGACGCTTCTGGCCCCCCACCTACCACACAAATCGCAGTGCAGGGCAAGGCATCGCCTCCTAAAACCTCCATGGGAAGGCAAGAGAAATGGGGGAGCTTAGACCAGAAGCCCTCAGCAGAAAAGGGCAGCCAGGTTTGGGGGAGGTCGTGGTGAATCCAGAAGACCCTCCCCAAGTTCACCCTGGCGTCTGGGAGGCTAAACAGGTCTCAGCCTGGTTGCTGTCCCCACCGGTACGAGGACAAGGAGCAGGGACAGCCCGTGCCTCCATCTGCCTGCTGATGATTTTGGATGCCAGGCCCAGTGCAAGCAGCCTGGTGCGGTTGCAGGTGCATGCACCSGCCTCGGGTAACCCCCAAAATCCTCCCTCCTCCCAGGGTAATGACCCACCATGCCCGCAGACAAGGCAGGGTGCAGAGAGATGCCTGGCCTCACGCACCCCGGGTTGGGCAGAGCCACCRTACCTTCTCTGCCTCCTCCCGACTCATGGCCAGCGCAAGCTGCAGCTGCAGCTCCTCCTCACCCGTCGTCTGGGGCCTCGCTTGCTCCAGGTCGGAGGCGAACCGTGGGGATGAGGATGATGCTGGGAGATAATAGAGGAAAAGGGGAAGAAGCAGCATCAGGACTGGGGTATTTTGGGGAGCACATCAGCAGCCTCCCCCAAGCCCCATCCCAACTCCCACAGCTCCACAGCGTGGCTTCCCCAGGGGACGTAGCCCCACATTAGAGCTCCTTACCATGAACGAGCTGTGGGTTTAAGGTTCGGGGCACCGCCAGCTGCCACCACTGTTGGGGTTCACCACTGGCCCAGCCAAACCTCTGCCCGCAGCACAGGATAAAGTCAAGCTTCACCACCACCCCTCCAAAAGGTGGAGGTGAGTGATGGGCACCAGGCGGGTGCAAACCGAATGAAACGCCTGCCTCTGCCCCACAGCGAGCCCGCGCAAGCCCAAGCGAGTTGCCAGCCCCACGAGCGAGCCTCCAGGTCCCCGCCAGCAGCACTCACAGTTAAAAGAGGAGGGTGAGCCCCGTGCCCGGCCATAGTCATCACCGTAGGGTGATGCGCGGCGGCCGTAGGYGACCTGGTGGCTGCCGCTGCCCATGCCCTCGAGGGCCATGCGCTCCTTGGTCTGCAGTGCGTGCGCCCGCTCCTGCTTCAGCCTCTCCTCGTCCTTCAGCAGTGCCATCACCTGCTTCACCTTCTCTCGGATGTTGATGCCCTGGTCCTTGCCGTCCCGGTCCACGTACTGGAAATCCTTCAGCGTCTGGATGGTGTAGAGGTTCTCCCGGCATTGGTGGGTCACCTTCTCAGAGCCGGTTTTGATGAGGTAGTCCAGGAGGGTGAGGGCTTTGTAGACATGACGCCAGTTCTTGCCGCTGTCATTCAGCCGCCGCCAGATCATGCCCATGACCTCGGCGAAGGCCACCGTGTTGAAGGTGAGGTCAGCGATCTCTGACATCAAGGAGCTGGGGGGTCCCCAGGGATCATTGGAGGTGGCCTCCCGCACCTTGATCTCTGCCTCCGAGTAGTTGTGCACGATGTTTTTCACCTGCCGGCGCAGTGCCGAGGTCGTCATGGTTGTGCAGTGCCGGAGACCCGCCGGCGGTGGGCAGGAACAGTGGAGAAGGGATGGGTGCTCACAGCCACGGCCTCACCGGCGCCTGCAGCGAGGAACGGGGACACAGAGACCTCAGCACTGCCCTGACCACCGAGACCCGTCCTCAGAGCCCTCAGCTGGCACCTGAGACACTTCCCAAGGGGGAAGTGCCCATTGTCGGGGCATCAGGTGCACTGTGCCGGGCTGCCACTGCTCGCTAACCCGAAGACACGCAGGATGCTCAAGGGGAAAAAAATCTCATAGCAAGCTGATACCCAGCACCGCAGAGCCGCCAAGAGATTTGGCTCTGGATTCAGCAACATTTGGAAAAGATTTTACCCTGCGCTTCTGCTTCTAAAAGTAACCACCTGAAAATGGCAGCTCCCTCCTCCAGATCCTGGCTCCCTCAGCCCCACCATCCCGTCAAAACTGGTTTCAGGCCCCTCAGCCCTCGCGCCAGCCAGGGGCTCCCCTATGCGGTATCTGTGGCTGTATGCGGCCCCACTCACCCTGGCCATCACCCCAAGGCTCTCGGTGTCGCTGAGGATGTGTTGTGCAAAACCAAAACCCCGACGTGAGTCAGAGCCTGCCATGACTTACCGGCGCTGGCAGCCGCTTGGGTGGGTTTTCCCAGCAAACTCGATAATTTTGCTTCCACGAGAGGCTGTGGGTATAGAAGCGCATGCTGATGCGAGGTTGTGAATTCACGGTGCTATCCTCCAGTGACAGGTCAGTGATCAGGATGGATAATGCAATCCCCCTCTCCGAAAACCCCCAAGCTGCCTGAGCCTTCTCTGCGCCCAGATGCAGGACCGGGGCAGCAGGGGCTGGCGCGGCCAGGAGCTGCCCTGGTACCTCCCAAGTGGTCAGTGCCCGTCCTTGGGACATGCTGCACCCAACGGGGAWGCAAAAAATCACATGAGTCAGTCTGGACTCATCTTCATGTGAGCCCATCACCACTCTGTCCCCTACTCCGGGCTAGTCCTAATCCTCACCTTCTGCCTGCAAGGTGGGAAGACACCATTTACCCTTATTTTATCATGGGGTGTCTAAGCAAAGCCAGGAGGCAGAGGCTGCCTGGAGCTGCCTTGCCCTCAGCAGAGCTGCACCGCAGGGCCGGGGAGCCAGGCTGCTCCCAGAGCTCCCACTGCGGCTGCAAGAAAACTCACTGGCAATTTTTCCCTGTCCGAGATAACGCTTATGGGCAGAGGAATATCTCCCCTAAGCAGCAGCACCTGCAGACAGTGATTACTGGTTTCCATCCCACCACCCACCTTGGGGTGCCAGTACCTCCCTGGACCGCAGCTGCGGTGCCATGTCCAGCCCTCCCCCAGCTCAGGACACTGCTGGGCCGGGGCCATGCTGACGTGCCCACGAGCCATGCACAGCACCCGCCACACTCCCGCACGACCCGTGCGACCGGTCCAGCACCTCCTTCTCCCGCGGGCCAACGGCCGGGTGCCCTACAGCTCCACCAGCAACGTCCCCCGTGAGTCAGAGAGGAGCCTGGCACCGCCATGCTCGCAGGCGGCCGAAGTTTCTCTCAAGACGCTTCCCTGTATTGATTTCCTTTCACAATGYAGCCCGTCAGCGCGGCCTTTGGATCCCGCAGGGAGAGGCCGCGGTGCGGACAGCCGCACTGTTGCCCACCTGGCGCAGAAGCGCCTTCGGGACAAGGGCAGGGACGCAGCAAAGTCCTCCAGGACTTGGCTCCACGCTCTGCTTTCCACCAACACGCAGGAGGGAGATAAAGTCACRTTTTCCAAAGGTGCCACCTGCCTGGCAAACACCAGCAAACACTGGCACTGCTCCTCTGGGGCAGGCCGGTCCCTCCTGCCTCCAACAGGTCTCCTGGCAGGACAAACCCCAGGTCTAGCGCAATGGGCTCCAGCACCACTCATCCCAGCCGGAGACCCAATCCCACCTGGACTTCGCCCGGGAAGTCTGCATGGGAAGAGATGGGAAGCAGGGGCTAGGGCAGGGGTGAGAGGAGCATTGCCCTGGCTGGAGCACTRCCAGCGGTATTAGAAGCAGCGGGGGTTTATCGAACACAATATCCCCCCCCGGAATATAAAGGGAGTGAAACAGAAACTGTGCGGGAGATAAGGCGGCAGCACCCGGCAGCTCAGATGGAATTACTGCAGTGACCTTGAGCAGGAGGCTGCCAGGTGGGAGAAGGACACACGGGTGCGGGGACAGGTCCCCATCGCCCCGCGGCCCGGCGCGGGGGACTGCGGAGGCAAAGAGGGGGCGGGCGAGGAGGAATAACATGGAGGGGGAGCAGGAGGGGATGGGGGGAAGGAGGAGAGGGCAGAGGGGCCAGACGAGAGGAGGAGGGAGGCCGGGGGGGAATTAAAGCCTCGGTCCATCCCTAATCAGGTGCAGGGCTGGGAGGAGCAGCACCCGACATGGAGGGAGCAGCAGGGAAAGGCTCCCGGCAGAGCCCTGGGCCGCGCCGCCGGCTCCCGCAGCCCGCCCGGGGGCCGCACCCGCACCCGCCGCGGGGCCCCGGGGCCCCGAGCCCGGCCTGAGAGGCACCGCGCCACCAAGCTGCCCGCCGGGGCCCGGCACCACCCGGCCCGCGATGCTCCGGCGTCCAGAACCTTCCTCCTCCTCCTCCTCCTCCTCCTCCTCCTCCTCCTCTTCCTCCTCCCCCCCGCAGCCCGGCTGCCGAGGGGCGCGCAGCCCCGCTTACCTGCGCGGAGCGGAGCGCGGCCCCGCCGTGCGGGTGCCGGTGCCGGTGGGAGCGGGCTGGAGGCGGCCGCAGCCCGCCCGCTGCGCGCCGCCGAGTTGCCGGGCTGGCTGGGCAGGTCCCGGCGGCAGGTCCCGGCTTAACCCCTTCAGGGCCGCCCGAGCCCCGGCCCGGCTCCCGCCCGGGCACCGGCAGAGGCGCTCAGCCCCCCCCTGTTCCCCCCGGTGCGGTGCAGCGCGGTGCGGTACCGGCCGCGGGGGATGCGGCGCCGAGCCCCTGCCTCGCCGCATGCGGGAGGCGGAGATGCTGTAAATGCTCAGTCACTGCCCCTCGCTGGCAGCCAGCCAGGCGCTGCTTGCTGCTGCTTGCTTTGCTTTATTTTTTTTTTACCCCTCCCCCCCATTATTTTTAGACAGAAATCAACGTCCCCGGGCTCGGAAGCGGCTCCGAGGGATGCCGACCCTCCCCATAATGCAGCTCCCTCTCTGGTACCCAAGGCCACGGTTGCAATTTGGGTTCATTAAAATTTTTTTGGTGGGATCTAAATTTGGAGCAGATTCTGAACAGCTCCCAAAGCCTGGCTGGGGGAGAGAGGGAGGCATCAGATGACATGACAAAGTAAGTCATGGCTCTCGATCCTTTCAGTGCCACCCCCTCTCTCCCGGCCTCTGCCTTCCATTTTGATCACTGACAGGCCTTCAAGTATTATGGATATATATAATCTTTTTAATATCACTGATATTTTCCATAATGGAAAGCATCATCTGTGTGCTGACACATTCTGGAGGGGGCTCATGCCTTCCTGCTGATGCTCCCGCTGTGCAAAGTGTGGAGCTGAGATTCATCTTGCCCCAGGCCCCAGCGCTGAAGGTCTGAAGGTCCTGCCTTGGGTCACAGCGAGAAGGCATCAGGGAGGCTGCGTGCCTCCARGGGCTTTGCAGCTCTTACCAGCCTGACTTTCCCAACAGACTCTGGCCGAGCAAGCTGAATGCGCATCTCGTCCCACTCCTACCTGCAGCCTGCGAGAAGAGCACTTCCAGCATCCAAATCATCCTCCAGGTCAACCTGGAGAACATCCCAGCTCAGGCAACCAAGAGGAATGGCTCCCACTGCCCAAGATCCCGGCCTTCCTCTTCCTCTGTTAACCTGTGTCGGACAGCTGAGGTAGCTAGCTTGCCCCTCTTCTGGCACTGGCTTTTCATAAGCAAAGTGAACCTCTCCATGGGGACACAACACCCCACAAGCTACAGTACAAATGTGGGGTTTGCTAGGTGGCCTGCAACCCTGCCAGCAAGGCCCTAAAGCTGATTTCTCTCAGCCCTGGCACAAGCTGGCTGCTCACCCAGACCCCCTCTGCCAGTGGGAAGCCTCTGGAAATGTGATGTCACCTTCTGCTTGCAGAATTTTCCTGGAATCCCCATTCCCAGCCTCTCTGATAGTTATGGCATCTTCAGGCTCTGACTCACGTGATGGGTTTGGTATGCAACTCCCAAGGCCAGGAAGGTCACTCACCTCGGTTATTTAGCAAACACAACACAAATTATTAACACTAATACAAATAATATGCACRTTTGGGAGAGAAGAAGGAATACTCTCCTTGCCTGGCTGCTAGGACTTGGCATTATAGGGACTGGGGCATCCACRTGTCCTTCAGAGCGCAGGGCTGACCAGCCCTGAGGATCTCTGCTCTAACGACAAAGACCACATCTCACACAAGGCCTGTAAATGAGGGGTACGTGTTTCTAAAGGTGTTCTGTGGAAGCCAGCTCTAATTTCACTAGAGTTCCAGTCATGTAACTTCCACTAATCAATGCAAAAGGAAAAAATAAAAAAGCAACTGGCTCGGAGAAAGCTGCAGCAGCCAGACAGCAGAATATTGCACTTGTTGGCCCAGCACATTCCTTCCTGTGCACTGCTTGTACCTTGTCCCTTGAGGACACTCTTGTCCAAGGCTGTAAGAGGCACTGGCAATATTTATGACAAAAAAATAGACTATTCACAGCATTCAGGTTTGTTCTCCTTTGCAGAAGTTCTTATGACACCCACCTTGTACCACCAGGTTCCTCCTGTGGAAGAGAAGGAAGGACCAGTGTAGGACATTCTTCCATAGTACGTGGCTGACATGAAACTCTGATCTACCTGTTTTCGTATTAACAAGTTTTCCTGTGAGTGGAGCTATACATGGAGCCTGGTTTCTATAGGCTGGACTGGAGGCATGGATCTTGTGAATGGGCTTTGCCATGTTGTAAGGTGAGGCTACCAAATAAAAGTATTCCTGCCTTTGAGACAATCACATTGCCTCTATAATGTGCAGACTCCCTCTTGTCTAGAAACAGATGGCTTGAGCTGTTTGAGTTGGGCAGATTCACAAGCTGATAATCATCTCCAGGGAGGCAGGAGCTATTGTCAGAGCCTGTGAGACACACCCCGACTTCAGGCCTTTTTCCTCCTAATTCTCAAAATGTTGCTGAAATTCTCACTACAGTAATGCTGAGCAGAGACATTCCCTTTGTGGGTTTGTGCCCGCTAAACCAGAAAAGACTTCCACAGAAGCCAAAGTGCTTCCCCTCACCCTGCTAATAGAAAGGATCTCGAAACATGAAGGGCCTCACCTGGCCAGCAAAAAAAAAAAAAAAAAAAAAGGCAGCTGCATTTTGCCATGGCAATGCCGGGAGCCAAGGGGAAGAATATATTCCTCTCCCCAGAGACAACACAAGAGTTAAAATGAGAAAGCAGAAGAAAACAGTTGCAGAAGAAAACAGTTCTGCAGAAGAAAACAGTTATTTTACACTATGTGCGTCTCTGAGACGCGTGTCAGTGTGGCTGCCAATGTAAAAGAGCACGTGCCTGAGGCACACATGCCTGGTGCAACTGCACAGCGATGTACAGAAACTGTAACAGCAATGCTCAGCGTGGATATGCATCTGCTGCCTAAGAACCCCAAAGGTATCACAAACCTAAATTAATAATCTACCCTGATGTCATTTGTCTACAGGGCCAAAGCCTCTCCGGGGAATGCCGTCCAGCTGCTTTAGCAGGAAGACGGCACTTTACTGACATACGCCAGGTCACTCCTGATGCCAGGTCAAGAGAGACCCTGCCTCAGAAACCTGCTCTGACCCAAGCCCAGCTGCAGAGCACGTGACACTCAGACTTGGGATGCTTCCACAAAAAACTCCATTCCAGCCATGATGCACAAGGAAACCCAGACAGAAAGCGGTGATAAGCCCAGACACACACACAGGCCAACAGAGACAGGATGGGTGGCTCTAACACAAGGCCTAACCATGCTCACAATATTTATGGCATGAATTTCACTCATTTTAATTCAAGAGTGATTAGTCTTGGAAGGAAGCAAGCAAGAGCTGGCTCAGCATGGGGCATGGGTACACTGAGCTGGATGGAAAGAGATGGCAAGATCAGCACAAGAAATAAACTCGTATGTGCAAAACCAGTCAGGGTGGCACACCCCTTGGGATAGTGCGTTTTCACTGGGATCCTGAATGCCTCAGAGAAGCYTGCTGTCAGTGAGTCCCAAGAGGAAACTGGACAAGCAGTCAAGAATATGATCAAAACTAGGATGCATTGTTCTTAGTTACTGTCCTGGTACTTGGGCTCATCAGTACAAGGGACAGTCTCTGCTCACGCACCTGCTAGCCAAGCAAGATCGAGAAACAAAGAATAAGACATATCTCATGTTGACTGGCACTTTTAAATCCTTCTTCCTTAGCAGAAATGCCAGTATTTTCTAGTCTTAACAGTTTCTGAGGCTGTGATATTTCTTGCCTTGTCTCTTCTTGGCAAGCGATCATCTGTAGAAGTAACATGATCTAGCAATAGTCTCACATTACAGCATGTCAGAAAAGAGGCACCCCAGTATTTGTAATCACTGTATCACTTCAGAAAGAAGAATCTCCACTTGATCTGTGTAAATATGGTTATTTATTTTTTTTAAAAAGTAAGTCTATTTCTAGTTACAAAGGGCTTCACTCTCCCACTTTGGAGCACCTTTTTTCTTTAGTTCCTCAAATAAAGAAGCCATTTTGCTCACCATTGATTCCAGCAGCCCATAAACCTGCAGCAGAAATTAACAGAAGACAGTTGCAGTRAAAACACATGAAGAAATCCTGATGACGAGACCGACAGACAGAGAGATGGTTTCTCACACAGGAGCACATTAATGTATCGGCATGCACACAACCACATAAAAGTAGCTGCCTGCTAACAGAGCTTAGCTCTAGTAATAACTTTTCTGGCTATGAAGTGTGTTTAACATTATCYGAGATACAATTAATTCTGCTGATCCCTCAAGAGTCCACAAGCATGCTAAAGACATCCCAGATAGAAATCCCACATGTGGCTATGTGATGGCTGGATTTATGTTAACAAATTCCAGGCTGGAATAAAGGCCATCTTACTTTGTATTTCACACTTACCTTGCTACAGAATTACAGACATATGTTTGTCAGTTTTTTGAGTTTAACAAAATGCTTACCTCTCCACCTAAGCTTCAATGTAAGCTTACAAGCAAAGAACAAAAACAAGAAACAAAGATACAAGCTTTGGTCGGACTCACTTCAACRTAAAGCTTTTCCTGGTATGTCCCAAACAAAATAGGGTCCACCTGCTCCTGAGGATGTTCTACTCTATCTGTAGTTACAGCTTCCACGAGCTGTGCTCCCTCTTTCACCTCCTGCGATGAAATGGAAGATTTCAGCTTTTTCTCGTCTTTTAACTTTCTGCTGCTTGGCCGTTCCTATTCAGGGACAGACAAGGAAAAAAAAGTGACATAGGTCACAACACCTTTCAGATTGTTGGAAGATGCACCTCCCAGAAGCAGCACCTCTTTCGCTGGCTTAGAAATCAGCTCAAACTCAGGGTACAGAACCTCAGAATGGATCACACCGTCCCCAGCACTTAGGTTTGGACAAGCATYCCAACACATACCTCCTTCTCTTTCCCTGCTGTCTTTGTTGTTCTTTTTTTGCCTTCTTTATCCTTACCACCAAATGACCTTCTCTCTTCTCTCCTAGTGGTTATTCTGTCTTCTCTTCCTCCTTTTATAGGTTGCTTTACTTCCACTGCAAAAGAAGGAATTTCAATTACCAAAAAGCAACATTTTCACATCCAGAAAGACAAGACTCACGCAGTGGGAGTATATTACTTTTGCAATGTATTTTCCTCTTTTTATTAATCTGAGCTATACTGCACTGAAAAACAGTACCTTGAAGAGTACTTTGTTTAAATAAGGAATGAACAGGTCTCAGACGTGTATCAGAACAAGCCTGTAAAACAGCTAATAGTGAGATAGGGTTTTCTGGGTTAGTATGTGTGAAAACCATGGCTACATCTAGCTAAATTAAAAGGCTTACTTGTGTGGTGGTTTTTTAATGACACCAAACCACAGATCACCATTAGTATCACACAATCTGCCATTTTTTCTGATGCATTTTGTTATAAAAGCTTTGAGGGGGAACTGCTGAAGTTGCCATTTCAGTTGAAATTCAGAATGTTTTCTGGATTTCGAACAGTCCACAGAAATCAGTTGCTGTGCTAAAACTACCATTTACCTGTTTCCTCTGGAACAACATCTACATAGGTGTCCTTCTCAGGCAAGCCAAGCAGGGATCTCAGCTTCACAGAGTGACTCACCAGACCATCAATTGTTTCACGCCACAGCTGAAGACTGAGAAAAGTATCAGAATCAGAAGAGAGACAAGTACAGCAATTGCCATCTTGTTTTACTCTGTGCCCAGGAGTGAAGGCACCCTGCAGCTGAGAGCTGCTCTGTCCAACTAAACCAATAAAATAGCACCCACCATCTGAAAATCTGTGCAGAGGGATGCTAAATTGCCTTCCTCGTGTTTGAGCCCTCTGAGGTCTCAATGGTTTGCAAACCAATGGGCTCATATGGACCCATAAATATTACTGTGAAATTAGATCTCCTGCTCTTCAACATGACACGTTGGTAAATCAGCATCGACCTGCTCTCTATGTTTACCTGCACCCTTCTAATTTAGAAGCAGCTAGAAGCTATTGATATGTTTACAGTCTGAAAGCCTGAGTAAAGAACAGGGAGACTGCATAAGGGAAGATATAGTTATCTAAGTAAAAGGGTACAGAAAATTACCCAAAGGTTTCATAAATATAGACTGGGATAATCTTGCCAGAAATAATCTTGCATACTCCCCAAAATTACATGAATTTAATATTCTGAACTTATCTCCAGGGGAAAAAAAAAAGCATTTGGGTCCTAGACAGCTGCTACAATTAATCTATAAAAAAAACAGAGTGTAAAGACGACTTCTAGACCTCATATAATTATCTGCACTCTGAATCACAACACTTGCAACAGAGCTTGCTAAGGCTGCTGATCACACGATGCATTTACAAGCTTTATCTTGCAAAGGTAACGCACCAGGTTTGATACAAAAGGTCTAACTCAGTTGGCCTCTGTTCAACACACAGCTCCAGTGCTGCCTTATTGAGCTGGGTCAGTGCTTCTTCTCGCTGCTCCTCCTTGGGGATTGACTTTATAGCCTGATGTGAGAGAAAACACAGGGTCCGTGGAGCGAGCGCTTCTTCTCAGTCTTCATTCCCAGTCCATGGATCCCAAACTCAATGGAGCACACCACGGCTCTCTTCCTGGACACCAGTCTGAAACCAGGTTGCACTGGGCACTTACGCACCCAGGTGTGGCCTCCTATATGACTGGGATTTGTCCAAGGTGCACACGCAACCCAAGATCTGGGGAGCAATCCCAGACCCCCCAGTTAGRTTCACAGTAAGCCCCTTTGCAATGTCACAGGCGTGCTAGAGAACAGGGATTCTAGTGAGCTAGAAGGCCCTGAGGTAAAGATCRGTTATAAAAGCAGCAGAGAGGTTTCCAAGAGAGCACTACAGAAAAACTGTGCTGACAGAATCCAAACCCCTCTTGCTTTAATCCAGGGAGGTCTGTACTTTATCCACAGCCTGTCATGAGTGCCCCCTTAGTGCTCTGATGGATAGGAAGGACTCTCCAAGGAGAAGAGCCCCTAGGGAAGCCACAGGAGACTGTAGGATTAGCCTGCCCCCCGCATTCAGTCCTGGGATGACAGAAAGCTAATGGGGGAAGAGCTTAAAATATCTATTACATTCTGTGGTTCTCTTTTCTTCTTCACACAACAGCCCTCAAAGTCTCTCCTGGGAATCTCTTTACAAGAGCACTGAGGGTGTGGTCAGCAGAGCTGAAGTGCTTTTCTATGACACACATTATAAATTATCTCTAACTCACAGCACATTGGAAGCAGACCTTCGGGTGGGCTCACACTGGGGTAGACCAGGCTATTTGTAGAGAAATGAAACGACTATCAGCTTGTCATAGTACTAGAGGGAACAGGGGTGACCACCTGCTTAAAGTCTTCGAAGGAGAAGTTCCATCCTGAGTGGCCTAGTTCTTCCTCCTCCACGTTCATCATTTGACTTGGAGCCTCCTCAAGTGTGTTCTTCCAATCTGGGACCTCTGTGGCGCTGCGCTGAGCAGGGAGAGTCTCTGAGGTACTCTCCTGGTACTGCATGTCCTCCGCAGTCCTCTTCTGGCCTGAGGGCACTTTCTCCTCAAAGGCTGAAGGAACAGTCATGTTCTGTCTCCATAGTTCATGCAGCTGCTTTACCACTTGATGTTGATAATGCAACTGTGATAACCGGGAAAAGGTAAATAGCGAAATGAGCTATGCCTTTCCTCTACAAACCTAATTGTTAAAGCTACCATGGCAGACTACGCCAGCCTCCAGAAACCCAGGGATGCACCAGCCCCGTGGATCTTCCCTCCCTGCTATTTCAGTTGTGTAGCCCATCAAACAGCAAACATCACCTCGGGATTCTTTTGGTGGAACAACTCTTCCTCTGTGACATAGGCATCCAGAGGAGATGGGGTGCGCTCTGGGGTCCGAATTCGGACAAGAAGTTCCTTCAGACTCTCTTCTACTATAGTAGCACCTTCTTGAACAGCCAGGTCACTCTGAAACACCACAACAAAAACAACATGTGTGAGTCCCAGTTCCATATACAGACACACAAACAAATTCACACCAATGCTAGTAACCRCATGTATACGTTATATAGGGTTTCAAGGACAAGAATAACTGCAAACCCTGCTAAGCAGAGCAATACTTACAACAGCTTTTCAAACAAACCCCACAAATCCCCCCCATACTATACTTTTCAAAGCATAGTGTAATTTTCAATTTGTACCTTAACTGACATCATAGTGTACGACACAATCCCATCCCCACTAAGTAACTAATGAAATTCATTACCAACAGAAAATTTATTCTTTAAAGGACCAGTGTGAACAGTTTAGGAGACACAATCATGACTTTATTAACAACATTACAATAGACTGCAGAGTTCCTCCATTTTATTTAGCAAACCTGCTCAAGTATGTACAAATGTTCTGCAAATAAATAATCATCTCACTCTCAGCCCTAATTGCATAGCAATAAAAATACCATGTCATCCCCTCCCACCCTTATCCTCTATTTGCATATTAAGTTCAAAGMTCACAGTTACCCAGTTACATGCTTGGTTACCTCCAGTTTCTCTCTGAGGTCAGCGAATTTATCCTCATACACAGCAATTCCCCAAAGGGTCACCTGCAGCAGAGCTCCTCCTAATAACAGAGGATGGGTCCTAAATTCCCAGGACTCACTGAAAATGCCTGCTCTCTCTGACTTGAAAAGAAAGGAAAACTTCCTAGTTTTCCCAGGCAAAATTACACCTGAAAAAGAGAGAGAAAATGCATTGGTCTGCGAGAAACCACCTGGTTAACTTGACCCTTTTCCAGCCCCATCCCAAGTGTCCTTATCTCTGTATAAGACTTTCCCCATAGCTTAGCTGGTTATCACACTTCATCCGGCTATTTTTCTCCTTCCAGATTTACTCCCAGTCACCAAGTGTTATTGAACTGGTTCAATTGTTATTGTGAAGTGGTGTTATTTCCACTGCACGCTCCTTCCACAGCAAGTGCAGTACTCTCTCTGGCAGATTATGTCCAGTTTGCCATCAGAAAATGATTCACTTCTCAGTATTCCACCCATTTACATTCAGAGTAGGAGCAACCTCCTTTCCTTTTAAGTCCCTTGAAAGGGATCTGCCTTGGTGTGAGTCAACTCTGACACCCAGGGTGGCTTCCTAAGGAGAATCACCCAACAGGCTTGCTCTGCAATTAGTCAGACTCAGCATCTCAGATAACTCCTGAATATGTGCTCTCTGGTCTATGTACAAAGGTCTCAGAGATCAGCAGCTCTCATACCTGGTCTGGTATCAAAGTAAAAACACTGCATCCTCTTCCCCTTAGTTTCTCTGGAGGAAATCTGCTGGGGAAGCCTCATCCAGTTATACSAGATGGCAGCTGTGCCATCATTGCTCACCGTCAGGGAGCTTTCAGCTTTCTCACCRGCCGAAGTCTCAAAGGTGAGCCGGGCAGCAATGCCAATTTCATCCTACAAGGAAGAGGAAAAAGACATAGATAACTTTTTCCACTCTATCTGGCAAGATTTATCTTGCCTGAAGTCATACTACAAATAAGGGTTTGAGCTTTGGTAGGAGAACTTGTAAGGCAGGTCCAATGAAGTGGCCATTATACAGAGAGATCCTGGGAATCTGAGCCTCACACCACAGAGAGAGCAACCCCTTCTGCTTCTAGATCTCTCTGGAGCAAATGTAGGGGTACTCTATTATGCTTAGAATAAATCCCCCATTCTCTGGCCTGGGAGTGACACTCATTGTACAGCTGTGACTTGGGAACTCAAGCAGGCTTAGCTTGACTAAACAATAAAAAATGCACAATTACCCTGCAAGAAGTGATGCAGTTGATCCAACGAGCAGGCTGGCCACAGAAATCTAAAGATGGACCCAGTACTGCTTCTGGAACCACATCATGGTAGTCCCTTAAGGAGTCACTGCTAAAGAAAAAAAGAGCCAGCGTTTTCATGGAGTGAAATTCACTTTCAGAGATTGGAGAACCAGGGGCGATTTACAAGACCCTATAAGAAATAATCCCAACTAATGCTTTTCTGCATCATCTCTTTAGGGACAGAGCCACGCAGATGTGGTAAACTCCAGCTAGCGACTCGTCACCATCAAGGAGGACAGGACAGCCAGAACATTAWAGAATGATACCTGCCTAAGGAAGGTACATGACTGAATAAGGAGAAGAGGCCCTTGGGTTGTGCCTGTTGCAGATGGACAGGATGGGGAAAAAAGGCAAACTGATGATGGAAGGCTGGAAAAAGACAGCCAGATGGAGGTAATTTAGAGCAGAATCCCCACCCTGCCTAATGTAAGCTCTGGAGCCACACAAAGGGAAGACTGGAGGAAGGGCCCCAAAAAAACCTTTTCTCTGATTTTTGCTCCTTAGGCACAAGGCCCCAAGGCGCAAGGGAACTGCATGATTCCTAAATCTGATGACTTTAATATTAGAATTTGCCTTTTATTGTGCCCCAGTGGAGACTCCTCTGTGTTCTGGATAAGGATGGTTAAGGATACCCTTAGAGACTGATGGTACATACCCAAAACTCTATTTCTGCCATGAAGTAAAACTTACAAGGTCTCAGACTCTTCAGAAATGGTGGAACGTGGAAAAGGCGCTGTTGAGACAGATGTGAAAGGCTGCCCTTTACCGATCACCTCCAGTCCATCSAGATCCTGGGCATACAGAAAGATGACCAACTCACGATTTCTCTTTTTATATAGAAAGGAAGTTAAAATACCAGACAAATGTACCAGCTGAGTCAAGTAAAGTGAAGTTGAGATATCTTGCTTCTATGATGGTTTTTAGAGGTATCCAATGAATGTTTAAGAGACACAGAAAGGAATCAACTCTGGGTTTCCCAAGAATCCTAGATGACTGCATTCCCCACTACAAATGATGCACGGATGGGAAAAGTCTCCTTCACAYGTTTCTCATCCCCAGAGCCAGGTTTCAGAAAGAAAAAGGTGAGGTTTATTCAGTTTTTAAGAGGGGCTATCAGCCTTCAGGAGAAAATTTTGGATGCATGTCTTCCATATAGGTAAAGGTGTCTTCCTTCTGCCCTGAAGCAGAATCAAGTATCAAAGTCCTACACCAGCATTTGGCAGGTTTTTTTGTCGCCTAGGTCTTGGCAGCTGCATGCTGCTGGTTTGGGGTCCTATTCTGAGGCTCCTAGACCACTCCATGCAACACTTAGGGAGGCTAGACAACTCTTTCATGGGTGTGGCTCTTTGGAAATGTGGGAACTTCCAAGATAAGTACTGTGGGGCTAAGTTTTAGATTCCTAATGCTTTTTCAGATCCAGTTCTTGGCAATTTTATGTTATTCTACAGCATCTGACAAGAGATGCAAAAAGTGTCCTCACTCCTCTAGTCTTACCGGCTTATAAAAATTTAGCTCCTCTAGGATAGATTTTAGCTCCTGCCGTCGATGTTTCAGGAAAAGACTCTTATCCCAGGTTAGATGGAAAGGGATCCTCTTTGGAGGCTTCAGACCTGTGGAAATACCCGTACGAGAGCTCACTGTCCACATACCCATATGCCTATTAATTTCACTCTCTGCCAAACTTTGGTCTTGTGGTGTTTTAAAAAGGAGGTCCAACAGATGACTGGGAAGTAGCTTGTGCTGCAGCTGTCAGAAGTGCAGCCTCCTGTGAGCCTCCGTACTCGCAGGAGTCACTATTTCTTTCTGCTGCTCCCTCCACAATCCCACCCCATTTCTGYGGAAACACCTCTCTGTGACGTTCCCTTACCCGTTTCCATCCGGACAGTGTGGGGTTTCCCTACATGAGTGACTGGCTCTGGGTAACCACGTTCTCTCTGAGTCAGTGTCATCGTCAGGCCAGTGAGTTCATCTCCAATACGCTTGGGCTGGCTCCAGAACTCGCTTCCTCTTCGGTAGCCCTAGGGCGGAAAACAAGACTCACACTGACGTTTTCAGRGGCATACGGGTGCCTGCTGTTTTCAAAGCGACTAGAAGCTAAAAAGAAGAAGTGGTCTAACTCTGCTTATACGAACATTTTAGAAGTCTATGAATTACCACTTTCTGCAGAGCAAGCCAAAATTTCTATCAGGCTGCTGTCAAAGACAAAAGAAGAACTTTCTTCTATCTAGTGCTATATGAAGGTTGGATGATATTAAAATAATGCCTCACACAAATACCAATTCTTTGATAGTGCTATAAATATAAAAAAATAAATTTAACATAGGATACTCCCATAATCCTCCTGACTTACCCATACCCCTTTCTCCATGGCAATCACTTAAATTCAAGCCTGAAGCTATCAGATCTTTCTGTCCCTGGAACAGCAATTGTGGCACATCCCCATGCCACTTCCCAGTGCATGACAGTCTTTAGTGATAATCAAGAAATGGCACTTGCCCATGTACAGCAGTTCATCAGAAAGTTCATCAACTTTCCTCTGACTAGTACGGACAGCAGAGTTCATGTTTTTATTTTTAAAGTCACGGAAAGTTCTGCTTGCACACTAGGCTGAAGGACTTAGAGTGGCTTTGATAAATACCTAATKACAGATCTTCACAGACGTTACTCATAACACTGGTGTCTTAGCTCTTTCACAAGAACAGAGCAATCAGGATGCAGAGCAAGTGGGCTCTCACCTTTCCAGGAAGCAGGGCAGAGAGACTCCTGTCAATGAGGTCACGTTCTTCCTGGATTTGCCTGTAATCCTCTGAGCTGCTCATCAGCAATTCATCCTCTGGCCTCTGAAGAATTTCTATAAAGAAGGAACATCAAATCACCAATGCTGCACTTCAGGGCACACCCTTTACCTATTGTTCACGTGTAACCCCCTTACACCGTCCTCCACCAAATCCACTGTCCTTCCCCCAGCCAGACCCACCAGCTCACCTCCCCACAGCATCCACAGCCACTAGCACTAGCAGCATGGGGAGCTCTGAGAACGTGCAACGGCAACAGGATTAACCCCGGTTGGCTATGACCACTACAGTTTGTTGTGGTGCCATCAAACTCCGYCACCTGCACACAGAATTTCACAGAATTAGGCCTCAGCTTTTCTCACCTCCTAGATATTTCTCCTGCTTTTTCCTGATTGTCATATTACGGTGCCAGTTCTGGAGAGCTTTGTGCTCTGCTAGTGGGGTCTGATGAACCTTTTTCTTCTTTTCTCTTTCATGTTCCTCTTTTAAAGCYGCTGGAGCAACATCTTGATGAGAAACCTCAATAAAATCTGCTATCTGAAGAGAAAGGAAACGTTAAGTTAACCTCTCCATGCACACACTGCCACCACAATGAGAATGGGAGAGGGGAGGAGAAAAGAATTCTTCAGATTGACAGTACTTTTACCTGATCACTGAGAGGAACAAAAACAGGGCATTAGAAACATACTCAGAAACAATGGAAGGATTTATCTGAGTAATTAGACTCGACCAATGGCATTGCTGCAACACCAGCTCTTCCCTTGCGAGCCTGATGCCATCAGCAGAAGCACATATGGAAGAGGACGCCTCTGTAAGTCTTCCCTCCACGACCTCCTCCTGCACACAGGACTTCAAAACCTGCTGGTGCAGTTTCTCTGAGGGCAAGCCCTCCCTGTAGAGTATGACAAGGCTGGGAAAACCACACCTCAGGCCTGACCTGTTCCTGATAGGTGCTGAAAAGCATCGAAAGGTACTGTAGACACCGCACTCCACCTCTAGAAAAGTGCTGCACAGCAGCATTTTCATAACTTTACAAACCAACCTGAATGTTTCCTCTGGCCAAGGCTTCCATCTTGAAGTCCTGGAGACTTCCCAAAATGTGATGGGGGAGAATCTCTTCACAGTCATCAAACAGCCCTGGTCCTACAACACAAAAAAAATCCCCAAACAATCCCAGAGTCAGGTCAATAAAGCCAGACTTGGCAAAACCAAAAGTCAAAGATATGAAGTTTAACCCTACCAGAAAAATTCAGTGGTTCCCTGGGTGCCTTTGGGAAAGCAGGACATGCTATGAGGAAACGTGCCGCCTTCTTTGTCTCTTTGGGTTGGYATTTTCGAACGAGGTATTTCCTTCTAACTGGAATTCTCCCAGCATCATGGGGAAGGTGTGGAGCATGGAGCTTCAGAAAACAAACAGTCACAATGCAATTAGATATATACTGACTCACCTTCATTCCTTCTGAGCCTTCTAGGATACGCAGAGAAGTCATATCAGTACAGGCTGTTCCTCCCCTAAGTGGCATGTTACGTGACTGCGGAGTTACCAGCTTAGTTGCTGTCTTACTCTTACGGACTGATTTATAACTGGGGCAGGGAAAAGAGTTTTAAATCACATTCCCAATAGTTTTCTGCTGTGTCACTTGGTGTCAAATGGTTCCACTCATACACTTTGACCCGAGTTTTGGAAGGGATGCTGTGATAGTTACTAAACAACTTACACATCTTATTAGACCAGAAGGTTGGAAATGTAATTTTGAAGAGGCAGAAGACTTATCCTTCCATTTTAAAAGATTGTGTAAGGATTTATAATCCTTTACTTTTAGCAACTGAACCTGATGATCTGACAAGTCACAAAAAACAGGACAGACAAAATGGAATGAGAACTGAACTCGAAGAGTGGGTTTTGGTTTAAGTAAATGGACGGGCTCCTCTGTTAAACACACAAAATGAAAGGAGAGTGTCAGTTAAGATASCTGTTTCTATCAGTAAAAATACATACTTTCTCCAGGTCCTCCACCTTAATTGCAAGCGCCTGGATGTCATCTCCTTGCAGAACACACGAAACGGGCTCAGGCTCTTCTGCAATTGTTGAGGACGACAGTTCATGTGTATTTTCTTTCTYGTCTGAAAAACAGATGAAAATACCTCCTCTTCAGTCTCCCAAAGAAACCTCACCTTCCTCTTTCAGCCTGGTTATTCATTTATAGCTGAACTATGTTTTGGTTTTTTCTTTTTAAGGTTGCATAGAACAATTAAATTCAGCATCTCTTATAAWTGGAAAATCAAACTCTGAGAAGCTACAAAGACCAAAGTGGGTCACTAGGATTCAACTGTCTTACGCTTTGTTCTAGATGAGTGACAACAGATGAGATAAATACAGCCTGTGCTTCCCGCAGGTAGAAGAACAAATTCCTGAGAAGTTTCCTACTCCAGCTGCAAGCACAAGCACACAGCTTCCCTGCACAGCTGTACTGCGCTTAGCAAGCACAACTCAAATAGCAAGCCATTGGATTTTCAGAAGCTCCTAAATAGCAAAATAGCTTTTAAATAGCAAAACCCCTGCTGAGCCAGGTGCAGGGCAGCACTCCCCAGCACAGGCCACTGCTGAGGCAATCCCACCTGGGATTTGCTTCTCCCCTTATCCTTAGCCTCCAAGCCCCTCCAGCTGGGACTGGCTTCTTGACACGCATGAAGCCTTTCCAGGTTAAAAAAAAAAAATATTATAATAATAATAAAAGAGAGGTCGCTGTTTGGGGAAGGGGCTGTTTACGGTGGCTTCAATGCACAGCTCGGCCGTGGCGGGGACCCCCAGGCAATGTGAGCAAGGCCCAGGCCACGCCGAGGGCACAGGCCAGGCCCAGGGCCCGGCCGCCACCCGCCGCTGCCCCCGGCCGCACCCCGCGTCGGGCCGTACCCGGGGGGGTGCCGGGTCGGGGCTCCCGCCGGTCCGGGCCGGGCCCCGAGCAGCGCCGCCGCATCCCTCCAGCCCGCTCCGCGGCCGGGCGCCATGGCAACCCTGCCCGCACACCACCGAGAAGCCGCCCGCGCCGCCTAGAGAGGTGCCTCCGCCGCCGCGACTCTATGGTACCGCTTCCGGAGGGCGGGACCGCACCGCCCGCCGTACGCAGGCGCCAGCTGCCCGCCGCGCCCCGTGCTGTCGGAGTCCTGCGCGTGCGCAGCGCGGCAGCAGCCTASCGGGGCCTGCAGCGCCGAGCACCGGGCCTGCAGCGCCGGGGAGGAGCCGCCCGCCGGCGCCCAGCACCCGCGGGAAGCCGCTCCCACGCCGCAGCCCCCAGCACCTCTTTCTGCCAGCACACACTCTTTCTGCCAGCACACAGCTCTCCGTTTTTATTCCTCACTGCCACCGCTTACATCTCTTGCGAACCCGGTGTGCCCCACGGCCTCACCACCAGCCCTGTCCCCCGTCGGGCTCCTCCTTGGGGCCCCGCCACCACGACCAGGCGTAGCTCCCCGTCCAGGGTGCGCCGGGGCGGCTGGTGGGGCCCAGCGGCACTGCAGCTGGCAGAGCAGGCCAGGCAGCAGGGAGTCCAGCAGGGCCAGGCCCTCACTCGTGCACCGCAGGCCGCTGGGAAAGAAGCAGCGGCTGAGCCCTGGCTCCATGTGGGAGCCCCCGGCCACCACGGCACCCCCAGGGCTCACCTGCCGTCCAGGACCAGCCAGCCCTGCTGCTGTAGATCCTTCGCCTCCCCCGGCGCCCCGAACACGGCCTCCAGGCTGAGGTGGGGGGAGAAGTGCCCCCAGCGCTGCACACCCAGAATGAAGAGAGTCGTTAGTGACGGGTCATTAGCGACAGGTCCACACTGGATTCCCCTAYGTGTGGCTCCTCACGTCGTGCGTGACGCCCTCGTCCATGCGTAGTCCCAGGGCGAGCACCTCCTCCAGCCTGCGGGCACATGGAGAGCTGTGGGGCAAAACGGTGGGGGAGGGGGCGTGGGGGGGGGACGGACCCCTGTACTCACTGCTSCAGTGGGCTCAGCACCACCTGTTTCCTGGTGCCATGCCCCCAGCTCTGCACCTCCCGCATCCAGGCATCAGGCTCTAGCGTCTGGACACGGGCCTCCCGGCTGTGGCCACCCTCGCCCCGCGGCACAAACCGCCCGTGTGCCCCTGCAGCGGCGGGGTGGGGGGACAAGGGAGTTCAGGGGGCACACATGGCCACACACGCCCCCCCCCCCCAGCCCCCCTATCACCCCAGCTTACCCGGCCCCACGCCGATGTACTGCTCAGCCCTCCAGTATGAGAGGTTGTGAGTGCTGACGGCACCCTGGGGGAGAGCATTGCATGGGGTGAGAGGGGGCTGAGCCTACTGGGGGGGTGGCATGGCATGGGGGGGGCACAGCATGGGGGCGCACCCCACCTTCCTTGCAAAATTGGAGACCTCATAGTGCCGGAATCCAGCAGCCACCAGCACAGTGCAGGCAGTCTGGTACATATCAGCCAGGAGGTCCTGGGGGGGCGTAGGCAGGGCCCCCCCCCAGACCTGCGCCGCCAGCGCCGTGCCCCGCTCCAGCGTCAGCTGGTACAGGGAGATGTGGTCGTCGCAGAGCCCCAGCGCCGCCTCCAGCCTCCGAGCCCAGGCGCTCCGGCTCTGCCCCGGCAGCCCGAAGAGGAGGTCGATGGAGGTTCGGCCTGGGAAGAGCSCCCGCGCCGCCTCCACGGCTGCCCGCGCCTCTGCCACCGTGTGCTCCCGGCCCAGCAGCCGCAGCTCAGCGTCGTCCAGTGACTGCAGAGGCAGCACAGTGGCAGTGGGGGGAACAGGGGGCTGCAGGGGTTGGGACAGGGGCACACCCCTCTCACCTGGACCCCAATGGAGAGGCGGTTGACGCCGGCCGCCCTGAAGCCAGCAAGGCGCGGTGTGCTGGTGGAGCTGGGGTTGCCCTCCAGTGTGACCTCGGCACCAGTGGGGAGGTGGGCAGCCCCCGCGACGGCCTCCAGCACCGCCCCGATGGTGTGGGGGCTGGCCAGGCTGGGGGTGCCCCCACCGAAGAAGACAGAGGTGACGCTGTAGGGCAGAGGGTGGGGAGGCTGTGGGCGGGTGCCGAATGGCCCCGCACCCCCCCGAACCCCGCCCTGCGCACCCACCTCTGCACTTGGCTGAGGCGGAGCAGGGTGCGTGCCTCCTGCACCAGGCAGGCACGCATGGCTGCCTCGTCCACCGCCGGCACCACATACTTGTTGAAGTTGCAGTAGGAGCAGCGCTTGCGACAGTAGGGCCACTGCGGGCACAGGGCGCTGGGGGGGATGGCCGCGCCCCCACCCCCCAGCACCCCTCTTTGGGGGAGACAGCCCCAGCCCCATGTACAGGCCCCAGCGCTCCCCACCTGCCCCAGGGGTGCCAGCCATGCGCCCCATGGGTGCCACCCTTCATGTGCACAGCTTGGGGACCCCCTCAGCATCCCCCACACGTGCATGGCAGGGGAGCCCCACATGTGCCCCATGACACGTGCAACGCTGGCATGCCCCCCCAACGCGTGCAAGCCCCGAGGTCCCACATTCACCCCCCAATGTGTGGAAGTCCCAGCGTCCCACGTGTGCCCTCTCATGTGCAAGCCTGGGGTCCCTCCCCCCACGTGTGCAAGCCCAGAGTCCCCGTGCACCACACATATGTGCAAACCCGGGGTCCCTCCCCCGACGTGTGCAAGCCCAGAGTCCCCGTGCACCCCCCACGTGTGCAAGCCCGGGCTCCCCGCGCACCCCCACGTGTGTAAGCCCGGGGTCCCCCGCTCACGTGCACGTAGAGCGCGGCTGTGGCAGGGGCCGCCGGTTCCGGGGCTGGTTCCGAGCCAGGACGCCGTCCCGGACCCCCTCCCGAGCCGCCCCCGCCGCGCCGCGCCGCAGCGATCACCGCCGCCGGCCGCCACCCCCGCGCCGCCATCGGGCCCCGCGGGCTGCGGCACCGCCCCGAGGCGGGCACCGAGCCTCGCCCGCCGCCCTGCCGATCCCCGGGGGTATGGCGGTGCCCGGGCGGTGGGGAGAGGGAGGGAGAAGAAGGGCAGAGCCCTTTGCTTCCAGCGAGGTTGTGCGGGGGATGCCAGCTGGGGATGCCGGGGCCCATGCCCTCCCCCGATGCCACCCCGGACACACGGTCCCGATGAAGCTCGGGCACCCCCGGGACCTGCATCCACTTCCCCKGCTGCCCCTCCGGGGCTGGAGGAGAGTTTTCCAGTTCAGGGGCTGCTCTGCCCTTCTGAGAAGGGAGCCATGGCATGTCTCTGCGCGGGGTTGCGCAAACCCAGTGTTGACGGTCCCAGACGTTATTTTTTCTTAATCTGTGCTATTAATAGCCATGGAGAAGTGAGAAATGCCGATGACAAAGGCCGTGGCCGCAGATTCCTGTTTCCAGGCCAGGAGTGGGTAGTTTSGAGTAACCCACCCCTGACGTAACCCTCCCTCCCTGGGAAAAGCCCCCGGCTGCCAGGAGTTTCTGAGCTGGCAGCAAGTGCTATAAGAGCAGGACCTGGGGACGGGAACGGGCAGAAGCCCTGGAGCCTGCCAGCCACCCCACACACACTGAGGCTATGCTGCCAGCCACAAGGGTCAGCCCTTCCCCTCCCGTGAGTATTTACAGACAGGGCTGCGCCGTCCTGGGGGTGCTGGGATGGCCATGGGACATCTCAGGAGGTGTCCTGGCTGGCGAGGGCTGGATGTGCCCCAGGGAAGGGGATGGGGATGGCAGGGAAAGTTCCCGGACACCCAGGCTCTGCTGGGGCTCAGACTTATGGACAGTGCAGCACCGCTCCCGGGACATGAGCAGAGCTCCGGGGAGCAGGGATGGGATGACAGGGGCCTGTACCCCCATGTGCTGGCTGTGACCAGTGCTCACTGTGTTTCTCAGCAGTGTGTCTACCCAGGCAAGCCAGGGCTGACTTCACCTTCATTTCTTACCAGCAAACCCCCAATGATGATGAGTATACAGCGCGCTTCTGGGCAGCACAGGGGCTGTGCCGAGGGTGGAGTTATCAGACAGGAACCAGAGGAGAAGCTCCTCTCTCTGCAAGCCTGTCCCACACCTGGGTTAGTGCTGTGGAAGCAAAGGAATCTAAAATGTCCTTCCCTAGACATCAGACCTAAAGGTCCACTGCATCCCCAAGGTCATGGGCTGCAGTTGCTGTAATGCAGGTAACAGTTCCTCCTCGGGGAAGGAAGGTTTATAAGGATCCTAAAACCAGGGTAGGGAGGAAAGCTGAGTTTTGCTTGCACATATCCCACTTATTCTGGGGTGGGCAGAGATGAAGGCGGTGAAACACACTGACACCAGCCCCAGGAGCAGTTTGGGAACAGTGGAGGAACTTRCTGGAGAGACACTGAAGAGAAGGGGTCTGACATGAACCATCCCATATGTTTTTTTCTTTCAGAAAGCAGGTACAAACTGTGGGCTTGTTATCCACTTGGTCTGCTTCCATGGGTAGAGCCCACAGTCCAGCTGGGACGACACCTCATGGATGCTTCACCTCTCTCCCCATTGCACTGTTTCCCCCCACCCGCCGGAGAAAGCCCCAGCGTGGAGGGGGAGGCCCAGCTGCTAGCCTGGCTCAGGAAGGAAGCAGGAGAGAGACGGCCAAGAGGTCGGCAAGAGTCAGCAGCAACGTTATCTGCTTCCCAGCTGGGGTGGGACACTTCTGCCGGGAAGGAAGAGGAACTCTGCTCTTCCACTTCTTGGAGTAGTGCTTCATGGTTGGGAGGTACCAAATAACTCCCGTAAAATGCTGTCCYGGGTATGCTCTGCTTCACACTGCCAATGGGACAGGAACTTTGGTATTTCTGCAAAATCCTTACTGTCTTGTCCAAAACTACAAAATAAACAATGCCAAGTCTACCTTGGAGAAGTTTCTTTGAGGGTCAGAAGGCCCAGGGGAGGTGTGGGAACAGGGCAARCTTTTCCAGCTAGCTTTAGGGAGCCCCTTCCCATGCAAAGTCTCGCTCTCTAAAGCCCCTGCCCCTCATTTCAAGTTCATCAGCTGGATCATTTCATGGAGCTGTGTTACGTGACCCAGGAGTCTCGGCAGCATCCAAGCAGAGAAGGCATTCACCTACCTTGGGAAGCCAGGCCAGGCTGTTATGACTTAAAATATCAGCAAAATATCTACCAGTGTCTGTTCAAGTCCTCTGAAATGGCTGCAGCCAAATTGCTCAAAGAGATGCAAGATTTTAAAACCCTCATAAGGTCTTTCAGTAGCAGGAGAGAACTCCAGAAATAAGCATCCCTTACTCACACCACAGTATTTCTGTTGGCAAAGAAACAAACCCAACTGGGAAAAAAGGCGCTCTGTTTTATTAACTAAAAGTGCCATCAGCCTGATGTCAGGGAAAGAAGGTCTCCACCGCATAGCCCAATGCACAGGTGAAAAGCAGATGCAAAGCTGGCTGAAGCAGGGCTGATTTATCCCCTTTTTGGTTCTGCCTTCCCGAGCTCAGAGCTGAAGGTGCTTCTCCATCTGCTCCCTCAACTTGTATTTCTGAATCTGGAATAAAGTGCAGAGAGGAGGAGGAGGAGGAGAGACTCAGGCAGAGATGGGAGAGGAGGCCAGAGCTCCTGCCCTGCCCCACCCCCTCTCTTACCTTGCCTGAGACAGTGAGCGGGTACTGACCCACAAACACAACGTACCGTGGGATCTTGAAATGGGAGATCTGGGAAGAGAAAATCAACCACTACGCAACCTGCTGGCAACAGTGTATCCTGCCCAGCTGGTACTACCCAAGTCAGGGSTGGATCCCCGGTTGCTTTAAACCCCTGCACTTTCATCTGCAAATCCCCAGCAGGTACTGGGTGTACTGGTCTGGCAGAGAGCTGAGTTACTGGGCTCAGAAGAGTGTCAGACCCACCTTCCCTTTGCAGAAAGCTTTAATCTCTTCCTCGGTGCAGTCCTGCCCAGCCCTCACTTGGATGCAGGCGCAGATCTCTTCTCCCATCCGCGAATCCTTCACACCAACCACCTGGTTGGGACAGAAGGACGGTGTGACGCCTGGGGACATCCCTCTCCTCCTGGAGGGTATGTGTGCTGGAAAAATGGCGCGAGCCCTGACCCATATCACAGGATGCTGGAGTCGTGGCGCGGGGCTGTGTAAAGGCAGCTTGAGCTGCCTGACCATCCCACCAGTGCTTTCTACGTGACATCGAGCCCTCCTGGAAGGACTTCCCAACTGTTTGTCAGAGGAAAGGTCGCAGAGCAGGCTGGGCACCTGAATGCCAGCACCTTCCTTTGGTTTTGCAAAGTCACTGGAGCAAGGGCTGAGTCAGACCAGCCAGGCAGCAGCTCATCGTGGGTACAACATGGACCTGTTGTCCCTCTGCTTCCCCAAAAAATGGGGCAACAGGTTTAGTGACCAACAGGGAGATGTGGGAGGCTGCTTCAAGTACTTTGGGATCTCCAGATGAAACAGCAGGAGAGGGATGAAGTCGAATTAAAGGATTATTTTAAACCCTTATAATGGCAGATCTTAGTAGACTACTGCCTGTGACAGCAGGAGGTGGGCTTCCCAAGCCTGATCTCTCTCTAAAGTTTGCTCACACTATTTCACAAGAGTCCTACTGTCATTCCCCGCCTTGAACCAGTATCTTGCAATCTTAGAGACACGTTGATGCTTTTGGGTCCAGAGCAGTGACATAAAGCCCTAGAAACTACATAAACAGGGCTGGTTTGCAACCCATCTGCACTGGGACTGTTCTAAGGAGAGATGCTAGACTGGCACTGGCACAACACTGACTAAATAAGTGGTTTATTTATGGGGAAGCTTGTCTGGCACAAAACCTGGAGGAGAACAATCCCAGCAGATTGAGAGCAGCTGCTCAATGCTGCAAATCATTGCTGTCTTGTGAAGGGGTGAAACTAAGTCTCACTCCTCATCTCCAGGGACTCGTTGGAGGAGTCTTTTTGGATTCAGGAGTTTAGTAATTAATTATCAGTAAAAATTGTCCTTCCAGACTGCTTTCCAGGTAAGAATTTCAGAGGGAGCTATGAAAGTGGACAGGCAGTTTAAAAACTGAAGAAGAATGACAGTCACTACTTTGCAGACATGAAGCTCATGCACGAGGGTATTGCCCGAACTGATGTGCCCCATGCCAGGAGCTCTGCCTGCCCCTTCCCTGCCATGACCCTCTCCTCCYGCTCGCCAACCAGTATTACATAAGAAGGAGATGCTGAAAACAGGGGAAGACAACCAGGTCCCAAGCAGCAGTCCCAGCAGCTTTGTGTACAGGTTTCCCACCACAGGACCATTGCTGCTCACCCACCCCACCTGCCTCCCATTCACCTGGACCTCCTTGACCTTGGGATGGGTGTGGAGAAACTGCTCAAGTTCTGCTGGGTAGATATTCTCTCCTCCCCGAATAATCATGTCCTTGCAACGGCCTATAATTTTGCAGTAGCCATGCTCATCCAGGCTCGCAAGGTCCCTGCAACGACACCACACTCCTAGTCCTGTCCCAGCTGGGTGGAAGAATGGCTGATGCTCCCACCCAGCATGGTCTGGAGGCCAGGTCAGGGTATCCGGTGGGTAATGGCTGAGATGCCACCTGAACACATGGAAGAGATCAAAGAGCTCCTGCTGCAGCCAGACATTGCCATCAATAGCATGCACACAAACATCAGGGCTCGGAGGGAGGCGATTCCTGCCCCTGTGGTGTRCCCCCACAGCCCCTCCATCACACCAGTAGCGAAGTGACTATCCGCGACTCCAGGGGCACTTGGCAYCAAGGGCTCTGTGCTAAAACCTGTTCCAAAGTTTCATAGAGAGATCAGACTGGGAGGAGCAGAGTTGTTTCCAGACTCACCCCGTCTTGTACCACCTCTCAGCAGTGACCACTTCGCTCGTCTTGGCGGGGTCATCCCAGTAGCCCAGCATAACACAGTAGCCACGGATCTGAAGCTCCCCAGGAGTGTTCAGAGGCACAAACTTCCCTGTTTCTGGATCCTCAATTTTTGCCTGCAGTGGAAGAGAAGAAGGGCTTAGTAGGGGATGTCTGAGCCAAACATGATGGTATGCCCCAACTCCAGCACCAGACAGGGAGAACGGACTGAGGCCTGCTGCAGGCAGAGGGTCTGGAGCAGGTGGGGAGGGTCATGGTCACCTCTGTGTGGGGAAAGATACATCCCACCGTCTCGGTTTTTCTGGTGATGCTGTCATTGGGGAATCCCATGAAGGTGACAGGGCTGTTTTCTGTGGTCCCATAGGCAACCTGAAAACACAAGAGGAGAAACATGCCTCAAGGGGAAAGAGGACCGCACAGCTCCAGGCATGGGAAAGGTGAAGCTAGTGATGACCACAGGGGAGAGTGGGGTGGGAGGAGGATGTTCTCACAAGTCACTCAGGCAAGCACTGCTGTCCCAGCCCATGGACAGGGCTCTCCAGACACTCCTGCCAGAGAGTCCTGGAGAGCCAGGAGCTAAAGCAGCASTGCACCTGCCTGCCATGGCCTTCCTCACCTCCATCACTGTGCTCCACCCCCACCACCCACAACACTTTGGGTGTCATGTACTTTTGACGCCCCAAGTACTTTTTTTGGAAGACCCCAGGGTTCACCCTCCTCATTTTTTAACCTACGTCTCTCCAAGCCCTGTCGACTCCACCAGACACTGATTTTGCCTTGGTGCCCTGACAGCCACCTACTCAAGGTGCTGAGTTCACTTGCACCTTCTACAGCTCAGGGCACATCGGACATCGCTTTAGAAAAAACCTGGAGCCAGCAGTGGGCTCCCGTGGGAGACCGCGTGTCCCACAGCATGGCTGCTTGCTCCAGATCCTTTTGTGCAGACATCAGCTCCTGTAGCCCTTGTAAAGGCATCACGAGGCAGCACAACACTTGGTGCAGCTGCACTTACAGACTGAAAGCCTCACAGCAGGACAAAAGCTTCTAGCTGCTAAACCTCCATCACCACTAATCTCAACGGCAGGCTCTGAGTCACCTCAGCTGAAGGTCACTTATCCTTGGAGGAAAATTCCAGCTCTTTATGCCCAACTCGGTGGCCTGCCGAGACAGCAGGAGCTGGGCAGGAGGTGGCTCTGGGCAGCTCTGAGCTGCACCGACACCACCGTTGCTGGAATTGCTGCTTCATCTCCAGCTCTTTGGGAGCTGCGTTTCAGTGGTGGGAGATGCTGGAACACTGCTCTGGTCTCTCTAACCCACTCAGTATGTCATGTGTCATSAGGCAGGGTTTCTCTCCCACCCACTAATGTCACCGGTGGCTGCTTTGCTGGGAGAGCATGGCTGGGAAAGGGCCAATGCAGGAAGCGTTTGCTCCTTTCTCCTCCACATCTTCAGACAGACACATGAGCAGCTCTGACCCACCGAACTGCAACAGGGCTCAACCATCTTCCTACAGCCTTGGCACCCAGATCTGGGTCGTGCCTTTAGAGCAAATGTCTGGGCTCCATTGCTGGCTGCAAGGGCACGTCCGCACAGTCAGGGCTTCTGCACGGTGCTCATCGAACTCCAGGCACTGTGTCCAAAATTAACGAGGGGCTTTGCAAAGGACTATGATGAGGCATCCTAAAAAAACATGCATATATTCCAAACGAGCTATACATAATACTGGTGGGAGCACTTGGCGCTTTTTGCCGCTCGGGGCTGCTGAAGGATCTCAGGTTGGGCACAGTCTGTCGTAACGGCTGATGCTCTTGTTTGACTACATCGGGGTCAGCATGAATCTGAGCTGGAGATTTGCAGGAACCTCCTCTTAGCCAGGAATCTGGAGGAGATTGTCTCCAGGATGCTGCAGGGACCATCTGGTGCAAACTGTTCTGCTAGGAGCCTGGCAACCCACAGGGAGCGACTGTAAAGAGGCTTCTCCTACCAGTCTCAATGATAGCTTCCCAGCCRGGGTGGAAACCTACAGCGTCTAATGCTCAGACAGGATTTCTCTCCCACCCACTAATACGAGTCCTGTGGCTGGATCAAATGACTGATGAGACAGAAATCCAAGATCTTAAATGCTTATTAAAAATCCCAGCGTCTTTGTTTTTTTGTTTTACTCTGCTGGATGAATTGCAATGTCGGTCCCAGGATCCCAGCCAAGCCCTGAGTCAACCCTTTCTGCCTCTCCGGGTCGCTCCAGCAGTTTAATTGGATGCAGCAGCAGGCAGCTCCCTGACAAGATGATGCTGCGGGTGCCGCAGCTCACCAGGCTCCTCTAGATGCCTGGCAGAGTGCCGTGTACCCCAAGCACCGGCTGTCCATGCCTTGGCCGGCGGCTTGTCCCCATAAACACCCTCACACCCTCAGTAAAGGGTTTCCCAACTTGGCCCAGAGAGCAACACGGGTCTGAACCTCCAGCCTTCAGTCTGCTGCCTGATCATTGCGTTCCCCTCCCAGCCTGCCTGCACCAGCACCGCTCCCTGCAGCCAGACACCAAGATGTCGCTCCTGACCTTTCCAAGATAGCATTTCTCTCTTGGAATAGTGTTTTCCCCATCTGCATGCCCAGGACCAAGGCAGTGGCTGGAGTGCCAGCCTGCTGTCCTTCCTGACCCTCACCTGACGCGTGGAGCATCCTCCAACGGCTCCATTGTTCCAGCCCAGCCATGGCTCGTGATGCACGAGATGAAACAACGCTTCCACAAAACCTCACATACCTATTTAAGCTTGGAGGTATCCACGAAGATTCATAGCTTTCAAGACCCAAAGAGACACTTAGCATCATCTAGGCTTGTCATCTGGTATAATTCAGCCCAGAAAACCTCACCCAATAATTTCTGCATCAGCTCCATAATTTCCACTGGAGCTATATCTTGTGTCAAAGCAAAGCTTTTCAGAGGCAAGGAGTCCAGCTCAGACCCTTGGCTTTGAGAGGAGCTACAAGAGTACAGAATATAATTGACTGTAAAGCCTTTTTTACTGTGAGGACCACAAGTGACCCCCCAATGCCCAGCACGCAGATCAGTCCTGCCTGCAGCAATGACAAGGACAGCTCCAAAACAAACTGCTGCCTAACTTACTCCTACTGACAAGAGATTCATTCTTTGTGAATCCTAAGCCTCTGTCTAAACCAGGAATAAAAAGAACATCTTAGCAGAACTGTGTTTTTTAAAGCACATTTCAAAAACATTTCCTGCTAGCACTGTTTAAACACTGGCCACTGCGGAACAGGCAAAACAGCCTGAAGAAGGAAGTGTCTAAAAATTAAAAATAAAGTAAAAACAATCAGACTCCAGTCTCTTTAGTAAACATTTGTGAGGCAGACTGATCTGGTGGGGAGAACGGGGACTCTGAAGACCCTGTTTTTTTCCCAACTGTGCCACTTATTTACTGCATAACTTGGAACGAGTCACATCAGCTCTCTGCTCCTCAGTTTTCCCCAGCTTTCAACAGCCATAAAAATACCCACTTCCCYCCGTGTTCAACTGCTGCTGAAAGGCTGCAATGAAAAGGCTGGCTTCAGGACCACCACTACCYCAAGTGGGGTTATACTGGGTGGGACTGGAGCAAAAGGTCAGGGCTGCAGAAGGGCACAAGGTCCTTGGAGGAAAGCCCCTCTGGACCCGAATGATGCTCAGGGAGGATCTTCACATCCCTCATCACCACCCTCTGGTTATGCCACGCTGGAGGATGATGGCAGGGCTTGAACCACCAAACTAAAACCTACAGAATTTGAACTTTGCTGAAGACAATATTGGCCTCGGAAGAAAGCAGCAAATTGACCATGAAATCATAGGGATTTTCAGACTTCAAAGAAGGCATAATGAACAACAGAAAGCAGACTGGCAACCCAAGAGATGTGCTAAGGGACCTCTAAGAGACCCTTTGAACCCCTCTCAGTGTAACATGCCGGATGGATCTAATTATCCCTAAACCCCTGCTGAGTGTGTTGTCTGCCTCAGATATCCCCACCAAAGTCAACCCCAGCCCTTCCCTTTGCAGCCAGCTCCAAATCGTTCTCAACTGAGTAAGGATCTTCCCTCATCCAGCTGCCCTCTACCAAGATGACCCTGAATTTTGCTCTCCTCTGGGGACATCTGTCTCCTTGCTTTGGAGATGTCCTGCTATCCCAAATTGTATTGGAATATTCCTGAAGCTTCAGGTCAACTTTGCTGCTGCAASAAAACAACTTCTGATCACATCCAGCCTATGTCACACTGAGATTTCATTTCCTTCCCCAGCAACAGTACCATCTTTGTGTCAAAAACGTCAGGACACAAACAAGCAGGTCTTGTAGGACAAACCTCCAAGGGTGGCCACCCTGTTGGCATTTCTCCCCAMCCAGAGAGCTGCCAGACAGTCCTAGTTTGGATGGGGCTTAAAAAGTTCCCAAAAATATCAGCTGCCCAAAGCACCGTCTTTGTGTTGTAACACGCAATGGCTTTGCCTCAGGAGGAGACCACTGCAAAAATGGCAACCCAGCTTGCCCGAGCCAGAAGATCGCCGCTGAAAATTAACCTCCTGTTATTGTACAGTCAGGACAAACTGCTCCTCGTGGTTTCCAGGCTGAGCAGAAGTCTTGAGGCTTACAAGTATTCCCCCAGTCCTGCCAGCATTTCAGAAGCACTGCCCAGTGGCAACCAGCAAAGGCATGTGCAGTTACTTACTGGTTTATCCACAGCTTGATAAAAGGTCTTTGCTATGTAAATAGCATCCTCCCTGCTGCTGGGTGCCAACGCATTTAGAAAAAGTGGAATTAAAAGGAAAAAGTGAGAGGAAACGTGCAGAAACAAAGAACCTTGCAAAGGTGGAAAACCACTGATTTGGGGCTACCTGAATGCTCAAAGCTGCTGCAGAAGGAAATTTGGCAAAAACYGAGGGGCAAAGGTAACATCCCCAAGGATTTGGAGAGCTCAGCTCCCACTGAAGTCAYGTCTGGAAGTCCAGGATCTTGTTGCTTCCATGCTGCATTTTAAATGTTCTCACAGCACATTTCATAGCTTCTRCAGCTACTGAAACCACCTGCTCATTAGGTCCTCCCCAAAAATGAGGTGGGATGGGATGGGGAGGTCTCACTTTGGCGGAGGACAAGCAGGGAAGTTGTCACCGAGTGGAGCCAATTTTCCATTTTGAGAACAGGAGGGACTCATGGCTGGGGAGCATTTGGGAAAGTCAGAAGTCTTGCATGGATCAGTTGTGTTCTGCAAGGGAAGAAAGCTCCACTCTTCTTCAGAGCCTGCAAGAGCTACAGAGAGGTCAGCAGCCCAGGGCAGAGCAGCAGGCTGCTAGGGGATGCCTGGTGCCTTGCAGGGCGGACACRGCAGGGCTGGGGAGAGGCAGCAAGGGCTGGGTGAGCTTCACAGGAGAGGCCAAGAGCATCATGCAGCAGCTGCTGGGATCAGACAGAAGGGAAGGGTGGGTGGACATCAACAGGGAGCCAAACTGGCAACATATCAATGGGTGGAGGCCATGCTACAGTGGAAGAAAACCATCAGAAGGAAGGAGGTGCACCCACCACCACCTCCTCCAGCTCAACAAGCAGCCTGGGCGCCCACACCACAGCGAAGGGTACCCTTCAAGCATATCAAATAGAAACAATAACTCGGGTCTGAACTCAGAGTCCCAGATGCCACTGTCGCTGATGGGATACTTGCACATCACTGAAAGCCAGGGATTTCTCAGGTACTGCCTGGAAGAGGGGGGGCCCTGGAGACCCTCTGGGTCTCCCCATGCCCACCCACCAGGGCTCCTCAAACACTGCCTGGAGGGTGCTCTGCGCTTGGGACAACTCCCCTGGGACACTGCAGAGCTTGCACCTTCTCCCACCCTGCTCCCTCCCTGGCACCCAGTGCCAGGCACAGACAGGGGCTCCGCTCCACAAGGGCTGGTGCTGTGCGGGCTGCAAACGGGGACAGCACGTGCACCCCAGGGCACCTCCCCAAGCTGCCTGAGCCCTTGCCTCCAGCCTGGACCCCAAGATCAGCTACCCTGGTGCCACTTCAAGAAGGTGACTGCTAGCATGGACTGACATACAAAACTAGATCTGGATTCCCTTAAAAGCTAACAAATCAGGCTTAAGCAAGCAATGGAATATTTTAACATGGAGCAACACAGGTGCAGCTCTCTTGATATGCCAGAATTGTCAGTACTAACAAAAATAAAGATTAAACATGGRAAAGACCATCTCCAATGTTGTATCAAAACAGCTCTGACCTGCAGCACCAAACACCCCAAATCTATATTTACACTGTTTCAAAAAGTGTATTTATTTGCTTAGCCCACAACACCTCCAAGAAGGAGAGGAGGGGAGTCCAGCATCTGCAAATTACCAGGCACCAGGAATGTTTGCAGAACTGTTAATCAATTAAGAAAGAGAGGGTGGCAGGATAATCCTGCCTCTTCWGCGATGTCCTAGCAGCGTCGGTCCCAAGGGACCTGCGAGGTAGGGGGCTGGACGGGACCCAGCTCACTGTGGCATCCCACCGCAGCAGAGGGAATGCTGACACTGCTGCCATTGTCACCACCAGACTGTAAGCCACCCGTGGGCAGGACCCAGGCAAGCTTTTGAGGACTGCTGGACGTTTGCTGGCGAGTCGAAGGCTGCAAAACCCAGTGTGGGAAGACCAGACCCCACCAGCGAGCAGCTCAAAACACAAACAGCCAGGACCCCAGGGGTGAGGTGCCAGCTGTGGCAGATGCTAATCAGCTCCTGCCACAGGAATGTACTCACCGAGGCATGGAAATCAAAAAAAAATTAGGGGAAAGATCTTCCTTTTATTCAACATTTGTGCCTGGAGAAATGGAACTGAGAAGCAGACACCTTTCCCCCAGTAGCACTGCCCTGCTGCCACCCCACTGCGGGACCAAAAATAACACAGCATTCACCTAACCTCTGCTGCAGGCACTGGGCGGGCRGGGAGCCCTCGGGGTAGGGACAGCTTCCCACCTTGCACCAGCATTGTGGCAGCTACATCACAGCGTCTCCACAAGGAAGCTACGGGTCTTACCCCTGCCCACAGCCTGCCTGCTCCAGCCACAGCACACACATCCCTGCAGGGAGTGTGTCCCTGTCCCCAAAAATCTGCAGTCTCAGCCAGCAAAGAGATAAAGGGTAGAAGAAAGGGAAATTTATCCTCAGAGGAAGAAAGATGAGAAGATGGTTTGAGGTTTGGGCAGTTTAACCTCTGAAAAGGGTCTTGTTCCAGAAATACACATGGGTGGGATGTATTTATGGATGGAGTTTGCAAGGCCTTCACCAGCTTTTTGCTCCAATCTGACCCACACTAGCACAAATCTCTGCAGAAGTGGTAAGCTGTTAGCTGGTATTTTTTGCAAGCTGGTCAAAACCAAGTATCAGACATCAGCTGCACTTGGGGAAGGAGCACAGATATGCTACCTAGCTTCAGTGTCCAGCAGAAACAGGATGGATTTTAAATCTCACCCATCAGTTGCYCTGGCACAGTATAGCTGGTACATAATTGCAGGAATTGTTCATCAAATGATTCAAGTAAGACTAAGGTGGTTGAACCTGCTCAGAGAAGAAAAGAAAAGGAAAAAAAAAAAAATAATCAGTCACTCAGTGGATAGAAGATGGTCCTTCAGAGGTGAATTTTTTTTTTCCAATCATTTACCCAGCTCCCTGTCTGAGCTGTACGAGCAGCACACGCTTAAAGGGCACTCTCAGTCCTCATCAACCTGGAGAGGCAAAGGAGGAAGACACGGAGAGTTCTTCTGTCTACCTCCTCTTTCGCTGTCTCAGAGATCCTGACCAAGACACTCAAAGCGCTACTCCAGAGATCAAAGCACGTGCATGACCATTGCCGTACCTACTGAATCAGGCATAAGCAAAAATACCATTGTTTTGATCAAAGAGKTTTAAATCCTACAGCAACTACAGTAGTGAGTCCTGCAGGAGGTCCTTTCAGCAGGAGCCTGGAGCTCCTACAGTTAGAGCATCTCTCTGGAGATGAGGCAGGAGAAGCACTTGGTGCCGAGGTGAGTGGCGAGGCCCCAGCTGCTCGACAGCAGGGCGTTGCATCTCAGGGCTGACAAACATTGRAAGCCTGACATGGCCTGGTTTGCACCGAGGTCCCACATTACATCATCATTCAGCCAACCCCATCTGCTCCACAGGCTCACCAGAGCCTACATTCACACCCCAGAAGCCCCTTTTCTCCCTCAAATTAGTCATGCAATGAAAACACCGTTCAGACTGACAGCTGCTGGCCAGAGCGCGGGCTGCCAGGCAGTTTGCATAACACCATCCGGAGCATGCTCRGCGGTGCTAATTCCTCATTGCAACAATGGAAAAACCCAGAAATCTCAGTGAATAAGCCAGTCTGTGTCCTAAGTCAGCCCTTGGATTTCCTCCCTTTCTTGAGCCTGTCTCGCCTCTGCAAAAGCTCCGCTGGGGCTCTGCAGCCAGCCTCAGGAGCAGAAATCTCAACAAGCTCACAGTTATGTGCTCGGCTCTCAGCTGTTTGCTGCAGCCAGGAACTGGCTGGAAATCAGTTCAAAATGTTCCAGTTCCAAACCCCACCCCACAACCCCTGGATCTCTCCCTTCACACTCACAGAAGCAGGCACTGGGGCTTTTAACCACTTTGTTTTAGCTTCCTCTATTGGGAGAGCAAGGGACATCCCCTGCATCATTAACTCACCTCTGCCACTACTACCCCAAGACAGGAGCCAAGGTAGACCCTAGTCCCAGCTCCAGCAGTGAATTCCTTGCTCTGCTACCCCACCATCCCTTTACCAATGCCCACGCCTTTCACCGTCCACAGCTTTGTCTCRAGAGTCGCAGGCATTGCCATCCACCTCATCTGAGTCAGGCATGGAGCAGGGCACCACTGTCCGACATTTCATATCCACCACCCATGCTCCACCGCTTCCTTGCAGGCTCTGCCACTGCTCCATCCCTTGTTGGATGGCAACAGCCACTGCTCCACAGTGCCACGTGCTGAGAAAAAACCCCTCACACAGGTCTCCTGACCATGACCATGGATGTGTTACACTCGATTGCTCATAGGAAAAGACGCAGCAGAAATTAAGATTATCTTTGCTCTCCCTTTCTTGGCCAACTCCAAGGTGCCGTCTAGATCTGGAAGTCTTCAACAAAAATTTTGCACTGCAAGAGCAACTACAGCACTGTTGGCCTTTGGCATGACCCTGTATTGCTCCCATCTTCTCCCAACCCTGCTCAGGCAAACTCCTTTGAAATCAGCAAGACAAGACCCTCAAAAACCTTCCTCTGTTGCTAACAGGACAAGGTGCCTCTCCCCAGACCAGCCAAGGCTAAATACAGCCCAGGAGCCTGCTGAAAGCTTCAGCACGACGTGGCTGCGGAGCACAGCAGTGCTCCCTGCTATGCCCTTCAACCGAAAGGGGTTGTTTTTCCCCCCAGTGATGAATCTGGGCCCCGCACAGCTCAGCAGGGACCAGAGAGGTTCCCCACAGAGCAGGTCTGCATTTGTTCTTCTCAACCATTTGCCTCCCTATTGCAGAGAGGAAAACTACCTCTGCACAGTCGCTTTGGCAGCAGGGCCAGGCAGGACTGCGGACACTCCTCTGCCTGGTGCCAAGGGGTTAAGCTCACAGTAAGTTCCCAAAGCCAGTTGCTTCCAACTGGCTGCTGCCTGCGGTTTGTGGGAAGGGATTTTGCTTTTTAATAACATTATAAATAGGGCTGTGTTCAGCATGCTGCAAACCCAGTTACTCTCTCTCTCCCACTCATCTCCCTCCTCCTCCTCCTGCTGCTTCTCTTCCCACCACACTAATTCCAGATCTGACCATGAATCGGTCAGACTTCTTCCTCAGTGTCCTCAGCCTACTGACATGTCTTGCCTCCATCGTGCAGGCATGTCCCCCGAGCTGCCACTGCCACGGCGGAGACCTGCAGCATGTCATCTGTGACAATGCGGGGCTGAAGAAGATCCCCAAGGTGCCTGAGCAAACGCGACTTCTCAACCTGCAGAAGAACAACTTCCCTGTCCTGCCAACCAATGGCTTCCGTGACATGAAAAAGCTGGTGTCCCTGCACCTCCAGAGCTCACGGATCAAGGAGATATCAACCGGAGCCTTCAGGGGGCTCAAGAGCCTGGTCTACCTCTATCTCACTGATAACCAGATCAGCGTCATAAAGCCAGGAGCCTTTGATGACCTSTCTGAGCTCACCTACCTGTACCTGGACCAGAACAAGATCCCAGACCTACCCAAAGGGCTCCTCTCCCCTCTTGTCAACCTCTTCATCCTGCACTTAGGCAGCAATAAAATCCGGGAGCTGAAACCAGGGGTCTTCAATGGGGCTAAAGACCTGCGCTGGCTCTTTCTTTCTGACAACTCCCTCACCAACCTCCTGCCTGGGGCTCTGGAGGATGTAGAAAACCTCGCTGTCCTCCACCTGGACAAGAACCAGCTGAGCAGCTATCCTGTGAATGCAATGAGTAAGCTGAGAGTGCTGGAGGAACTGAAGCTTTCTCATAACCCAATTGAGGTCATCCCTGACAATGCCTTCCAGTCCTTCGGGCGTTACCTGCAGACACTCAACCTGGACAACATGAAACTGAAGAAGGTGAGTTTCTTTCCATTTGTTCTGGATAAGAAACATGAGGCTTCTCCTTTATAAAGCCCTCGGTTTGCTGTCCCTCYGTTGTAGAGGAAAGGGGAGATGCAGGTCTGCAGGCTCTGCAGGCAGTGAGGCACTGGCCAGCTGATAACACCCCTGACACGGCCCAAACAAGGGATGAGAGAGTACTCCATCCTTCTGTTGAGTTATTTTATGCAAAACTAAATTATGTGGAGCTGATCAAACTCCTTAGAAAGGCAGCACATTCCCTCCCAAGCTGGAAGTGACACCAGTCATTGAGAAAGGTATTTGGGGTGCTCCAGGACAATTAGCAACCTTCCATCATCCCAGACACAAGCCGTGGGATGAGAGGTAAGCATCTGCCTCATACTCGAGGGACTGAAGGGCACTGCCACCTTGCAGAGCTGAACTGCTCTGCCTCCTTCATTCAGCCTGGGTACCTGTTGTAGGTTGAGAGAGGGAGACTCCTTGGGAGGGGCAGCGGTTTCTTACCCACACCTTGCAGACGGTAGGCATATGGATCTTCACCTTCACCTCCCCCCCTGCCTCCCAACTTTACACATTGTAAAGAAAGGTTTGTTTATTGATGCCCTCTCAAAAGGAACTCTCACAGCATCTTACAAAGGGGCCCTGTTCCCACTGGAGAGGAGGAGGGACATTCAGGTATCCCGAATGGCAAAACAACCCCCTTCTTCCATGAGAAAGCATGATCTATAGGCAGGAGCATCACACTCAGGGAGTCACTTGCATTGGGACCTCTGCAATGTCAGGCAGTGCAAGAACAGAAACAAGCACAGTGCAAGAAGAGCAGCACCCTGTCGCAGCCTGAAGTCCTAGGTGCGCCCAACGTGGCTGGAAACAGAGGGTACTSCAGGTGGAGCGGAACAGTTCTCCCTGGGATGATGCTTTGCCAGGAAGCCCAAAGACAAAGGGCATCCAGGTAAGGCAGGCTTGGACTTCATGGCAAAGCAACACCCACCACGTGCAGGAAGATGTGATGAAGAAGAGAATTTCTTAGCAACAAAGAGCAACTCAGAGGGCCCCACAGGGATGAGCAGATCACCTGAAAGCTACCAGGAATAGAGCACACCAGAGTTTTCAAGGGGATGTAGCATCCCAAAATGCTCAAACACTGGAATTACAGCTTGCCCAGGTGGAGAACAACACTACCTAAAACAGCTCGATAGCACTCAGTATTTAAGCCCTTGTCCACTCTCAGCACTAACCTCTCCAGGATGGGAGTAAGCAAACTCAACACTTGAAAACAATCTATTGACCTCTCTAGACAAGACCTTAGACATGCTGTCACAGCACTTTTGTAGACTCAGTTGTAAGGCACTTTCATCATGTGCAAGTCAAAAATTACAGGTTAGATGTTGTACCAGMTGTAGAGACATCAGAGTCCCAAGTTATATGTTGAAGAAATTAGACTAACCCACAATGCTGGGATACTCCAGGGAATTAGGTATCCTTGGATTGGCCAAAAAGCAAGGGTTAACAATTCTAGCCAGCAAAAAATACTTTCTTCTTTTCAGTGACCACCTGTGGACAGGACCTTTAAAGGCTCTTCTGCAGCCAGATGACTCCCTTCTTCCCCAACAGCCCAGTAAGACACCAGTTTACACCACTAACAGGGGTGACTTCTGCAGCTTTAGGGCTTGCGTTCTTTTTCAGGAAAACAAAGCTCCCATCCCAGCTCAGAGTTTTCTCTTCAAATCCTCAAAGGCCTCGTATCCAAATGGCCCACACGTGAACTTTGCACTGCTAGGAGACATCTAATCACAGAGGCCTCATGACCTAGGAAATCACTACCAAATGCTTTAAATGCCGCTGGCATCTTGACTGCAGTTCTTTCTCCTTCACAAAAATACTGTCCTTAGCTGTTCCCTGCATGGCTGCAAGATTTTCAAGCTGATCAAGTGCAAAACCGTTCCACATGAAGCTATCCCAGCCTATATTGCACTCGAGCAGAATGAGGAGAGCCCTCAGGCTGCTCTGCAGCTCCAGCACGTAGCTCCCCTTCCCCACCAGCATCACAGACCACACCAGTCACCTGCAGAGCTGCATCGCACGGGCCGGGACCCACTGCGTTCATCAACAAGAAACCAGGCAATGCAGATCCTGGAAGCTTTATGTACGCCCCTCTCCACGTATTTATTGCAAAATAAATTACATCAGCAATCCTCCATCTAAATAAGGGGAAAATCACCAGTTTCTTTACAAATACATGCTCTGGCAGACAGCACAGCAGCTGTTACCAGCAGATGTGAACTCTTCTCATGGGGCTGGGAGAGGAATGAGCAGCTGAGACAGTATACCACTGTCCAAACCAGAACGTGGCCAGGCTACCTCCCCGCTGCACGGCATGCCAGCATCTCTCTGAGAAGCTCCACTATCAGCACAGTAAAACCARCCAAGGTCAGCTTGGTTTTGGACYGCAGAGGCCAGCACCGCTGACTGTCCAACAGCTACAGTACTCTGTGAGTCTCTCAGCTAAGCTCTAATCCTATCCAACATTGCTTAATTTGGAAGATGACAAAAGTTCACAGCTTAAAATAGTGCATTTCCTCTGTCAAGCTTTTCAGCTTAGAGAGCTTGAACACACCCTGATGGTCCTGTCTGAATGCAAGCTTGTGGCCAGAAATGGGAGCACAGGTCCTTGACTGGGGGGTGGTTCTGGTAGACCTAGACCTAGCTAGACCTAGAACTCCTCTCCACCCTTTTGAGAAAGCTTTCCCCTGCTTTGAGAAGGGGGAGAAATGGTTTGTCATAGCCAAGAGGAGCTTTGTCCTTTGTCAACGACCCTCTCTCCAAGTCATCACTGCCAAGGAAGTTTGTTTTGAGGGGTTTGCTTTCCAGAAGAAACTTTCCAACCTGAGTAACCATGGGCTGAGAAAAGCCAGGAATGAGGCCTCAGGGAAGAGAGGAGAGGGCTGCAGAGCCGGGTTTACAGCTTCCCTCCTTTCTTTGGCAGCTTTTTTACRGGAGGCTCTCCCTTAAAGCCTGCCCGTCAATTGAGAAAAGGCAAATCTTGCAGCATCCCTTGCAAACAACATGCTGGAAATGAGAAAAAACGGAGGAGGTTGAGGTGCTGGAAACCTGCCTCTATTTCTACACTGCTCAAATGCCAAGTGTAACTTTCCACTCGGAGCCCCCGGGCACTGCCAAAGTCTACAGCCCCTTCAGACGCCACAAACACTCCCTCCTTCAGCCGTTCCAGGACAGACAAGGCAACAGGCGCTGGGAGGATTTCCAGCCTTGGAAAGGAATACACCCAGAAAATATCTTCATTTAGAATGGAGAAGCATGGCTCAAAAATAAAGAGGGCTGCCAAACTTCACTTTATTTAGGGATGTGGCTGCAAAGACAATCCCACATGGATTTGGGACATAGCTCTCTTCAGGCAGGTGACTCCACCGCCCATGAGCCCACCAGCCTGATGCCTCTCTTAGGTGTCCAGAGCTTCCAGCGAGCCTGGATCCCCTTCCACCGCTCCTTCTCTTGCTCTTTTCATGCTTATGCCACTAAAAGTCTTGAAGAGAGGCACTCAGGTTTGAAGTCCCCTCGCCTAACTAAGTGTTCCTCACCAGAAACCTTTGTGCTTTAGTTTGCAGACAATGCGTTCGCCGGTGTGACCGTGCTGAAGACCGCTCACCTGGAGAACAACCGGCTCACCCAGCTGCCCCGCAACTTCCCCTTTGACAAAATGGAGACGCTGACACTCTCCCGAAATGTCTGGCACTGCAACTGCCAGTTAGCACATCTGCGCAAGTATGGCACCATGAACCCCTTCCTTCCCTGCGTTTTCTGGGGTCTTCTTGGGGGTCCCCTGAGGGAGGTACCCCCTGAGCTGTGCCAGGCAAGAGGAGGCTGCTGAAGGCTGCACACATGCTCAGCAGCTCTCTCTCCAGGCATGAGTGTTGTCCATGATGGTTTGTACCTCTTGTAAACTCCTGGTCTTCTTTCTCCCCGTGTCCCAGATGGCTGAAGGGCAATCGCACCCGCACCGAGGACACCTGCTCTACGCCCGTGCAGTACCGGGGACAGTCCATCAGAGACACCCCAGCCCTCCGCACCTGCAAGCTCCCCACCAAGAGGTCCAAGAAGGGAAGCCGCCATTAAACATGTAAGATGGTTCATAGAGTCACTTCCTATCGGTAGCTTTTAATCTGACCTACAGCAAACCCTGATGCCACCAAAGGTATGGGGACTTTTGTCTCTGACTTTAATGACACTAGGGTTTGGCTCAAAACAGCTCATCCATTCATCTACCGACGCCTCTGTTCAGAGCTGCTCCATCTCTTGGCAAAACTGGGCTCCATGGGCTCCCAGAGCAGAGAATCTGCCTGGAGCATCAGGGATGGAGTCAACCCTGTAAAACAAACACGGGGCTACAGACAGGCCTAGGGCAGCAAGTAAGGGTGAAACGTGTAATTAAGTGTCAAAACAAGGGTGGATTTAGCCCGCTCTTACCCTGAGCTGGGATCACACATGCTTTACTTTTCTAACTGATTAGAGATGCTCAGCCTTTTGCCCCAGTAAAGGTCCTCCGAGTCTGGTTTGAAATCCAAGGCAGGACATTGCTGGGAAATCTGGCCCCAGGCTGCCCAGCCCATATGAAAATAGATGTCTTCTATAAGGAGCAGTTCTCAGTCCAGCACCTGCCTTTCAGCAACTACAATTCCCATCCAAGACACTCAGGTATTTAAAAACAAGGGCTGATGCCTTCAAATGAGTGTCCCAGAAGAGGAAGGTTTGAGACAGAAAGTATTCTTTGAATAAAGTGTTGTGGGCCAGAAGGTGACTCAGAGACAGAGCTGACTTTCCCTTGAGCAATGGAGCTTGCTTACATCTACCAATCCAAACACCAACTGTGAAAACCTATCATACAAACACCTTCCACAACTGGAAACTACCAAGAGTATTAAATTCAGCGCACAGAGTAGCAAAAAAGCCATAACTGTCATCACTCCATCCCAAGCATTTTACTTTTCCCCATCCCAGGAATAGGTCTGGAGCTTGTACAGATTCCAAAGGACTTTGGATGAGCCTGCAAGTTTGTAAGCTCTTGGGAAAGGGACCTTTGCTCATTTGTTAAGTAAAGTGCAGTGACCCTGCACTGCACTGCATGAACAAGGGTTGTCACTGTGCCCTTTCATAACAGAAAGGATGAGGCAGAAGCCCGAAGCCCAGCTATGGCCATTTGGTCCCCAGTTCTCTAAGGATATGCATAACAGGATGGAGAAAGTAAATTTATGACCAAAATGTCAGGATGATGCCAGCTGCTCCGCGCCTTCCTAAAGTGGTTATTTCTCTTGCCGTGCCAGAGGTTTTATGGATTAGAGATGGAAATACCAGTCGTTCCATGTAGGGCGGGTAAAGTTCCGYTCTAAGGACGGAAAAACTTCAGTTTTCTAAACCACAATATTTAGATGTATTTTATTTACAGGTCTGGCCCTTCTTAACCTTCTTCTCTCCCTGCCTGAACTCAACTACAGTTCACTCCTCCATGATGAGCGTAAGAAAACCATGACAATAATACTTGGTTTTTCTATAGCAGCTTCCATCCAGCTCTCTCAAATAGGTTTACAAGTGTTAGTGAAATAGAAAACTATTTATTCCAGTCTTGCAGAAGACAAAGCTCGGTACCTTCACGTGTCAGTGCCAAAATGCCAGCACACAAACCCACTCCAGTGTGGTGAGCATGATTTTAAGGAATATGAAGTACCTCTGACTTCATCATGCACCACTTGAAAGCCAGGCAACTTTCTCAGATGTCAGCTATGGGGGTCTGCGTTTCAGGGATGACCAGTGACTTGGGTCACTGGCCACATTTCAGATTAAAAGCTGCTTGGCAGTTTCTAAAAATCTACCTGCCCTGGATTTTCAGAGCCGGGGCACCAAAATAATTCACTACTCTTGAAAATTTCACTCTTGGGTTTCTTCCTCTATGAAGGAAGTGCTCACTGACCATCAACACTTTGGGTAAGATACTAAAGAGTCGCACAGAGAGTTGGCAGAAGAGGTGAGAGACAGGACTAACCCACCTTCTCTACTGTGGGAACTCGTAATGGCTCCTTGACTCCTAACTCTTCGCTTTGAAATATGGGCTTCATTCACTCATTGTAAAAATAAACAGACAAATGCTAGAAGTTTACTGATCTGCTTGAAAAAATCCCCTCAAACATGTGGCCTTCTCTCTTTTTTTCCCCTAGCAGGCCCTGGTATGGCCTGTCCTGGTGACTGGTCACTTCAACCATCAGAAAACTACTGACTTCTGAGTCCTTCCTTAAGCTTCTCCTACCTGTCAGGAAACATTTCTGATATATCCGAACACCTCCAGCCTCCTCTGAATCCCCGCTTCTCTGCTGATTGCAGGATGGAATCCACCTTTTCAATCTTTTCCAACTTCTATATATTTTAAAAGAGGCATTTTTAAAAACTAAACTATGCATGACCATACTAAGACAAGCTAACCTAGATCCTGCCGGTAAAACACAGTCATCTTTCCCAGAGGCAACATAACCCACGTCCCCGATCAACCAGTTGGTTGCTGTCTCTCCCCTTTCAGTGGAGTGGAAGCAACTGGGAAGGTAGGAGCATCCCTCCCCCAGCTGCTTGATCAGGAAAATTGGTCTCAACCCATGCAAAGAGACTCCTCTGCCTTCCCACAGAGGGGATCCCTGCAGGCCAGGGCTGAGGGGGATAGGTGAAGCAATGCCCAAGAACCGGTGGCTCTGAGACCCAGYTGTCCTTTCATGCCAAAAGGCAGCAATCTTTCTAGGTTGGTCAGAGATCGTTTAAGTGAAGCAGTACTAGGAAAGCCCAAAACTGAAGCCATCTGAAGACTGGATTCCCTCCCACTCTGTGGGGTCTACCCAGATGCATGTATGTCCGAGAGGAGAAGGTGTGCACTGTGCAGCCTGGCTTGGGCACCCCTCCTCTTCTCTCTACCCATGCTCCACAGGATCTAGCAGGACACCAGGATGACTGTGGTTTATTGTCACGGCTATTACAATACCACAGTTGCAACTTAACTGTGTTTTTTAATCCTAAAGAGTTATATAAATATATGTATATTTATTCCTCTATAACTGAGTGTAAATGACCTTTAAGAGGATGAAAACTCCTCTGTCTCCTATATAGAAATCAAATTGTATATTTTCTTATGTACATCTTCTGTATAAAGCTCTTGCTGCAAAGATGAATTCAACAAGTCTCCCTGTGTCTGTCTGAGTGCTGGGGGATCAGAAGTAACACAAGACCAGTGGTACAAATGTAGACTTAATCCTCTTTATTCTATGGGCAGAGCAACTGTTTGGGAGGGTTTTAGTATTTCTCTTTCTACAAAGCGGGAACATGTGACACCTAGTGAGTCCTGGGCACCTGCAGTAATGTCTGAAAATATTTTGTGAGGCCAATACAAAAATAGGTAGCTGTCACCTGGCAGAGTCTGGGCAACGGCACCAGGGCTGTCCCTRGTGTTTTCAGCTCGGCATTAAGAGCATCACATGCAGGAAAAAACCCTGGCTGCCTCTGAGACAGCTCCAGGACAGATGTCCTGGACTCCCCTGGTCCACAGCAGAGCACACAGTCATCCCTGTAAAACCCTGGTGCTCATGCAGTCCGGGTCTGCCAACAATAACACGCCTAATCTGACTCCCAGCCCTGCATGTTTATCCATCACAACAGTCTGCTTCCTCAGCATTTGCAAGCAGCATGGCACCAAAGTTATTTCCTTTAAAGTAAAACAAAAAAGTCCTTTTTTGGCTCAGCCATTCACTCACAGGCACACACGTGCAGATGGCAAGACCTGCCTACGAAATGTGTCATCTGGAGTCCCACTGACCCCCTTGCTGGTGGCCTGTCCCCCTCCACATGCAGGACATGCTGATGCTCTTGCACAGGCCAAGGGTGCAGGGACATGCGATGGAGCAACAGCACACGTGGTCCAACACGTGCTACCCTTCTGGCAACGCAATGCCTGGTGCTGCATGTGTGGATGGCACCATTCTCACGTTCAGACTCAAACGCATAGCGTGCAACAAGGTTTTGTATCTGCATGCAGTTCAGGATGGTGAAAGAAACCTGACAGCTCCACGGCAAGATGAACACGTACACCCACCCACACCAATACAAACCAGCAATGCCTCTTCCATAATCATTCATCCTTGCAGCATGTACAACAGAAGGGTTTACAGAAGCTTTGAAACGCACCAGCAGAAGCTCAGTTCACGACACTGAATGAAACGTCTTCTCTTCTTAGCAAGCTTCCTTCTCAGACACCCCACCAGCAACCAGGCAGAATCCCCCTTCTTCCTCCCAGTCCCTCTACACCTTCACTCCTCTGCCTGGCCTCACAACCGCAGTCCCATCACACCTGAACCCAGCAGCTCTGGCACTGCCAGGTACTGCTGTGGTGCGGAGATGCCCAAACTCAGCATCTCACCACAACAAACACTGCTTCTAGCTCTAGTCACAGCAACCACGACTCACCACGATCTCCGGCATGTGCATCTTGGTGATAATCATCTTTATGATCTCAGGAGGAACAGGGGAACCTGCAATGATTCCTGGAAGAAAGAGGAAAAGATGACCATCTTGGAAACTATCTATTCATTCCCAGGAGCAGTCCCTCAGAAGGTTCTGCACTCCCAGATTTAAATGCTGGCAAGACCTTTGGGATACACCGGTTCCTGTCAAAATACTTTCTATTTTTATGGATACAGGTCCTAGTTATTCTAGAGGCAAAGGCTGCAGCAAGGCCAGTTTACCTGAATGAATTACGGGTTGGCAGAGTTCACTCGTTAGGAAAATAAACTCTATAGCACAAACCTAGTCCAAGCTGCAGTTCCCAAAAAGGAAAGATTCAGAGCAGAAAGAGGCACAGATTTTTAGCAGGACACACACTCCAATYGATCATCACCACCACAAAACCAAAAACCTTTCCTCCTGCCCTGCACAGAGCCTCCCTTTTGGGAGAGGGCAGATCACATTTTCACCTGTTCTGTCCTAGGATGACAGAGCAAAAAAGAGCAGGGTAATACATAGGCTTTGCTTGGGAACAAGATGAGACAGGATCATTTCTCAACTTAGCAGAGATGATTAGGTAATCTGCTTTAATGTTTCTTTATGCTCCAGCACCATCTTCTCTCCGTGCTATTACCGCCTCAAAAGCGCTGATGGTCTCTGCATTTCAGCTCAGCTATTTCCAAGGCTGTCTGCGACAAGAGAGAAAGCTCCAGCACACGTTATCACACCCTCTCCAGCACTTAGATGAATGACTTCAAAAACAGGCAGGAAACTTCAGGTCAGAGAAATCACAGAGTAGCTCTGCTTTAGGGACTGCACTAGCCTAAACCACACAAAGCATCTGCTGCCACACGGTGGTGGCTGGTGAGACGCGAGTTGAGCAAAATCAGGCTATTCCTGATATCTTCCCTTGCAGATAAAACAGAAAGGTCCTTCCCTAGACTGCCCTAAGATGAAAGAAGAGTCCTAAAAATATATAATTATTGAAGGAAACTCCAAGGAAAGGAAATGTAGCATCAAATTAACAGTGAAACACAAGGCTCGTGCAACTAAACTCTTCCCTTCAGAAGAGCCATTTGCTTGCAAAGCTTAATACGGCCCTCCAGTAGGGAACCAGTAATATCCAGTTTCTCGGGATTTTTCCATTTGGGCTGTCAGACTTACCTCCCCGGAGAGTTGACAGGTCGTAGGAGTCAAAGTCTGGCTGGGACAGCATGTCTATAAACATGGTTGGCGTGCCGAGTAGAAAGGAGCATCTTCAGGGAGGGGAGAGAAAAGGCAAAGCTGCAGAGCTGGAACCAGGGGCAGCCCCAGCTCAGCACCCCATCCCATCCCGTTGTGTGCGGGGCTGCAGAGCAGCAGCATGGAGGCAGGCACAGCAGATGTGCTGTTCATCAGGGCACATACACATACATATGTATAAAAATATATATACATATATGTGTGTATTATGCAGACACAATGATAGCTCTTTTGTTTTACAAGCTACACATGAAGAACAAGCTGGAAATGCAACTACCTCAGCAGCAGAGCTGGACTCAGAGAAGGAAGGCAGGTGGTTAGATGTAAAAACACACCAGCCATAGCAAACCAAGACACCACTATGCTTTCCAGCCAAAGCCCTACAGTGACCTGAAGGATCCCTTATTTTTGGGAAAAGAGAAGTGTGACAAAGTCCCAAGTGCAGCTGAAAAGGCAGGATTTAGGCTCCTGAAGTGCCTGTGCAAGTATGTACATGAGTAACCTGCCTCTCCCATCGTGGGAAGGAAGAGCTTGAGCAATAGCCTGGTAGGCGAGACAAGGGACGAAAGCACTGCCATGATGCAATGAACTCCTCTGTAGCAAGACACAAACAAACTCTCACTTCTCTTGAGACACTGCCTCCAGAGCAGCCTTCGCCTCGAAACTCGGTGATGAGAAGATGCAGGAAGCCCCGTGCAGAGCCATCACCATGCAGCCTCCTACYGACGCCAGGCAATGATAGAGGGGTGCAGGGAGGCCAATGCGATAGTCCTGGGATCAAGCCAAAGACAACAGTGAGGAGAGGAGATTTTCCAGTCCGTGACTAGCCCATCTCACTGCTGAAGAGCAAAGATCTGAACAGAGAAGTTTTCCCTGGTTCACTGAAAATTTGATGGAAATCTGACATTCATCTGTGTTCCCGATAGGTGGAAACACAACGTTGATGCTTCCTGCCTTTAATAAAAATCAGTTTGGGAAGTTTTTTAATGTCAAAATTTCATTYTGTAATTTTGCAATGTCTTTCCTTTGCTGCACTTTGTGGTCTGGCATTGCTTACACATTATTTTATGATATGCCAGAAGAGAAGAGTGGTAGTGCTATGACAGGCATGAAATATGCAGGACTTGGCACATGCTATTAATTTTATTTTGTTTTTAAAAACACCAAAGGCTCTGAAGACTGATTGAAACAACCCATCTTTTTCCTGGATCAAAGCTGTTGTGTTAGAAATAACTACTTCAGAACTTCAAAAGAAAATATTTGCCTTTAACAATTTTTAAAAGAAACTACAAATAGAAAGGTCATATCCTGATAAGAGTTATGATACTGTATACATAACATGAAATGAAGTCATGTAAAACAAATTCAAACCTCATTCAACAGAATTCAAAGCTAACATCCAGAGTATAATAATTATTTGAAATTAGTATTCACCAAAATGAAAAGTGATTAATTTCATRATTTTTCCCCCACGAAAAGGTATCTTTTCTTTTTCTTTCCCCTCAAAAAAACTTCACATGAAACTAAAATGAAACATCAATGAAACTCCACAGAAATGAAAAATGTTATGCATGATTATCCCTCAATGTCATTTGCAGCAAAACATCCTGCCCTTATGCTGAGCAAGCACCAACACTCTCTACATGTGTGGTCTCTCTGTGGCAGTGGAGACCCACCCCAACTGTGTTCCCACCAAGACCCACCTGCTCTGTGATCCCCAGCCTCAGACCGACCAGATTGGCATTATTCACAATGTTCTTGTGAGAGAGGGTGGCTCCTTTGGGGCTTCCCGTTGTCCCCTGAAAGACACAGGGCATTATGCAATGACGACACCTTTTCTGAGCACACCTTTCCTGTGCTCTCAGGGGTGATTTCCCAGGCAGATTCTGGGGTGATCTTGCACTTCATTCTCCATTCAAACCTGGGAGGTTTTATTTTCTTCTTTAACAGCATCTTAATCCCAAAACAAACAAAAAAATRGTCCAACTTCAATTGGACAGAATTTACATGACACCCTCTCATCTCCATCAGCCCTTGAGAAAGGGCCAAGCAACAAGAATGGAAGCAGCAAGGGAAAATGCTAGAACACTTCCTCCATCCTACAGCAGAAGATGGAACCAGGGCTTGGTCTCAGAGGGCAGAAGACAAAGGAAATGGGATGCTCAGCATCACACACATCTTTCCCTGTGTCCCCACCAAGGAACCCAACCATGAGGCATGGAGCAGGCAGAAGCACCTACTGAAGTGAACTGGATGTTGATGGGCTCATTGCAGGAGAGGGTCCGCTGCACGGCTCTTAACTGCTTCATATGGCTGCTGTCCCCAGCCTGCATCACTTCATCCATGTGGAAGGTGCCAGGCAGCTTGGAGTCCACTGTGATGACAACGGATAAGTCAGGTACCCTGGCAGAAAGAAAAACACCATCAGCAATAACGGAGCAAGGAGAAAACTGCCTAGATAGGCGTGCACTCGTGAGGGCAAAGCTCCTGAACAGCCTAACCCATTCTCTTCAGATGAGACCCTGTGCAGGTCCTTCTCCTGCTAGAGCCTGTGTTGTGCAGCTGAGAGGACACAAGGCAGGACACAGCTGTGAGGTCAGTGCAAAGACACCAAATGTTCCTAACTCACCTTTTGCTCTTTATTTCCCCTGGACGGGATTTTTCTAGCTCAGGACATGACTGCTTTAGAATATCATAGTATTTCTGTGTTTTAAATTGAGTGGGAAACACCAGTGCCTTACAGCCAACCTGTGAAGGGAKACAGAAACTCGTAAGATGTCAGGTTGATGTTCAGGACATGATAGAGAGCAGATGCTGCCATCACGGGAATGTGCACAGCCCTGTGACCCCACACAGCAAGTGTTAGCCATTAACACCACACCGGGATTTTCTCCATGGCTTGTTTCTGTAAGCACATGATACAATGAGCTCTCTSCAGATTAAACCTGGAGATTTTTAATACCTTCCTAGTAAGACCCATGGTATGCAGCAGTTTAAAGATTCACTGAAGAGCATGACATAGGTCTTTGCACAGTGAGGGTACAGCAGCCACGCTCCCAGGGCTGGGAACATGCCTCCAGCAGGCAGATTCACCTAGGGCAAGTGCAAACCGAGCCCTTACAACTGTGCACTCATAAAACCCTGCAAGCGCAGGGCAGGGTGCCATTACTGTTGCTGTTACTGCACGGATCCACGCATGCAGCCAGTGCTTTGCTCCTCCCCAGCGTTCAGTTCAGGACGGGCTTGTTGCTTCTCGCTGGGCAAGAGAGCAGAGCTGCAGCCTGAGGTTCCCTCTTCTCCCAGGATCAACACTCCTCATTGCAAGCACAAGGCAAACAACTAATTTTTTTCAGATTAGGAGTCCCAACACTAATAAAAAGCCCAGTCCCAAAATATAAAAAAAAAAATAAAAAAAAAAATTCAATTGAGTGTATCTGAAATGAGGATGTTTGAGGAATTTCAGAAAAACAAGGAARCCTAAAGACTGCCTCTCAGGTCAAGCCAAGGTTTTGTTGTGGGTTTTTTTAAGATGTTCTGTTTCCTAGGATTCTTCCACCTCTTTCTAAAGCGTTAGCTATTTTGAAAACTAAAACATTTTTCATTCAACTTTACATTTACATAATCCTGAAACAAAGCACTTTAATTACTCCAGGAATTTCTATTTCTTTTTCAGCAGAGGAGATTTGCTGAATTTGACCCAGATTTGCAAACTACTTTCATCTTTCAAAAAATGCATTCTGGTCAAACAAACTATTTACATAAATGATTTACTCAGCTGTTTTCATTATTTTCTCAAGGTCCATGAAATAAAGAGACCGAGGCTATGCCAATAAATTATTTGTAAGTACCCTCTGGGGTTTGTCAGAAGGAAAGACAAACATTTGCTCTATTTTCTGGAACAGTCTGCCCAGAGCCCAGGGGACCGAGTCTGTTCTGGGATGTTTTGGGCCTTTGTAACTTTTTACTACTAGTTCCTTCAAACTAGTATTCTCGTTGAGCTAGTTTTGCAGAACAGATGCTACAGGAGGAGAGGAGCCTGCAGGGCAGATGCTACACRAGATAAACCCTCTAGCTGGGCATCTCCCACTTGGTCTCAACCTGAATGGCAGCAGACCCTTCTTCAAAGGACCTGACATATAAGTATTGACATCAGTTTGCTTTTACAAAGCCCTGGAAATACAGCAGGAATCAGAGGAATGGTTATGCAGAATGTATTTCTGTATATACCAAAGGGAGGGAACCTGATGGAGCAAGGAAGGGACTGCACAGGCGACAGGATCCAACAGACAAAGCCCTAAGTCTTCAGGGGTTTTGTTGTGCAAATAAACAAACACAAACAAATAACTATTGGGGTGAGGGACACCAGAGATCCCAGTGATAAAGGTACATGGAAAAGCTAGGAACRCTAGCAAACCTGGGAGGTTGAGACAGGAGTAATCCCCAATGGAGCTGAAGCACGGTTCTGCTCTTACCCCATCAACACTCCAGATTTACACTGGAGGAGGAA
>JASVER010000025.1:247738-294386 GCA_030449065.1 Oceanodroma leucorhoa | reverse complement strand
GGGAAGTACTGACACGCACATTTCCACCTGGTGAGAGAAGCAGGAGGACATCCACACTGGAAGTGACGTGCTTCACTGCAGCACTGCATACAATCTTAACGCGTGAAAATAGGAGTGACACCAGCTACCGTAAGAAGATTAAATGAAGGATGAAATGGGAACTCAAATTGCAGCCCAGCAATCGAATTACAGAGTTACTGATGCAAGAAAAGTCTCTCTTTGTTGCTAGAAATTATCCACTTCTTTCTAGGTAAAGCCAGAATTTGGATGGTACTGGGAAGACCCAGAAGACCCTCTTCTAATATCGGCCTTTGATTTAAAGCTGAACAAACCACAGGTAAGCAAGTTGGCTTCTTAATCGTAGGGTTAATTTTTAGTCGTCAAATGTTTAGTAGCCTGGATTCCTCATTACTGGAGCTAAGGAGACAGAACAGTTTAAACTGATCGGTGCTCTGCACATTGCAAACTCAAACCCAAGAAGGTATACAAGGGTAGCTGAGGCAGCCACAATCAGCAGAAAGATGTCAAGTAGTGGCAATACCTAGGACTTAAAGCAGGTTAAACTCAAGGCCAGCAAGGTTAGGACACACCTGGGAAGGAGAAAACAAGCTACCAAGTAGGCTAGCCCTTTCTAAGCCTTCCTCCTTTCTACTTTTAAGGTTAAAATCCCAAATGGTGATTTTTGCCTGAGCGGTAGGCAGACAGGATGGCACCAAGTCAGGCAGGACAGCCGTGTGGTGCTCCCCCTCCCAGGAAGGCTGGAGTGCGAGTGTGGCAAAGTTAGAACCGATTTAAGACAGATGTTGCCTCTAGAGATTGTAGCCACGCTCTGCTACTACATAGTCTYTGCTGTCCTGGCTGCTAGCTTCTTGGGTGGAACAGTCCCTGGGTCAGACATTTAGTCTTGCCTTGTTTTCCTCATTCCCTAGCAAACAACTGCTGGCTGGTACAGTTATTATTGGTAGTACAYGGTTGTTAGCAGAGAGAGAGGGATGAGAAGGATGCAGAAGTCTCCATCAGATGGACAGGGTGGCAGCCAAAGGGGACAGCAACAAACATGACCACTTAACTGCAGCTTCATCCTCTTGGTCACTGCGTGGTGGTGTTCCCTCTACACGGCCACCACCAGCCCTGCTCTCCCACCAGCTCTCCCTGATATGCCCGAGTGCTTAACTAGAAACTCATTTGTACTGTGTCCCCATTATCTCCTTTAACAGATGGCTGCGTGTATGCATTCTCATAACGAATCAATTAGCATTACACCAGCAAGTACCATACAAACCTTCCTGATGACAAACTCCAGCTCAAGGGCCTGGTAGGCTGGATTCACAGATACCTTAAGAGGGAGAAACAAGAAGGTTGATCAGAGTTACCCTTGCCTTGAAAACCCTCTCTCCTAACACATATTCCAACAGAAAAGTTCTCCAGGGACAAGCCACCCTCAAAGCCTCTCCTCTTCTCCAACACGCAGAGCTAAGAGCTCCCCATTACAGGGATTCCACATTCACTGCAGAAATTAGCTGAATCCTGTGTTTGCATGAAAGAAAACAATCAGAAAAGAGAAGAGATTTATGTGAAGTCAGATAGTCACAACAGAGTTTCAGGAACCAAAACCAGACCTCCTGTCTCCCAGGCAGACATTCAATCCACTGAACTGAAGACTCAAAACTCAAGAGCAAGACAGGTTTATTAACAGACAACCATGAAAATACCAGCTTTCTCCCGTCCAACTCTCCACASAACCAGTATTGGCCACTGGAGTTGAGTTCACATCAGGTTCATACTGAGCCATGCTCATCCACCCTGTTACTGTGTCTTAGCAGACACTGGGATGAACCATGATGAAGAAAACGGACCAGAAGGTACAGTGCAGTCTTTACTACAGTGCACTGTCTAAATAAGACGCATTTTGGTGAATGTGCCAGCTCATACTCTCAAATGAAAATTGGTTTTGCAATTGGGATATGCAACTTGGACTACATTTTTAAGTGAGCATTTGCACCATGAAGCAATGCAGGTCTTATTTAGGAGGGATCTAAATAACTGATAATTTTAGGACAGCAGCATGTTACATAAAAATGGTCCTGTAAGCAAAAGCATGTCTCCATCTATCATATCGGCTGCTGCAAGCGAGTTCACTTCTCGTGAAGCAGTCCATTTCTTGCTGCTCCTTCCTCTGCAGTCTGCTTTCTTACAGTGGAGGACAAAGATGCAGAGGGTTGCACAGATGTTGTTTAAATACTGGACTCAGTTATAGCYGACATGGAAAAAAGAGACAACAAACTTTACTCTCCAGTATCTCCTATTGCTTCTTTGTCTCCATTTCCCTTCCCAACAGAGTGCTAAAAACCCAGACACAGCAAACTCCTTACCAGGATGATTCCTGCCTGGGCAGTTGCAAACTGCATGAGAACCCACTCGTATTTATTGGGACCCCACATTCCCAGCCGGTCTCCCTTCTTCAGGCCAAGAGCCAGAAGCCCAGCTGCTGCCTGGTCCACCTGTAAAATACAAGACAAGAGCCTGAGGATCACACACAGGATGCAGTGGGGGATATCTATCTCCAGGAACTGCTTTCTGGGGAAGAAGCATTGTCTTCGCAACTGAAATAGGACAGAATGTACCTCTGCTGCAGTCTGTCAGCCTACTGCTGCAGCAGCATCATCTTCTGAGTCACAGAGCACAGACCAGCCCCTGCTTAGCAGGTTGACTGAAAGCATAAAAATAACAAGCGTGGAACAATACAACAAAGCAGGAAGGAAACCCAAATAGGCAATTATGGACAAATAGTTGCAAATTAATTCTTGCCCAAAGGCTATTTAGTGTCTAGCTCCTCATCAATTCAACTTAGGACTAAGCTGCTGGGCCCATCTACACTGTTGGATCTGCCTCTGTTCTGGCCTATCACTTCCTTCTAAAAGGACTCAGGTGAGGAAAACTGTATCAAATGATTTTTGACCAGTCTGGGGTTCCTATCCTCATTAACTTGCATTCAGCCACTATATTAACTTTATTTTGCAAGATGGTAGGTGTGTTTCAGGTGTGCAGATGTACGTATAAATATTCTGAGGTATTCAGGAAAGTTTGTAGAGCTTTGTTATGTTCTCAAATGAATTTAGGAAATCTACCTTGTAGGAGATATGAATTTGAGGAATAGCTATTCTCTGATTTAGTTCTGAATTACAGCCTACTTTTTAAAATTAGGGTGAACACAGTTGACCTTGTTTATCTGAATGGATGTAACCAAAACGCTAGTAAATCCAAAAAAAACCCCAAACAATTCTTCCTATCCAAGATCATATCATACATTTAATAGAAACTTGCCAGGTAGTTAGCCTCGCAATATTGCCCCTCCACTCAGAATACATATACACATATATTTGTATGTAACATGCACACATATATACACATGCATAGATACACCCCTACATGTTTTTGCACATGATATTGAGACCAAGTCCTTGACTTTGCTCAGTTGCCTTTGTGCTTGGACTAGAAATCTCTACACACTCAGGACCTCTGACAGTCAGAGCAGAGTGACTAAAACAAGAGCTGGAGCCTACTCCAGCTAAGAAAAACACCATGGACAATCAGTCCATAACACATCAGAGAGGGGTGATAATTTTTAAGCATGAAAGTTCATTCTGGGATATTCAGCAAGCATTTTACATACGCTGCCTTCTCCCCTTACATACACCGATGGGTGTGTGCTGGGGAGGTGCTACCCACCTCTGCTCAGGGCCAGGATGAAGATCTGCATATGACAAACCTCACTTCTGGGCTGAGCAATGAAATCGTTTTCCACTTCTCCATCACGCCTGCTGCTACCGTTATCCTGGGCTCTCCAAGGTGTGAACCAGGCACTCACCTCCTCTTTGAACTGAGCAAACGTCTTCCGAACCCCATCTCGGCAGAAGACCAAAGCGTCACGGTCAGGAAACCGCTCGACGGTCTCATCCAGGCACTGGCCCATGGTTTTGGTGAGAAGCGGAATGTCTAAGGTCCCCTGAACATAGCTGTTGGTCACCCTGTGGGAGGCAGAGGACATCCCTGTGTGCAGGGCACTGTGAAAGAAAAGGAGAAGAGTCTATTTTTTAATATAACCCAGCAATACAATTCTCCTCATCTGGAAGTATTATCAACTTGCCAACAGTACCAGGAGTACTTGATGCACATCCCCACACCGGTGGGAACCACAGGCAGCCACTTCAGCGGGTCAAGATCAGGAAGATCTCCGAAAGCACTTGGAAAGCACGTGCAGCAGCTGGGGAGGCACTGGGCAGGCAGATGGCCTCAGTAACCCCAGTGCACCCACCTGGACCTGCCCACACCAGCAGGCAGCACAGGCAGAGCCTCCATCCCTCCACTGGAAACCAGGACCCTGCTCACTGATGGGGAAGGAGCCTGCACCAGCCCTGCAGACCGGGCACAGCCTGGTCCTACAGTCATTCACCTGGGGTGAAAGCTACCTTGGACATTTCAGGATATTTGGACAGATGATGGACCTTGCTGAGAGATGGCAACTGGGTTTGGTCTTTCTGCAACATAAATAGCGCAAATAACTTGGAAGGAACACTATCAAAACAGTTTGTAGGGAAATTCCCCTGACCGGCTTCTCTCTACTGGAAAGAGCAGACGGCTGAGAAAGAAAGTTAAAATTAAAGTCGGAGATCTGTCATTTTATCAGTCTCCAAAACGGTCTGCAGAGAAGAGTCTAACCCTGCAGCATAAAAACTGTTTAGAAGAGTTCAAAGAAGTTGAGCTGTAACTGAGAAACATTTGCAGAGTAATGGTCTGGGTATACAACAGCAAGCGGGCTGTACCTGCTTTACTATCTCTGCCAGCTAGACCGCAAAGAGTTTATGGTACTGAAGACAGCACCATTAAAACAAGGGGCTACCAGTGAGATGAGGTGCAAGAAGTGCAGAGGCAATAAACAGCAGGCTCACAGGGTGGAGGAGATTATACCCACTGCAAACACAGGACACAAGGGGAGGAGGAGAGCAGGGAGATGTTTCAGCAGAGCAGCACATGGGCAGCAATGGCATGACAGGGTCCTTAGGAGGAGCACAGAGACATTGTGCTGGAGGCCAAGCTGGAGAGGGAACATAGTTAGGAGAGGCAGCAAGGAGAAGATGTGGGCAGGGCAGTAGGGAAAATAATTTTAAAATCATTAAGGCTTTCACTGAGTTCTGATCATCAGTGGAAAAGCAGCAACCTCCCCTCAAACCGTACCTCCTGACCATCCGAGCGCTGCAGTTCTTGCCCCGGTTTCTCTCTCCACCTCCTCCTCTGAGCCCCTCTCTGCCCCAGCAGCCACCTCCCGCCACGCTGCCCTCCTCCCCGGGCAGCCCCCCGCTTTCTCTGTCCCTCCTCACTTCTTCCTTGCCTCCCTCCATGCTCTCAGCTCCTCCATTCCTGCCTTAGGAGATGACCAGGAAGGACAGGGTTAAGCAACCTCGCAGGAACCAGACTTTCACACTAAATGCAAGAAGGTGCAAAGCCAGAGCCAAATGACAGTTCCACCTCCAGTGTTCACAGCTACWGCTTCCTCCCTACCCCCAAACATGGAGATGAAAGAGCATCAAAGAGCAGTAAAAGATGCCTTTATAAAACCCTGCACTCCAAAACACTGTGAAAATACTGCTGCTTCCCCTCACAGTGTGAAAACACGCGCAGCTTGCTCTCAAAGATCCCAAGTCACACTTTCAAATAAAAGCATCAGCAGCTTTGAAATTGGGGCCTAAGATGTCTCATGCTCATAACCCAGAATGACTATCTCCTCTCAAAGTGCCTGCTCACATGGTTTCCTCAAATACATTAAGGAAAGCAAAATTCACAGCTGTCATTTAGTTTGAGCTCCCTGAATTCTGGTCTGATACTCTCATGTGCTTCAGCATTTCTGTATCACTGATCTTCTGGCCATGGCAAGAGTGAAAGGTGTGGGATAAAACACAGCAGGCTGTTGAAAGCACTGGGGGTCGAGAATGGAAGAATGAGGCAGATACATGATACATTCATTATCAGTACCATCGTGCTGGAAATAACGTAGGGTCGTTCTCCCTCCTGCCTATAGCCAACAGCAAGTTGATATATCTGATATATATCTGATCTGAAATAATGTATCAAGAGACCACTACAAAGAAAGGGTCCAAAGGATTTAGAATCTTTTTGTTCATCTTTGTTGCAGAAAACAAGTCATTCACCCTCCACCTCTTCCTTTGAAGCATCTGGTACTGTTGGAGATAAAACAAGACCAATGGTGTGATGGTCTGATATTCCAGCAGCTCTCATTTCCCTGCCTCAGCCAGAGGAGAGCAAATAAAACTCCGCTTGCTCTTGAATCTCAGCGTAGACTGTTAAACTACTCTTGGAGAGCACATGTCTTCTGTTGGCAACACATTCCAGCAGCATGACAGCCTGTAGTGCCTGCAAACATGCCAGCCTCAGCACTCAGCTGCTCCTGCAAAACTCCACAATCCTGGAGTTCAGCAACACAACTGAACGGAGACCCAGAAAAAAACACTGCCCTCCCACATTGTGTGAAAGGCAGGCAAGCAGCCGAATGCTGGCAGACCCAGAATGCACTCCTGCCTGATGGCGGCAAGCAGAAACGATCAGACTGAAGYAAACACTCTCGACTAATCCTAGGAGCTCTTTGTATTTATCTCTGAATAGCTTCAACTAACATTTTACAGTTGTGGATATAAGATAACCAGCTTCATTTTTCACCRTTAACTCTTCACCAGTCTCTACAGAAATTATCAGATGGGACGAGAGACGAACAGAAGGCAGAGGCATCAGCGTAACCTCCTGTCCCCCGTGACGAGCACACAAGGAAGCTCCTGCTCTGCAGCTGTGAAGGACATCGACCCAACCTGCGGCGCCATCCCCTCTGCACGTGGGAGAAAGGCCCTGCCCTCCCAGGGCTTGGGAACTGTCCTGACTGCAGAGTTCATACTCGGAGAGGTTCACAGACTCCCCAGCCAGTTCTTTTCTTCATAGATGTCTACTAGAAGCTTCTCCACCCGAAGCAAGAGCTTTTGTGTCTTTTATGTAACACAACTGCGGTAAGAGGGTGGTGAAAGTTAACCCTGCTCTGCTCTATCCTTACCTCTCCTTTACTCTTTAAAACAACCCTGTTGACTAAAGAGTTAACCATGTTCTGATTACTTTTGGTTGTTTGGTTTGGTTTGAGGAACAATCAAGTCCCCAGAGCTTTCAGACTCCAACTRCAGCAGACTTTTTGGTTCCATTTACCACTGCGTCTCTCTCCCCTCTGCACTCGTCCTGCCAAAAGGATAAATACTACTTAACAACTTTAATAGACTAGAAAGAGTTTACTCCTCTAAATATGTTGTCTTTTYCTCCAAATGCTTTGTGTTCCTGCCCCTTTTTCTCCAAATGCTTTGTGTTCCTGTGAGTTTCACTCACAATTCTGGGCTGGAGTCCAAACTGCAGTGAACTCTCTGTCGTGCTTCACTTCTGATCCTGTTTCCTAAGAACAGATGCCGAGACAGCAATCTTGGCTCCAGCCGCACACATGGGCTTCAGCCACCTCACTCCTAATAGCAATCCAGCTGAAACGAAACACCCGGACCCTGTGTGTGGAAAACAAGGGCTGCTCTCCACGGTTCTTGGGGAGTTGCTCCCTGAAAGTCAYACCTTCCAGTGAGTATTAGGCTCCGAATATCAGCTAATCCTTCAAAGCCTTTTCCAAAGCCAGTTGCTTTCCTATTGCTGTTCCTTCCCATGAACTTGCTCCAAGAAGCAGCATTGAAGAAAAGCAAGGCAAAGAGCTGGCCTGACTCCCCCGAATCCCAGAGCTCCGCGGTGCCCTGGACCTGCTGGCACCCCAGTGCCCACTACCACCCTACTGCACCACAGGGGAATGGGGACACTGCCCAATGAAGCCCGCAAGTCAGAGCACTGAAGGAGGATGGAGAAGCTGTCTGATACATTTCACGTTACTGCAGTCAGGATGGAGCTGCTGCACAAAGAAAGTTCAGCCCTGGGCACACGTTCACATCCCTCCGCATGCTGCGCAGGGCTCGCCCCTGCCCCTGGCCCCTTCCCAGGCTGGAGTGGGCGGCAGACCCAGGGGATGCAGCCACTTTGGAGGGGTTTTAGGGGAGCCAAGGGACAGCAACACACACTGAGAGCGAAATCTCCAGCTGAACCTGCCCTCCCTGCAAGCAGCCACCCACTTAGCCGGACAAACATATCACTCTGCCCCATAGCCCCTGTCATCTGTCACACATGGCGTTCGTCCCCTAGAGCCCCCATCCCTGTCCTACAGTTTCTGTGCCCTACAGCCCCCCATCCCCTCTCACCCACCGCCCCCTGTCCCCACAGCCCTCCATCCCCTATAGCCTGCGCCCCCTGTCCTCACACTCCCCTACAGCCCAGTCCCCCGCAGCCCCCTCTCCCCGGACCCCAGCCCCCGGCCCCCCGGCCCTACCTGCCCGCCGGGGCTCCCCGCCGCCCGCCCGCCCAGCGCAGGAGGGGCAGCCCACGGAGGGGCAGCACTGCCAGCCGCGCCGTGGCCATGCCTGCAACGGCGGCAAGAGCCGGGAGCCAGACCGGGCTCGGCCCGGCCCGCCGCTCGATACGCAGGGGCGGTGCGCACCGCGGCACGCCTCGGCCCCGGTCCAGCCCCGCCTCGGGGGGCCTACGGCTCCCCTTGGCCCTGGGGCCCTCTGCGGCCCCGGCACTGCCAGCGGTGGAAAAACGCCCACTAGGACGGGGGGCAGCGAAGGCCTCCACCCTGCCCGGGCCGCGGGGGCGAGCAGCAGCGGGGCGTGCTGGCGGGTGGTGCGGGCACGGGCGCTTAGGGTGGGCAGAGCGGGGAACCCACCCCAGCACACGGGTGGCAGCACAGAGCCCCACTGGGCACCTGCCCCATCCCCTGCCAGCTTCCAGGTCCCCGCACTGYGCCTCCATCCCCCTATCTCCCCCCTCTGCTATCTCTTTTTTCCCCATCAACCATTTTTCTGCCTAACCCCAACCACTACTACACCCCAACCCTGGCCTTTCCCTTCACCCCAAATAAGCTGCACACCCTAGCTGCCATGGACTTTTGTGCAAGACAACCAACACCACTTGCCTCCACTTTTCTCCATCTGTATTGCTTGGTGCCTGAGCCCTGTGAGTCACTGATTGATTTCCAGCCCTATCCACTTAATGAGTAATCACAGATACCACCTCACTAATAGCTTTAGGCACTCCCTGCTTGCCTGTACCCTGCTAAGGTAGGAAAAGAGRCCAGCTAGGAACTGCAGAGCTACTCCAGAGCTGGGTAGGCTGAGATCCCCTCCCCTAGGGGCAGAGGCATGGGCAGGCACCCAGGCGAGGAGCATCTGTGGTGCTAAGATCTGCCAAGCACCCAGCCGCGGGAGCAGCACTGCTCCGCTGCAGCGGCACTGATGCTGAAGAGGAGGGGTGACACATGCATTGTTCCCCATGTGAAATGCCCTTTCTGGGCATTGCCTGCAGCAATGGCCAAAAGCTAATTAATCCTCATGAAAGGGCTGGAGTATAAATTTGATCCCAGAAAATAGACTGTGTCTTTTAAATACTGTATGGGCGTTAATCAGAGCTATCAGTGCTGGCCTGAGACACAGGCTGTTTCTGGCTCAGCCACTGACCTGTTGGGTGAGTACTGGCTGCCATTTTGCAGCTCTGCCTGGGTGGAAGCTGGAGTTCAATGTGTCTGGACATGGTGTGTCTGCACCACGTCGAGCACAACGGCACTGACAACCAAGGGCGTAGATGTTGGCCTCAGAATGGGGGTGGGTGTGGGAGACCCCCAAGCCTCTCCAGGTTTCTCCCTCGGGAGCAGGACTGTACGTGATGCCTCCCAGCTGGGGAAGGGAGCAGGGGGCTGTGCAACTGCACGACACCTCACCTGAGCCCCTCGCTGCKTCGGGGTAACGCAGGGCTCAGGCAATTGGTTGCCTCCCTTGGTATCTGTGCTGGGAGATCAGGCAACGTGAGGTTTCCCCACCCATCCCTGGAGCAGATTGTTCTCTGGCCCTTCCTTTCTCCTCCAAACCTTGTGAAAAGCTGCGGGACKGGAGAGGTTCTTGCATAACTAGACCTCGCTTTTCTCAAGCGAGGAGTCTGTAATTGCAGCTCATCTCTGGAGGAACAATAACCTGCTCTGAGAAACTTCTATAATCTCCTGGATGAGAGCGCATTAACCTCAGGCAGATTTTGTTATACTTTCTATGAGGCAAATCCTTGTTTGCTGTTTTGGGGTGCCTTTGCTGAGGGACTCCCATGGTCTCCATTACCTCTGTGCTGAGCTAATGCAAATCTCTCTGTGTTGGAAGAGACTTACCGATAACTTAAAAACTAACCAAAGCACTCACAGGGAGCTGGAGTAGTTAAAACATCTTTGCAAGGTCCTGTACATCACGGTTTGCATAGGGGTCAGGAAATTCGAGGTTGGTCCTTGCTGTAATCCCATTACCAGGTAATACTAATTTGGCTCTGCCCCAGGCTCCATTTCTCTTTCACTGACTTTCTCTGCAGCAGGTCAGTGGAGACAAGAGAGCGCTCTGCCTTTGGATCAAAGCGGCAACATTAATTGCACATTCCTCCTCTGAAGAGAAACATCCTGGTGTAACAGCCCAGCAAGAAGGGAATTCACCACTTCATTATGGACCCTGCAAAGAGACTGAAGCACCGGTATCTGCCATTGTAAAATGAGGTATAGATTACTCAGTTTCTATGTTCATATTAGGATTATTAGTCATTAAACGGTTGGGTTTTCRTGGGGTAGTGTGTGACTGGTGAAACGCTTGGGTGTGAATCTCACCCATCTGTGGGGCCGGGGTGAGAGATCTTCCCTTTCTGGAACGGTTTCACGTAGGAGGCCACTGACCAGACGATGAACTTCTGACAGCCTGGCGAGGGGCCCGGGGGCGGTGGAAAGGCTGGCTGCGGCCCGCGGGGGTGCCCCGAGGCGGTGCGGGTGCCCCGGGACGGCGGGCTGTGCTCCGCTCCGTTCAGCCGGTGGCGCGCTCCGGACCGGCAGGGGGCGCGCTCAGCCCCGCGGCGGGGGCTGGCGGGCCCCACGCGGACGTGGACGCGGACGTGGACGCGGAAGTGGGTGGCGGGCCCGAGCCAAGCCGCGCCGCCCTCGCCCGCTCCGCGCCGACCGGACCCGAGCCGCATCCCGTCGTTCTCAGCTCTCGGAGCACCCCGGCGGTGCCGGCGGCCATGTCGCGGGGCGGCGGGAAGGGGCCGAGCCTGAAGGACAAGCTGGACGGCAACGAGCTGGACCTGAGCCTCTGCGACCTGAACGAGGTGCCGGTCCGGGAGCTGGTGAGCGTCCGGCCCGGGGGCCGCCCCGCGGGGACGGGACCGCAGTCCCGGGGGCCGGCTCTGCCAGCTCGGTCCCTGGGAAGGGGCTGCGCAGGGGAGCCAGCTGTGCTGGAGGGGTTTGTGACCTGGCCTGCAGGTATTTAAAACAGCAGAGAGGAGGGTTTCGTGTCCTGTTGGCCGAGCGGCTGCCGCTGCTCACATCTATTTCAGGATAAGTACTACCTTTAGACCCAGAAATCAATCAAGATATGACGTGACCTCGGAGGCAGCAGCGGGGGGATGGACAGACTGATGCGGGAGAAACCGCAGAGGCTGAAGCAAAACTAGCAGGTGTCAGAAGGGTATGGGTGTACCGTGATGCTGATTTAGTGCTTTGTTTCTCTTTCAGGCCGCTCTTCCAAAAGCTACTATATTGGATTTGTCCTGTAACAACCTCATTTCCTTGCCGGTAAGGTGCTAGAGAGCCTTTGTGGGGATGAGTCTGCTGGGAAATATTTAGAAAAGATAACTAATGCTTCAGTAAAGGTTCAGCAGGAGGTTTGGAACTGGCACTTTCCTCATCCTGGGGTRGCTGAATGACTCTGCTGTCAGTGACGGGTCAGTACTGGTGGGTGGTTTTGGCTGAGGCAGGAGAGAGAAAAGGTTTGCGCTGCATGAAGATTGCAGTATCTTCCTGCCAGAGGATCCCCACGTGAATACAGACCAGTTGCATCAGCAGTGGAGACTCGGGTTTGTTTCTTTTGTATTCCCATACATCACCTTGTCAGTCTGTCTGTCTTAYCTGTCCCACTGTTTTCCACCTCCATCTTCTGAGGCAAAGGAGCAGAGTAATTTTCCTCCATCACAGTTCTGTAGTAAGTTAAGGATTTGTGGCTTATGTAAGGTGCAGGCTATCTTCGCATACTCCCCCCCTCCCCCCCCCCCCGAGGTTCCTTCATAAAGGTGCTGACAAGCTTTTTCTGAGTTTTGTTTGTGTTTGGGTTTTAGTCAGACTTCTGCAGTTTGATGCATCTGGTGAAACTGGATTTGAGTAAAAATCAGCTTCAACAGCTGCCCTTGGACTTTGGCCGCCTAGTCAATCTGCAGCACCTGGACCTTCTGAACAACCGTTTAGTCACCCTGCCAGTCAGCTTTGCACAGCTCAAGGTAAAACTGTTTGCTGGGCAGTTACGTAAAGCTTTGGGAGGCAGCCCAGGGTCTTGTGATCCTTCTCAAGTTGATTTCTCTGGTAAAGCATCCATCCTGCTGACTACCCATTACAAAATTCAGCTGGCTCTGCACCACAGCTTAGTGGAAATTCTCACATCTATTGAAAACGCCTCTGCTCAAGCTCTCTGCTTGTCTTCTGTACCTGTTTCATTCATGTGAAAACTAGTTCTTTGCTTCTGCTTTGGATCTTTTAAATAATTGCAAGACTGTGCTCTTACAGCCTCTCCTTTATCRTTCCTTTCTGCAGAACCTGAAGTGGCTCGATCTGAAGGACAATCCCCTTGATCCTGTCCTAGCTAAAGTAGCAGGAGACTGTCTGGATGAGAAGCAGTGTAAACAGGCTGCTGTCAAGGTAAGGAATCTGCTTTTATTCTTTTTTTCATTGCGTCGCTTTATTAGTGGTGGTTCTTCCTCTTTTTGCTTAGCAAGCTAGGTGGCTGCTGCAGCAATTTGAAGTTTCTTCAGCCAGCGAGGTGCAGGTTCACTGCACTGACTTCACTGCTTCTGTGCCTGTAGAGAGCAAACGCTGGGCTGAGTAGGATTCTCCTCCATTACTGGAGTTAAGAGAGGACTAAATGCTGGTTGCCAAGAAAGTGGAGGTATAATCAGACAAAATAATTCATATCTAGGCTTATAGTCCAGAGTACAAAAATCTCTGGAGAAGCTCTGGCAAACTATAGGTTCACATAAATAGAAGTGTTCTGTGATCCTCTGTATCAGCTAGCACCAGTTTGGCACGTCTATTTTTTAACGGAAAGATCCGTTTCTGAGCTGCAAAGGTTCACGTGGGAAGGTGCGGCTCTCTTCAGAGCCATACCTGTAGGGGTAAGTCAGGGTTGGTGGTCAGCCCCAGCTGACTGTCCTCAGCTAYGCTCCAGCTGTTCTGTTTTGAACTGACTGCACAACGAGCCTCCTGCAGAGACCTCAGGTTGTTTTCTTGGACCTTGAAGGTACTGCAGCACATGAAAGCGATCCAGTCTGAGCAGGATCGACAACGGCAACGGAAGCTGCAAGCAGAGCGAGGTAAGCACAAAAAGCCCTCATGTGCTGTCTGCTGAGGACTGTTCTTGATCTCTCTTACACGCCCAAACATACTAATTGCCATCTAACAAATACTTGTAACTTTCAAAATCCTGAGGACTTTGGGAGTAGTAGGGTAGAAGGGCTGGAGGGAGAAAGATAGCTGGGGATAACTGTGATTTCTTGCCTGAATAATAGTTAAGATCTCTAGATGGAATGCACTATAGGTTACCTATAAAAAATACGAAAGAAGAGCACAGGATTTACTTTAAGGGAAGCCTAATTCTGAGGGAGCAAAATGCAAGGTATGTAATATTTAAAAAAAAAAAAAAAGAGGAGGATAGTTATTTGATTTGTTTCCTCATTCCAACTGGGAACAGATAAGCAGTTAATAAGGAAGAAGACAGTGACAACCCTTTACATAAAAGGAAAAAAACTTCCTATTAATCCCCAGAAATGGAGAAGAAGCGTGAAGCAGAACAACGAGCAAAGGAGGCTCAAGAGAGGGAGCTGAGGAAGCGAGAGAAGGCAGAGGAAAAGGAACGCAGAAGACGGGAGTATGATGCTCAGAAAGCTGCAAAACAGGAGATTGAAAAGAAAACTAAAAAAGAAAATGTGCAGACTCGAAGTAAGTAGTATCTGTTGTGGGTGGGATTGCATCAGATTTCATCTTCACCTCRTTGCTGCCAGATTTGCTTTTATGCAGCCCAGGTACTGGGAAATGGGGGGTGGTGGTGGGAAAACTTGTAGGACTTCTTAGAAGTTCTACTGCTGTGCCCTTTTCCCCTTCATCTGTGTTCCCTGCTGAGCTACAAGATTCAGAAAGTTCTTCAGCTGCTCCTACAGAGAACTTCCCTCCACTCATTTCTTTTTAAATATACTGAACTATATGTGCAAAAACAGATCTTGTGCAACACAGAGGTGCTTTACACCCTCTTCACTGCTGCTCATGAAACTAAATCTGAAACTTTTCATCCTAAATGGGTAGATCCTGCGCATCTATTTATTAACAAGAGTTAAGCGATGAAAATTCATGACAAAAGACAACTGCAGCACAGGCGAAAGTATTTTACCTGAACAGCTTCTTTCTGAATGTAGACTGTTAAAGATATTTGATTAATTCCTCGCCTTCTCTGTCTTGTAAATATTCTTGTTACAGAGCCCGCCTCCAGTTCACGTCCCCCTCAGCCACCCCGGCACAAGCACTCCTGGTCGCGGTCGGTGCTGAGGGTCCTGCTCTTTGTGCTGCTGTGTGTCCTCTGTACTTTGGCCGCTTGCAAGCTGACAGAGCTGCAACATCAACCTCTGTGCATCAGCGTGAACACTCTCTACGAGGATGTGTTAGCTGCTCTGCAAAACCACAAAACCCTGCAAAATATGCTACAACAGAACTCGCAGCAGTGATTGTCCTGGATGGGCACTTGCTTCGTCAGCATCTCCCTCCACCATCTACGCAGCCAGAATTCCTATGGAATTGTGTTCTGATGAAACTGCTTTTAATCAGTCAGCGTTGGTCTGCTGGTCCACTCCACACAGAGCAGAGTTGTTGTTCAGGTCATCTTTGCTGTGCATGTTTTGCAGTTAGCCTGTAACTTCCATTATTTGCCCACATTAACCTAAACTTGTGAACACTTCTTACGTCCAAGGGATGTTTACCTAGATTGTGAGATACAGAAAGCTGCCAATCTATGGGAGTGGAAAAACCCAGCCCTTGCGTTGTGTAGGTAGCTGTAACTCTGTCCTGGAGGTAGAAGGTTTTTAATACATATCCATCCCTTGCTCTCATTTCTGTTCATGCTAAAATTGGTGATATGGCTGTATGGGAATAATATATTAAGGCCTACGCCAGGACCAGTTACAAGTGTGTAGGATGGCTGTGCGTCCGTATGTTGGAGCGAAGAAGCTGATGTACTATTGAAAGGAGCTGAAAATTTTCAATACAACAGTTTTCGCAGCAATTTGTCTGAACTGGATGTTTATGTTGCTAATGTAGTTCTAATTAGGTCTTTTAGAAACAGCCAAAAATTATTTCAGAGTACATACAGTAATGATTTCTAACTATGTTTATTTTAACCAGCTAGTGCCAACAAAGTGGCTACAGCTTAGGAAGGGCTTCTGGCCCGTCTTCAGGCTGGGTTTGTGTGTGCAGAAGCAGGGGTATCTGAGAGCGATGGACAGCCAGCGGGCAAGTTGGCCGCCGGCTGCAGCAGTGGCAGGCAGCGCTGGGTGGCACTGTGGCACCATCACCCTCCGAGGCAGGCAGGCAGAGAAGGGCTTTGCCTTGGGGCTGTGGGGAAGGCTGGGAGGTTTGGCGGTTTGCACCAGGAGCAGAAAACTTACCTGTGCAAAGGCCTATGAATTATTTATGATTTCCTTACAGAGAAAACCAAACAGAAGTTTGTCATATTCTTAAGGRCTTTGTGAGTACTAAAATGAAGTGTACACATAATGTTGTAAGTGCAGGTTTCACAGAATATCCATGCCACAGACTCCACTGAGACATGCCTACATTAGTCGCTCCCTCTCTTCTAATAACTGGTATTATTGCTGATAAGAGCAGTGCCATGAGGAAATAATCATCTATAGCATTTCATACCAAGGTCATCATCAAAGCATTAAGCCTTCACCTTTTTGTAACCTAAGACGACTGTGGTTCCCCCAGTACCGTGCAGAAAAAAGCGACAGCATGAATATCAGATAAAAGGAAGGAAAGGCTGCCGATCTCTGGCTTTAGCAGTACATATGTTTTCTAAGCTTCCTTGAAACAGCTTTAGGCTTTGCTTTTGGTATCTAACTCATCGCATTCTTTAAAAGGTCATTGCTTACTATCCAGAAATGTTCGCAAACACAGCAAACAACATTTAAAGTGACATTTCCTCTCTGCAGACCTTGCTGCCAGCGTCTGGCATGAGACTGCTGCTTTGCCATCTAGGAGAGTGCTGCTTAAGTTTGCAAATGCCAGGCTAATGAGATTTATCAGTTCAGGTCAGAAGTGCGCCACCGGCCAGGCAAGGGCTCCTGCTGGATGSCTGAAACTAGCGGAGCGGGTGGGTATTTTTTCACTCAAGGCAGTGCGGTTCCAAAGGGTAACTTCCAYGTCGGATGCAGTTTAATTCACTCTCGGTGCTCATCTCGGTAAGTGCTGCTGTCGCGAAAGACCTCAACTGTCCTTGTGTGCACATGAGTGCTAATGGCTTCGTGGACAGGCGAGTATGTTCCCCAATCTAATTAAAAGAAAGCTTTTTCTGCTGACTGGTCAGACCTCGTAATTCCAGCACATATAATCAGATTTCAAGACCCTCTATAGATTAAGCCATCTGGAGACTGAATCAGGGCAGTCTAAATTTATGCCTGAAAATTAGTCTTACTCATCCCCATCTGCCACAGCGGAAAACTGAGAGTCTATTTTGTGAGGTAAAGTTCTTCCACCTCACTAGAGCAGGTGCTGGGGGGGCAGTACCACATTGCTTTCAGCATTAGGATTTTTCACACTGGAGAGAAAAGATAACTACTTGTAGTTGAGGATAGCAGTAGAAGGTATTCCTTTCAACAGATGACATACCTGTCTATATTAAAGACGGCATGTTAAGAAGCAAAGATCATTATTATTATTCAAAACTTCAAAAATTATTTATTTTCTAGGAAGACAAATAAAAGGAACTATCAGTACTATAAGCCGTGTCCAACTCATGCTTTTATGGAAGATGTTCATCTTTCTTGTGTAAACTCCAGCCATTCAGCAATTTTATCCAACCTTCTTCTGCTACGATAAAGTCTAAATGTGTTTTAAGTTTTTAAACTAGGATCAATGACTATTTGTTATCTAAGCACTTCTTCCCAGAAGGAAGCTGAATACTTAAACAAGGCAAACAGTAAAATCCTTATTCCCTGGGGCTACCCAGTGAAATCCAAGTAGAGATCAGGATCGTAGGAAGTCATCTGCAGATAGATTCGTCGGGAGAGTTCTGGTCCGATCCGCCGGGAGGTGGCTGTCACACCATCACCGCGGCGCACAGGGATATTAGCCAGCATGTTTTCCCGCTCCTGCTCCGAGGAGCATCCGCTATAGGCCTAAAAGCAACACAAAGGAACAACGGCATCATCCATTTACATCCATCGCTCAAAAAAATAATCAAAGCTATGCACCTGTGACTGCTCTACCCTTTCACAATGTACGCTCATTTTTCACCTGGTCTCTCCCCAGATCTCATTTGTGAGCTTACAGGCTGATGCAGAACCAATACTTCTCCCTCAGTAGTCTGCTCTCTAAAGCCAAAGCAATGGGTGCCAAGGGATCGGTTCCTTCACTACCTTACTGAACAGCTCATACAGAATTGTTGTGTCAAATTTAATACCAATTAAATGATTTCCTCCACTCCTTACATTAGTTGGCTATCTGCACACAGTACTCGATATTCCTGAGGCATCCTCACCTGGTTCAGAAGCTGAGGAGAAGGGTAGGCAGACACAATAGCCTCAGCCATCTCAAGGCTGACTCGGTTAAATTGTTGTATCTGCCTCTTCCAAACTTCGAAGAGACCCTTTCCGGAACGATCCACCTTCACCCCTCCGCACCATCCCTTCTCTAAATAGAAAGAGAACCCCGTCTTCTCTCGCTCTCGCCTAGGGAGAACAAAGAATGGGAAAGCAAATGAGACAATGAGGCTATGAAGAAAATCCTATTCCTGCATCTATTGTCACATAGCCAGAGACAGAGAGCCATTTCTCACTCCACGCTGTTATAGACACCATTGGCATCAAAGTAAATGCTAAAAATTTGACCCTATTTTCTTTACATGCATTACCAATTTCCTTGTTTAAGACCCAGATTTCCTACTGAAAAAGGAAAAGAAACAATCCTGTACTTGGGAGCAATCCTGATACAAGCCAACAGGCATACAAAGTGGTAAACGAATTCACTTTCTGACTGTCAACCATAGTAAAACACTTTTACRTGTGGTTTTTAATGACATCTCATTTCTCCTCATGGCTGAGATGTAAAATACAGCAGCTGCTGTGATAGGAATCCTAGGATTGTGTGAGACTGCRTAGCGTGGCTTTCTTAGCTATCACTGTGCAACATGCTGCTGTCCTCCCTTATCAATGGAAGCAGCTAAATGGTTTGTTCTCAGTAACATCTCTCTTGGTTACATACTGAAGAAGAAAAGCTGGTGCTGTAAGAGCCCAACCCTGCTTGCATTCCCTTCCCACTCCTAAAATCAGACTGAGAACAAAAGCTTTACTTGATGTCAAGACTCTGAGGTGAAACCAGGCTCAGTCCTCACCCCTCCCCAGGCAGAACATAAGTTTCCAAGAACTAACCCTGTGTTGAAGGWGCTGCATTAGCAGCTGCTCTGTGTCGCCTGCTCCTTTAAAAATCATTATACTGTGTTGTACTGAAGTACAGCTGCGTACCTGCTATTCCCTCCCAGAAACTGTGAAAGTGTAGCCTCTCTGAAGAGGATATGACCAAACCTCATCTGCTTACTCACTTGAATGGTGCTTCAGCTACAGCTTTTGTGAACATAGTGGCAAATTCTCCGAGCTCCTCCCAGCTCTCAAAAAAGCTGACTTGGACTTGTTTGGACAGCTGCAGATCCACCAAGGCCTGTAAACATCATTGGAAACAACAAATGGAACCATTAATCTTCTCACATCAAACACCACTCTTGTCTGAAACAAAAAAGGGTCACAACATCTTGCTACAGGACAAGAACATCCACTCTGTCCCCATTTTGGGAACAGTTAATTTAAGGCACTGAAGTATTTAGGGGCAGCCTGTCTCCTGCCGGTTAATATCAGTCTAGTGCCATTTCAGCTGCCGCAGCTCCTCAGTGACAGGCTCTCGTTACACACAGGCCACCCAGCCCAGGGCAGCACTGATGTGCTTTGCCAGCAGGGCACGAGGGGCGAGAGATACTGACCAAGACTGACATTTCACTGTCCAGGATCAAGGTGAACGAGACACATCAGTCCAYGGGAGAGCAGGTATGTAATTGAGCAGTGGGGAACTGAACCCAAAGAGCTCTGTCGCATGGACTAATGAAGGCTGAATCCCCCCATCCAAGAAAGTGTGTGATTCAGTCAAATGTTCAAACAATGGCAGACAACAAGAGATGATGGCTGCATGCCTGTTTTAAAGGTACTCACTTCTTCCACGTCCATTCTGTTTATCTCCGGGCCAGAATCCTTAGCTTTCTTTTTTCTCTGTTTTTCCTGTTCCTTTTCTTGGTTTCCACTTGCTGCTGCCTGTCGCAGTCTCTTTTTTGACTGAACTCTGAGAGACCTAAGAAGAGTAAAGTAAKACTGGAATTCCATGCTCTTCTCCAGGTGTTTCCCATTGGTCACTGTGGTGACAGGCTGGATGAACCATTGCTTCTGTTTCTATATAACAAATAGTGGAGCAGTTCTGGGTGGGAATACCTCTTATGTTCCAGCCTTTGTGAGAAGGAATTAATGGAAACACCTATGGCATTTTTCAAGGCCAGAGACAACATAGAAATGTTTGGAGGGAAAAAAGTTTAACCTGAAATAATTTTCTACTCCAACTACTGCCAGTGCCAGAATTTTCCCAGGCATTTTCTCCATCACATGATCTACATAGCTCTGTAGGGTCTCCTCCTGTCCTTCTGTACAGCCCTCAGCCTCCTGCAAAGATCAATGGAAAAAAGGAGTTAAACCATTCTGAGTTACACATGCAAGCCCAGCAACCTATGGCTTCAATTCTGCAGCTGGGTCTGCAGATGAAAAAATTTGTTCACACAGCTCTTCAGGGGCAAACAGGCAATACTTGATTCAGTCTAAAGTTATGGCAGAAAGAAACAAAAAATAAAAATTAAACAAAAAAATAATCCCTCTTGTTCTGACAATGTTACCTAGGAATTGTAACTAGGAAAGAAAGCTTGTCAGAACTTTCCATTATACAACCCTAGTGTTTTTGATCCATTAATGGCTTCTAAAACCAGATTTCTGGTTTACTGAAACCATAGCTCCATCCCACATCAAAACCTTCCTGCCATGAAGAGGAATGACAAACACCACCCTTACAGTAAGGCATGTTCCAGAGCACAAAAGTCATAAGCACTCTCACTTGTATGTAGTTGTGAACCATGGACAAAAACGCCTCCAAGCGAAGCAGAACCAGGACATTTGGTTCTTCTGTCCATTCATCTCCTTCCTCCATCTGTCCAGATATGAAAACAGCCAGACCAACAGTCTGTTTATAATTCACTCACTCAAACTGGTGCTCCCACTCAGAACTCTGAGGAAGGGAGAAGATTAGAGGGTGTTTACTTGGGTTGTTAAATACAATTACTAATGCGTGCAAATAATAGAGGAAGAAAAGGTCAAGAACATTGATATTTTGCTCACACACCTGAGATGACACTGTCTTTCTCCTCCAGGTGATGCTGCAGGGAACAGCCTGACTCTCAACCACACAGGAATAATTCGCATCCTGCAAAGCACTAAGGATCTGTCCACCACCTTTTACCTGCAAGAGAACTGAAATCGGTGCATGGGTCAGGCCTCCACAGCAAGAACTGACAGTCAATATAAGGCATATGCAGGCTGTGAGGACAAGTACCTGGATCTAGCACTACTGYTATGTATTTCTGGCACTCCCCTGGTCGCTGAGCTTTCAGCATCTTGGCAAGGGCCCTCTTCCTCTCTTTTTCCTGCTCCTGCTGCCTCCTCCGTGCTTCTCGCTCCTTCCTCCTCTGCCACGCAGTCTGGCATATTGCCTCCCTTTCCTTCTGAGTATATTTTGGCTTCTTGGGAGGGGGGGATGTTTCTGGGCTTGCTCCGCTTACCAGGGGCCTATTAGGCTGGTCTGCGGAGTCAGACTGAGAGGCTGGCAGCGGGCACAAAGAGGGCCTCTCAACACCGCGTGTGCCATTTTGGCTGCCACACGACACTTCTCCAGAAGGCACCAGGGCTCCCTGCGGCCCTCTGCTGCCAGGTGCCGACAGGTCACTGCTAGCACAAAGGCCAGYTCCCCCTGCTGCATCCCCACCGCCCGGCTGGGGGGGCTCAAAAGCCGCCTCCCTCTTTGCTTCCACCCTCCTCTTGATCCTCTCAGGCAGAGCGACAACCTCGACCTCCTCCTCCTCCTCCACCACCACCACCACCTCCTCTTCCTCCATCTCCTCCTCCTCCTTCTCCTCTTCTTCCTCCTCCTCCTGCTCCTCATCCTCCACCACCACCACCACCTCCTCTTCCTCCATCTCCTCCTTCTCCTCTTCTTCCTCCTCCTCCTCCTTCTTCTCCTCCTCTTCTTCCTCTTCCTCCTCCTCCTCCTCCTCCGCCTCCTCGCTCCCACTGCTCACTACCATAACCACCCCCGCCGCCCTCCCCAGGTTGGGAGCAGGAGCAGGAGCAGGGGACAAGGGCCGCCAGCGGCCCAACCCGCCGGGAAGCGGCGATGTCGATGGCGAGGTCTGCAGCAGGGAGGCTAAGGTAGGCAGCTCCGCCTCATCGCTATCCTCAGACCTCGTCTCTCTCTCTGCCATCCCGCTTTCCGCTGAGGTAAAGCCCCGGACGCCTGAGGGAGGAGCGCGACCGGCGTCCGCTAAGGGGAAGCTGCGCGAGTGACGGTTGGTCCAAACGCTCGCGCGGCTGGCGGCGGTTGGTCCGAACGCGCGCGCGTTCGGACCAACCGCCGCCAGCCGCGCGCGCCCCGCCCTCCCACCGGAAGAGGAAGAGGAGGTGGCGCTAGAGAAAATGGCGGCGCTGCGGGGGCTGCGTGAGTGGGGAGTTACCTTCACCTACAGCTTCACCCCCTCCGCGGGGTAGGGAGGGGGTTCGGCCGTGGGGTGGGAGACTGAGCTGAGCTGAGCTGAGCTGAGCTGAGCTGAGCTGAGCTGAGGATGCCCCGGGGGAGATCGCTGCTGGTAGCTTGGGGTCGAGGCCTTCGCCTTTACCTCAGGCCGGGGTTCGGCTGAAGCGGTGCTGTGGTGAAATGGGAGGGTTTCAGGCCCTAGCGCTACAGCATCGCTCCTGCGGGAAGGGGCCTCAGGTGGTTTATAGTGCAACCTGCGGAAAACAGGGTCAGCTTTGAGGTGGGGTCGAGGTGCTGAAAGTTTCATCCCTTCTGGCCTCGAAAATCTCCGGGGATGGGGACTGCGCAACCTCTCTGTGCTGCTGCTTGACTGCTCTTATGGTGAAAAAATCATCTTTGGAAAAACAGCATTCACGTGTGCTAGGTAGAGACCAAACAGCAAGGGGTGCTGCTCTCTCCTTGCACAGTGCTGTAGTTAAGAGGCTTTGAAAATCCCTTTTTTTAATCTAGAACTGTTACAGGCAGAAATATCCTCGTGGTTTCTTTGGTGGGACATCAGAATTGTGAAGTTTTTTCCACTGATTTCCAACATGACTTCAATCAAATTAAAAACTCTCTGTCTCAGTCTTCTCTAGATAACTGCTTTTCCCCACTCGTCTGATGCTCTGAGGTTCATTTTTTTGTTAGCAAAAATTTTTTTTCATGTAGCACCAAATGTAATCAACCTGTTGCAGTTTTTTTTTAAATAAAAGCTAATTGGATTATAACTTTGTAGAATTTGTGTATATGAAACTGTAACTCTCGTTCATCTTTGCCTACTTCCCTGTCTCAGAGCCTTTCTTTTATGTAATGGGTAAGCTCCTGAAATTAGTGTTTCCTTGTAATTTCCCTTTTCTCAACAATATTTCTAGCTCACTTTCTATGATAATTTAATTAAGATTAAATTAATCCAGTGATGATAACCACTGTTCTGTACTAACCTGCTGCTTAAGAAGTTGAATAGATGGATTCAGAAAAATTGGATTTGCCTGCTGACTGCATGAAAGGAGGTACTGAAGAGAATTTTTAAAATAACTAATTATATCTCAATAATTTTTTTACAGAGAGAAGTTCACTAGAGGGTCAGCTTTCTTGATAAGAAAACCAGTGTGTTTTCTGTCAGTGTCTTTTTTGTTTGTTGTTTGTGGTGTGAATAATTTGTGTTCCAGAGACAATCAGTGTCTGTAACAACTGATATTTTTTTTTTCCTTGACTTGTCCTGATTGTAACTCAAAGATTTGCACAAAATGCTTCAATTAGTATGTTCAGGATAGCAATTCTATATATGCTTATATATTGTCCTGAATTGGAGTCTTCTAATTTGTAACATTTCAAAATATTACTGTGTAAGTAAATGCCATTCGATTGAAGGGGAAACTGAAACAGAGATCACAACTTGTCTTTTCTCAAAGCAATATAAGGCCAATCCACAGCAACCGGTAACTTCTGTACCTCATTTTACAAGGCCTTGCTGAAACATGAATTTGTGCATGTCCTTTAACATCATTGCCGAGAGTTTTATTCCTCCCTGGGCAGCAGCAGTACTTGAGATGTGGCCTCTTTGCAGGGGACTTAGGCCATGGTGGTCTAATTATGGTTTATCTTGGAAGTACTTTTTTTTTGCCTCAGAGTTTTCTTTTGCCTTTCGTTTTAAAGCCTGTATTAACTGACATCCTTTAAATCTGAAAAAAGAAAGCGTGTGTAATTAATAGTTTTTTTTCAACTGACATTATTGTTGTTGTTCTTACTCTGAACCTAGTTCTAACTACTACACAAACAAGCCTGGTTGCTGTCAGATGTGCTTCTAAGAAAACTGGGGGCAGCTCAAAAAATTTAGGTGGCCGCAGCCCTGGGAAGCGCTATGGATTCAAAAAAGTAGAAGGTAGGTCTGAGTATCTGCTGAGTCTTATTTGTGTTTCATTGGGTTCTTCACAGCTGCTCCCCTGGTATGGGTGTCAGTTGTGGAGCATTTCAGTAAGAGGTGGCCAGGGCGCTCTTCTAAGAGCAAGGAGAGGGGAGGTTCAGTGAAACCTCATGATCAAGGGTAGCTGGTGGGAGGGCAGGGTGAGTCAGCCTCCCTCCCAGATGGGCTCACGAGTGGCCAGCCAACATTGCCTACAGAAGATGTACTTTGATTCTAACTTTGCCTCTCTGGAGAGCCTGGGAGGAGGGTAYGCTGTAGGACACCTAATAACTTAAGTGCACTTTCTCCCCATGCTGTGTTGAAAAGCCGGGCATTTTCGATGTTTACAAAGGGGAGAATTATGAGGCTTAGCAGAAGCCAAAGTACAGATTCATGCAGCTGAGTGCTTAATAATTACTAGCTTTGCTGATGAAAACATATTGATGTAAAAGGTAATAAAACAAATGCCTTCAGCAACCAGAAAATGCCTTGTACCCTAGAAGTAATCTTTCCAAAGACTAGAATTGCTTTTTTCCATTGTATATCAATTGCCCTTTATTTCCTGCTAACAGCATTTTTGTATAGCTGCTTTTAGCATTTAAAGTAATTTTTCCTTAGAAAATTCCCACAGAAAGCTGGGTTTTGTAAGTCTTGGAACCATTTGTGTTCTGCCAGGGCTTCAGGGAGCTCCATTTCTCTGTAGTCTGACTCTGTCACTTTGTTGCAGGTGCATTCGTGCACGCAGGCAACATTTTGGCTACGCAACGGTTGATACGCTGGCATCCAGGGGCTCACGTAAGTTGCTTTTCCATCTCTTCCTTGGTTCTCAGAGAACAGCAGGCTGCAACAGAGTCCTGTGCTCAGTGCCTCCTCTCTCTCAAGCTAGTTCTTAATGCTCTTCCCTATATTCTATATAATCCTGAAATTGGGTTTCATTACTTGGTATTTCTTAGTCACAGAGCCTGCTTGGAGTCACACCTGTGCCCATGTGACTAAGGAAAGGACTAAAAGTTATGAATATCCCCAAACACTTCTGGAACCTAACTGAGTTCTTGTGCTTCAGGGTGGAAGCGGTATCTCCTCCCTTTTAATGAGCACCATTGCATACTGATTGCTGGAAGCAAATAGTGTGGTTTTCTTTATTTTAAAATACAAAGCAACAGATGCTGTTGAAGCCAGGATATCGAACGAGGCAGACCAATGATCAGATCTGCTTTAGTGGTGGAGCTCCAGCCTTTCCTTTCTAACACTTCTCATCCTCCTCCAGGTGGGGATGGGCCGTAACAAGACGCTCTACGCCCTGGAGGATGGGATTGTGAGATACACCAAAGAGGTCTATGTACCTCTGCCCCGCAGCAGCGAGAGCARGGAAGTGATCTGTCGTCTACCCAAAGGAGCAATTCTTTATAAAACTTTTATCAATGTTATCCCTACCACAGAAGTAGGAAGCTTTAAATTGGTCACCATGCTCTGAGCCTTCTGTGTCATGCAGGGACAGATGGGAAGGAGCAGCTGGGACAGACCACTCCAGCTGGTCTGGCATCCGAGGACAGGAATATTCTAGCTCAGAAGATACCAGTTTAGGACTTTGTTTTCTTGCTCCTAAAGCACACGTGGTCAGTGTTCAGGCACTGGGATCACCTGGTGGCATTTGTAAGAGTGTTTAATAAACACTGTGGGGCTACTGAAGGTCTTGGCTGTTCATAGAATGTTACTTATGTTCATTTAGTATTGAGCTGCCTTCCCCTGGAGAACCTGTTCTGTTGTGCCACTGGATGAGTTTTCTCTAGAATCACTCTTATGTCAGGACTTGTCCCACTAATAATTCCCTCTGGTTTTACTCATTTTTAGACGTTACTGTTATATTTGTATCTTAATTCAAAATACTGCAGAACAGATCGTTTTCCACTTGCACCTAACTCTGTATCCCAGGAAGCTAGATTTTTCCTTCTCTCTAACTCACCTCAATGATTAACTCAAATATCTGACAGTGTTCCATTTACTAGCCACATGAGGCAAGTTCACACTGTAAAGCAGACTCGTGATGAATTTTAGAGTGCCTGGTAAGATGCACAAGTCTGGGGTGGTATTTGAAGCTCAGCAGCTGAGGTGTATCATAAAGCCATAATCCAGAAGATTTATCCTTTTGTCTTCCCTGAGTCATTCCGTGACATTTTTGAGCTTATGTTGCTTGAAAGAAAGGAGCCCAAATGCCCTGTGGCCAAACTGATGTCATTTTATCTACAGGTTTGTAAACAATTTGAAACATTGTCTCTGCAGTAGAAAACAGGTTATCAAAATTGGTCGTGTGAGGATACCAGCGTTGACATTGTTAGACTGTCTGCTCTGCAGAAGACTAGGTAAACTGGGTCAGCTAGATGTCCACCTTCGCTTTGTGTTCTTCATGGAGACTGCCAGTTATTTTGTCCACGCTTCTCCTGTCCTTTCCCAGCTTGCATATACAGTCACAGGGTTCATCTCGGTCGTCGGTATTTGCGTACAGCAGGTGACACAACCCCTGGAGCCTCTCCGAATCTCTCTGAAGTCCGTACAAAATTGCTCTCAGTCACAGATGACCGTTGCTGTGAGAGCACGCAGCGATGCTCTGATGCAGATTCGTTCTGCCGCTCACAGGTGAGGATTCCCACCTGGTATCATACACCAATAAAGTAAAACATTTTACARCCTAAGAAATAAGTGAAGTAGCACAACATGACCACTGTCTGAGGTCTGATCCTTGGCACACCAGGCAGTGCTTGCCTCACAGAGGTACGATTACACTGGCTGCCTGGAGGAGCTCTGGCTGAGCAGACCTTCACCTTGGCTTTGCCCCTTGTGTAGAAGCAAGCAGCTGGTCCGTTGCCTTTGGTAACTGTTTGCCAGAGAAAAGCAAGCAGACATCCCTGGTTGCTCTGCTCAGAGTGTGATACCTGGCGGTGGCTCCATAGTTGTCCTGGTGCTGCGAGAGGGACGTCTCCGCTGGCTGGGTCTGACTTGCCTGTGTCTCAGCTGATTGCGAATCTGGGTGGAGGTCTGAGGTTCGGCCGTTCCCTGCAGATGAGAACGATATCACAGGCACTTCTGTCGCTGACACCACAGGAAGAAGCAGTACACGGAGGTCGAGGCCTTACACGTCTGTGTTTCGCTGAGTTTGGTAGCTGAGAGGGGCCTGGAAAGGGTCTGGCACACCATGTCTGGCCAAGGTCTCTGAGCTTATTACTGTTCCTGCAAAAGCTGGAGAGTGCCTCAGGGCATGCTCGTAGGGAGGTGGCATCTATTGAGGAGAGAGGAAGAGCATTACAGCTGATCAGAAATAACCAGGAGATTATCCCACCTCTTCTTACAGAGCAGATGACAAGGCTCACAACCACCACCAGTCTGAAACTAAATTCCTGCAGTCCTCAGAGCAGCGAGCTGCTGGCTAGATGAACACCTGGAAAATGAGTGCTTAGCACCAGTTTGCAACATGGCAGGGCAGAAATCCACTGGAAAAGTGGATTCCACCCACTTCCCCCTCACACTCTCTGTGCCAGGTTCCTGCTCTTCCCTGTCTCCCTTCAAGGACTTGTCACTACTTGTTGCAAGGCCAGAAAAGACTTGACTTTTGTTAAAATGGGACTGTTGTTCGCTTTTCTTTGGCCAAGGATCAATTACTGGGATTTATACAAGCACCTTCAAGCCAGGCTTTTTACCCAGGTTTTGTTAGCAAACACAGCAGCAGAGAGGAACCTCCAGGCTGTCATTACATTTATTTTGGCAGAGCTGGGCTAGCTTTGTCCCCATAACAAGTAACAGGAGTGGCACAGGGATGTTGTTGAAGAGGTGCAGTTCCTCAACTACTCATCCTTGGGGGTTTACTCTCCTGTGCCCTCAGTGCTCTGGTTTCAGGGCAGGTATCACTAGTTACAGCTCCAAACACCAAGCGGCAAGCACTGACTATGCCAAACTTYATGGTGCAGCTTTAAGAGCCCAACATCCAGGTAAACTGGTAAAGCTTTAGTGCTCTACTCAGGGTTTCAAATGTTTCTGTTCTGCTTTAATCAATGGGGTCTCTTTGTTCAACAGGAGTCTCTCGGGCTGCTGCCGCAGGACCTACTTGGCAGATGCACTCGCTTTATTCTATTGCGGGAGTACAAATCTTAAATGTTGTAACAGGCAAAGCCTCCTGCTCATAAATACGCCATAAACACTTCAAGGTAATAGCAAGAGGCCTCCCAGAGGTGTCCTGCAGGGAGAAGGGAACAAGAAACCATGGAAGCCTTACAGATCTAAAAGTAATATTCCCAGCTTGGACTTGTACGGAACAGATGATCTGAAGGGCCTGCCCTTTCATCAGCAGCTCTGCTTGCCTCCTGGCACAGGCATTTCTGCAAACACACTGAGAGAGATTGATCATTAACCAGCACAGATGTACACAAAAGGAGCCTCCTGGTATACTTTGTGCCCTTCCCAGAGATAAAGGCTATCAGAGAAAGACAATTGCAGAGAACAGAGTCCTTAGCTACTGCAATTTGCTGAAGCAAGACCCAGATACAGACCAGCGGGGGGACTGCCCCTGAACCTCTGCCAGCACCCTCGTGCAGGGGAGGGACAGCTCACCTCCTGGGAAGGCTCTGCCCACAGCCCAAACCTCTCGGCAATCATCTGATGGATTTCCCGCTGACGATCTTTCTTCCGCACGCTCTCATAGCTTGGCAGGCGGGGCTGCTCCCAGGAAGGGAGCTGGTAGCTGCTGGAGGGTCCAACGCAGAATAGCTCGTCTCCCTAGAAATGCCCAGCCCAGAAGAGAAAGGTCAGTGTGGTGGCGGCTCTCTTCACTGGAAGTTCATGGCCTGGTGCCACCTGGAGTTACTTCAGGTTTCAAAGTTGTGGGTGCCCTTCCTTGAACCCTGAGAGAGGAAATCCTCCCTCCTAGGAAGTAATTACACCACGACCTGCTTTGGAAATCCCAAGCCCCGAGGGATCTGCCTGGCATTTCGTGCCCAAACACCTCAGGGCACCGTGGTGTCCTCTGCAGTATCCCTGCCCCCCACGTGCTCCCCTTCCCCCCCCCCAGGTTTTTACATACCAACATCACTTCCCAAAGTTGCTCCTGCTGTCCAGCACCTTCTCCCTGTGCCACAGGAGTTCCCCAGGTCCCTATAACCACAGTCTCTTCCCAAGCTCATCAGGGTCTTTGCTACCATTTCCCCCCCAGCTCCCATCAGGGACCCAGCTGTCATCACCTGCACGCCAGCGTTCTCGGCAGCGCTCTCCAGCCATGACGCTCCGCACTGGGGACCCACCAGCCGCTGGCTGCTGCTGAAGTAGGGTGGGGGACAGTCCTGTAATGAGGGGTCAGGGAGGAGGACATGAGCAAAGCCAAAATCCCTCACATCCCACCCGGCAGCAAGCGGAGCTCAGCCAGCTCACATGGGACAGCCTGGGAAGCGGGACTTTGGGCAGGGGGAAGAGCTGCTACCTCTGCCCATTTGGCTCATGCAGCTCTTGCTGCTGGCAGCCAACCTCTGCCTGCCTGTTTACCAGCACTGACAGCTCAGGCATATCCTCACYGGGCAGCTCAGGGCCCGCTCGAAGGACCCAGGCCAGCTGGCACTGCTACACAGCACAGCCAGGGGGACAGCAGTCTGGGCCCAGGGCAGGGCTTCATTCAGACTCAGCAGAACCATCTCTCTTTGTGGGACAACAAAAAACCAACCCAACTATTCCTCTAGTGTAGATAAGAGCTCTGTCACATGCTCAGGGTTACAGAATTTGTAAACACTTATCTTCCGAGGAAGTCATTTCAGGATAATGTAGCAAGCAAATCTGCAGAGCAATAGCTATTTTGTTCCCGAGTAGTCTTGCTCCAGTTAAACTCGGTTTCCTGTCAAGGTGTTGAGCAACAGCAGGGATCCCTCTTGTGGAGAGCAGCCCCTCGAGCCAGAGCCAGGACTTGAGCTGTGGGCCGTTCCTCGCTCTCAGAAAAGCCCCATCTCTGCCAGCAGAAAACAGTCCAGACTCCCAGAACAACCAGGGATTCACAGGGGGAACTACGAATGACAGGTTTACTTTTGCTCTTAACAACTGAAGAACCATTTGTCTCGGCCCTAGGGMACAATTACAGAAACTGCAAAAAACTAGGCTGGCTGGAGGTGCAACGATTTGTTTTAATAACTGATTAACAAAACCAGCACAAGCAGCGCAACTACACCTGCTTGAAAGCTGCCTCACACCACTACAACTGCTTCACTTTTTCTGATGGAAAGACATCCTATATACATTCCCTTTCCATATATAGTTCTTCGCGTCCATCTGTCCACACAGCCCCTTGCTAAAGGCAAGATGCCTTCTCCTTTAACCACCCACCCAAGAGCCAGGCCCAAGCACAGCGAAGGCTCTGCAGCTCACGGCACATCCTGCACAGCCTTGGGGAGCAGCTCTGCAGGGCGAGGAGTGCGGTTCCCAAGCCCTCTCCCCGACGCGTGCCGTGGACAGGTTGCCRGAAGAAGAGGGGGGGAAGGAGCAGATGCAGTGAAGAGGGTGGGGGACACCAGCAGCGCAGCCCATTCCCACTGTGATTTCTGCTGGGACGTCCCAGCCTGTGCTGGACTAAAATTTTCCTTTCATGGCACAAGTCTCTCCGTCCCCTGCTAGCCAAGGCTGGATGTCCCCTCTTCTCCCAGGGACTCTGCAGCAGTACCCGCAGCCCTCCCCTGAGCAGCCATCCCTGCAAACTTTGGAAGCTCAGCTTTCCCCAGGCAGCCACCACCACAAAGGCAGCACTGGCTGAACACACTGCTCTTTTTCCATCATCAGCTTCCCCACTTGAAAGCCAGCCCCAGGAAATTACAGATGCAAGCGAAAGGGCTTTGTCTCTCGCTGCTCCACGCCTGGGAGCTATGCATAAGAGAGCCAATTGCTGGGGATGCGAGCGCTAGCGAGTGGCATTGTCTGCCTTCGCCCTGAGCTTCCAGCCCCCTTCCCCACTGGGCCCCTTCCCTGTAAAAGAAAGCCCAGCCGGGCACACAACTGTGCCGGGGGAGGAGGACACTCCTCCTGAGCTGGTGGGGAGCTGGGGAACCTGCTAGTCTCGGGCCTTGGAGATATTACCCCCGGCGGCACAGCCAGGCAGGGTTGGGTGGACGGATCTCTGGGGTAGAGTGGGAACAAGGAGGAGGCAGAGCCTGGCTCTGCTCGGAGGTCCCACATCCATCAGCGAGCCCAGCCAGGCCGCAGGAGCGGAGCCCAGCGATGCAGCCTCACAGACCCCAGCACAAGGGAACAAGAGGTCGGGGGGCAGCCGGGGGCTCACAGGGAGGAAGGACACTCACATACTGGCTGGGGGTCTGGAATAAGCGGCAGGAGCAGAGGAACTGGCAGCACATGGGGTCCCGGTGGTACAGGAGCAGCAGCAGGATGAGGATCGCCACGATGAAGACGGAGGTGGACACCGCTGCCAGGGGAAGGGAGAAGAGGTGGGTGAGCCGGTGGCCTGCTGGGTCTATGGACCTCCCTGCCACTTCCCCCCCTTCGCCCTCCGGGTCTCTCGGCATAGAGCAGCTTGGAAAAGCCCCAGAGAAGCCGGATTCGCCTGCTGCCCGCCGCGAGGACGCCAAAAGCCCCGTTGTGCCCAACATCTCTCTCTCTCTCCCTACAAGACCAGGGACAAGCCGCAGAGCCAGAGGGGCTCAGCCCCGTCCTGGACCCAACACAACCCCCGGACCCCCGCAGCAGGGACCAGCCCCCGCACAGACCGCCGTCCCGGCACCCCAGCGCCCTCCCGCCCGGGACCGGGGCTCTTGGCCCACACTCAGCACCCCGGCAGGGTGCCAGTTCGCCAGCGCTCCGGCGTTCCGGGAACCCGCGGCTCTCACCCAGCCCACGCTCTGCTCCGCGGAGCCCACACGGGACCTCCACCCCTCCCGCTTCTCCGCTCCGCTCGGGTCCCCAGCCCCAGGAGCCAGCCGAGCCCCGGAGAAGGACCGGAGGCTGCAGCGACCGCTCCCCGGGCCGCCCCCGGGGCAGGGGGGGATCGTCTCGCCGGCACAGCCCGAGGCCGCCGCGGGAGGCAACGGCGGAGGCTGATCCCGCACGGCGGCCGCCCCCGCACGGCCCCGCTCCCGGCTCCACCGGAGCCCCCGCCCGCCACTCACTGGCGGCGATGACGATGGCCAGGACGTTGCTGTCCATGGCCGCGCTGGCGGCCGCCGTGTGCGCCGAGGCCTCGCTGGGGTGCGCCATCCCGCCTCCGCCACCGGCAGCCCCTGCCAGCTGCCCGCGCCCCGTCAGCCGGGGGGCGGGGCCGGGCCGGGCGGGGCGGGGCCGCTCCCAGGGCCGCTGCGGCCGCGCCGTGCGTCCGGCCCCGCCCCGACGGCCCCCATTGGCCGCCAGAGGGACTGGCTGCAGTCCCCGGGTGGGACGCCGTGCCGGCGGTTGCCGTGGCGAAGCAGCGCGCGGCARGGCGGGACCCGCGGCGGGCGCGCAGAGCCGCACTGCAAAGGCGGCCCCGATCCGGGCCAGCGCTCTCCCGGCCGGCCGAGCTCCCGTCCTCTCCCTTCCGGAGACAAGTGGCCCCCGGCGGAGACACGCCCGGGCCGCCCAGCTCGCCTGCGGGTGCCCCAGCCCCACGCAGCCCCGGAGCACCGCTGTCCGACCGAGCAGCAGCCGGGAGCCGCAGCCAGGCCGGGTGTCGCTCTCTGGCCCCGCACGGTACTGCCGGGCTCGGGCCAGCGGGCAGGGAACAGCCCCAGCACTGCCCCCGCTCCTGCGGAGGGAAAGCTGGGCTGGGCTGTGTGAGGCTCTCGGCCCTGGCCCTCTGCTCCAGCCCTGCAGGCACCAGGAACGGCCCATTTATTAGCTAATTAAAATTTTAACGTAAGCGCAATGTCAACGCTCAGTAATCTGACCAGGCAGTACCTGCAGGGCGCCTGCTGCCAGGGCCGGCCTCTGCACAGAAAACCAGCAGGCAGCTCCCACTGCTCCGTGGGTGCAAATGAGGGTTGTAACTGGGCTTCGGCCCCCAGCTCCGGCCACGGGCTATGAAAAAACAACAGCTTGGGTTTGAGTCGCACATCACCCAAGTGAACAAGCCCACCCCTCCCCCCACACCCCCAACACTGTAGGACCCGGCCCCCAGGACGGATTTACACCCTCACCAGCACAGCAAGCGGAAGAGAAGCCCCTCTGAAGCCCTCTTGAAACCCAGCAGCTCCCCCCATCCCTTCCAGCACATGCTGCAAAAACCCGACACACAGCACCGTAGAGAGATAGATATATTTGCGGTGATGTTGCATATTTAAGACAACTTTACATAATGCTTCTCACAGAGTTTTGGCATCCTCCCCTGCAGCAGGGCCAGGCCCTGCACGGCCCCCATTGCCCAGCATCCCTCCCCAGCCCCAGCACGCCCTGCAAGGGAGCAGGCACAGGAGGGGCAGGCTGGGGTGCCAGCAGGTATCTGCCCACACACGCCAAGGTCTCCATCTCCCTTCAGCGTGAGGAGGAGCCCATTTCACAACGTGCCTCTTGCAGCACCAGCATCCTTAAACCATGGAGACTGGGAGTGTGAGCCCCATCAGGTGGGGAAGCCCTGGGCTTTGGAGGAAGGTGAAGGTTGGCACAGATCTTTGGAGAGAGCAAAACCCAAGCCCCGAGCCACCAGCTCCTGCTGACCCTGCCTCGAGCAGAGCAGTTGGGCCAGGCAGGCTCTGGCTCATCCCCAGCAGCTCCCCTGCCCCAGCCCTGCGCAGGGGAAATACCCCTTCCCAGCCTGCATGTGAGCTCCTGCTGCAGTCCCGCAGCACGGCACATGTGAAGCGTCTTCCCTTCTCCATGCAGCACCGGACTTCAAGAAAGGAATGTCCCCAAGCCTGGGAGCACAGTGGGGAAAGGAGATGCTCCACTGCACCCCCTCCCCAGAGGAGGCATCTTCTCTTCCCTCCAGAGGAAGGGGAAGCAGAAACAGCAGAGAACGAATGGAGCCAGCTGGACCTCATCTTGCCTCTTTGCTTTTCAGCCAGAGAAGCACAGCAGATCCCAAGAGCTTCTGCCAACCCAGAAGAAAAGGCTGGGCCAAGGGGCCATGGCACAGGGTAGCCCTCCAGGTATGGCAAGCTGCAGCCTCATCCGCAGCAGGATGTCAGCCCCGTGGATGGCATTTTGGCAGGGGACTGGGGCATCCCTTTACTGAAGTGGAGGTGGAGGCAGCACGGTCTACAGCAGCTTGTTGGACTTGAACCATGAAGCGAGCCTTCCCCTGCTTGCCGTTGCACAATACACRCCGGCAGCTCCAAACATTTGGCACAGTCAGGCAGCTGCCTCGGAGGGMAGGCAGCACCCCACCACCAACCCTGCCCGAGGGGCAGGAGGGTGCAGTTCCCCAGGAGCCCCCAGCAGGAAATGGGGAAATGGCAAAACAATAATAATAATAAGAATGATAATAACAACAATAGTAACAGCAACAATAATACTAATAAAAAAAATGTAAACAACCCAGCACCCTGTCCTGTAGCGCCAGGACACCCAAGAGAACAAGGTATGTTACAGTCTGAGGGGAGATGGAGACACAAGGACTTCCCGGCCAACACGGGGTCTCGTCTCTATTGCACTTTGCATCATATATATTTCTATATATATATTTATAAAAATACAAACTAAAGGGCTGGGGTGGAAGGGATGAGATGCAAACCCCGGGCCAGCAGAAGCTCCGTGCATATGGCAGGCTTCGACCCATTCTGCTTCTGCCTGTCCCTAGAGTCCCTTACCAGCCCTCCCCGGGGGGCAGCCAGCAGCGTGGGGCCTGATCCTGCAGAGATCCAGCCCGGGTCTGGGCAGGGTTGGATCCAGAGCCTGCCCATCTGCCAGCTTTCCCTCCCTCCCCCATCACCCCTTCCCGAGGCCCCCATCACCCCTTCCCGAGGCTCCAAGGCCTGCAGTAACAAACACGCAGCTCTTCCTGGCCGCCAGCACCATCCGTGTCCCCACGGTGACGGGCACCCTGGCACGCCCTCCGCAGACAGCAAGTGCCCCTTCCTGGGAGAAGTGGGCAAGACCGACCTCACACTCCCTCCTCCGCCCAAAATACCCCACAGGAGAAGGTTTTCCCTTGCCCATTCTCTCTTCCTCAAGTGACTATGGTCCAAATCACAGGGGGTGATGCAGTCCAGAGACTCCCCCCACACCAGTGACGGAGGATGCTCCTCGCTCCCAAGGCTGCCCCCCCCAGCTGCTCCTGCTACCTCAGCCGCCCGTCAGGTTTGATGGGCCCCAGTTCTGATTTGGGGTCCGGGGAGAGGGAACTCCAGGAGGTTTTGCTGCAGGTCTCCAGGGAGGCACAGGCGGAGGGGCTGCCAATGCAGACGTCCGCCACAGACCAGAAGGCGTTAATGGCACCATCTGCCCAGTCCTCCAATGCCTTGCCCGTCATCTGCGCCTTCCGCGCCGCATCCTCCTCCGCCTCCTCGGAGCGCTGCAGGTTGAGGATCCCCCCCAGGCCCTGGAAGCTCTGCTCCATGTACTCGTTGCGGGGGGGCCCACCATGCAGCCAGTTGCTGTCGTCTGGGCAGGACAGGGAGGTAAGAGAGAGGGGCATCAGCAGTGCAGCAACATTCCRGCACCCTGCCCTTCCTACTGCCACCCTCCCGGCAGGGCTCAGCACCCCGTCCCTTTGCAACCCCAGCCCTCCTCCAGCCCGAGAAAGGTGCTGCTGCAGGACTCAGGGATGGATCTGACCTACAAACAGGCCCTCCACAGCTGCCTGGGGGCCTGGTTTGAGGACTCACATGGGCAAGGGGACACCAGTGGGAAGGATGACTCCTGCCTTGTCATCAGCTACAGCCCAGAGAGGCCAGCACCAGGAGTGGGAGCACCTGGACTGCCCGCAGGGAGACCCCCCACCCAGCCCCAAACTCCAGAGCATCCTCACCTTTCCTGAGAGGCTGCTTGCGGTTGAAGGTCTGGGGCACCACCAGGAACTGGTTCTCCCCCAGGGGCTCCCAAAACTGGAGGAGTCGGATGGTCCAGACACCGGGGCGCAGGGGCCGATTGAGGGGGGGCTTGTACTGGGTGAATTCTGCCTCAGCATCCACCGTGATGTCATAGGACGCGGCAATGACGTAGGTGGGGTCAATCCACACCACCGTGGCTGTCAGGTTGGGGCCCCGCGACCACTTCTGCATGGCCACTGGCTCGTCAAAAGGCCCCATCAAGCCTCCAAAATTGCGGAAGAGCCTTTCCTTGGGGTCCCACTCCGTGCCCACCTGGAGGGACAGCAGGCACGAGCAGTGGGATGCTGGGCACGAAGACGCTATAAGCTCAGGTTTTGCATTTCACCTTCCCAAACCAAGGCAGGCATAAACTTTGGAGCCCAAAGCAATGCACACCCCACCTTCCACGGCTCTCCTTCCTGCCGGCACCATGTCAGCACTAATCCAGCTGTGTGACGCCTATTGCAGCTGCAGGCGATGAGCATCACAGCCTCAGCTCCTCCCTGAAAGATCCCCTTCAGGCCTTTTTCCCACCCATCAGCTCCACACCCCACACAGAAGCCAAACTCCTGGACAAACGTTTGCTCTCAGACATGACAGCGGCACCGTGTCCCTCTGTCCCCACAGCGTGCAGGTAGGGGAGAGAAGGAAGGGCAGTGTGGTGTGGGAAAGCCAGGGAGGAAAGTGGACATTATGAGGGACTTTCCCCATTTACCTCAAGGTTTTGTAAGCGGTTTGCCTGCCCTCCGTGACCCGCCAGCTTCAGAGCTCCTTGGGGCATCATCCACACCTCCAGGGATTCTGCCTGCCCCGTTGCCGAATTCTGCACTTCCTGCATCACCAGGTAACCCTGGAAATGGTCGTCATAGAAATATAAGTGCACACTGGATGGGAAGCCCTGGGGCTCAAATCTGGAGAGAGACAGACGGAGAGGTTGCACATCTGAGCATCAGCATCCTCCCAGCACGAGATGCAGGCCACCACTTGGAGCCTGGCTCAACCACGTGGCAAATACCCCACCTGCAGAGCTTGTCAGCCTTCACTGGCGGTGCGGCCGCAGCTTTGCGGAGCCCCAGCCTGGAAAAGGCCGTGTAGAAGGTGAGGGTGACGTCGCTGAGGCTGCTGAGCCCGTCGACACGGTCGTAGACGTTTTCCCAGTACGCCTTCAGGGCCGGCGTGTTGCGGGGGTAGCTGCCATAKAGATGCGTGTCCAGGATCTCCAGCACCTCCTGATTCACTGTCGACTCAAACTTGCGGGCGAAGAAGGTGGGTCTGGAGAGTTGCTGGAAGAGCACAGGCATTTCTAACAGTGTTGGCTGTAGCCCCTCTTCCCTCCTGCCTGAGCGGGGCAGCTGAGAGGCAGACAGAGCAGGAAGAAATGTGCTGGGACCCATCCTGCCACCTTTGAGAGCACAGGCTAAGGAGCACCAAAGCCCAGCTGGCCTCTACGTGGGATCCTCTATGGCAGGATCAGTGGGAGCGTACAGTATGCTTACTGGTAATGCAGATGGGTTCCCAACTCTCCCACTGTCTCCCCCTTCCTGTGCTCAGAGGCAGCCATGTGTCATCTAGCTCCTTCATTGCAATCTCTATATCCAGATTGGCCGCCACCCTGCAGAGCCGCTGTGGAGCCCTGCACGAGGCCTGGCCACGTGCCACAGCTTGCAGGATCAGGGCCCTACACTATATAAGCCCAGGACTGCTCGAAAATCCTGCTGACTTCTCTTTTCAGGGTTGGGTGTATCTCCCTCAAACCTCCCTTCTTCAGTCTATGTCCCTATTCAATGAGAGCATGGGAGACAGGTCATCACAAGGTGTTTTGCTCTGCCAAAGAGGACAGCACTCTGAAGTGGTTTTACTGAAAACGTATTTGCCCCAAGTAACAGGTCTTCAGGGAAAGAGCAGGAAAATGGGAGAGAAAGTGTGGGAAGAGGAGCAGCATTGCAAGCAAAAGCCTGGCTGCTGGGTAGAACAGTCAGCGTAATCCCTCTGCCCGAGCCTTTACAGACACATCTGTGCCGAGCCCCACGGCAGCTGGGGAGCCAGTCCTGCTCCTGTCCCTTGCTGGGCTGGGGTGAGGCTCATGCGGGCGTACAAAGCACCCAGGGGTGCGCCCGCAGGGAAGCTCAGAGGGGAGAGAGATGGGGAGAAGGGGAAGGAGCGGGAGGAGATAGAAGGATCTTTTTCACCTGTAGCCGGAGGAAGTCCTGGGGTTTGAAGTCATTTGGGGAGCACCCGCACCAGTCGACTATGTGTTTATATTGGCACTTACAGCCCAGCTTCCGGTTCCAGTTGGTCACTCGGAGGTTGTTATCGACCAGTGTCTCGCAGGCATGACTGTTCTCCAGGACCGTGTGGAAGAAGGACTGTGCACAGCAGAGAAGGGACAGGAGACCCAGTGGGGATGGTTAAAGCAGACCCTCCACTGCTCACTCAAAGAGGAACAGGACAGGCTCCTGAACACAAACTTATCCCTGTTCCCAGCACAGGGCAACGTGTAAGAGACGAGGCTATGCGCCCCTCTGGCCCAGAGGGGCGTCTGGACCTAAAGCAGGTCTGGATATAAACACGACCCTTGGCCTGTCCACTCCTCTCTCCCCTCTTTCATACCGAGGTCTGGGCAAAAGGGAGGCACAAAGCTGCCTGCACAAAGCAGTGCCCTTTGCAGCTACGCAGGGCGGGGATGAAGTGAGACAGAGATGTTAATACAGGAGGAAGAAAATCCAGCCTGCGCCCTGCAGCCAGCACCCACCTCGGCTGGCAGGAGCGTGTAGGTGTAGAACTGGCGCAGCTGGGACACCAGCTGGTCGTCGGCGTAGACCACGTACTCCACGAAGCTGCGCGTCAGCGAGAACCAGTCAGAGCCCCCATCCACCACGATGCCCTCAGGAATGTGGCGCTCGCCCAGCCGCCACATGTGGGAGTCACACTCATGGAATAGGCGGTCCAGGCCCTGCTTCTTGATAAACCTGGGTAAGGGGACAAGGGTGAGGGGCTAGGGGTGTCAGCCATTTTGCTGGGTGCAGCTACATCCAGAACATCCCCCCCTGCCCTAAATGTGTCAGTTCTTTTCTGAAATCCCTCCTTTTTCTGTTCCTCCAGCTCAGCTCTACCTCTAGCTGGGATTACCTGGCGTTGTCTCGGCCATGAGACTTCAGGAAGTTCTTATCTCGGTATTTGGACAGGAACATCACCAGCTCCTCATTGGTCCTGAGGTGCAAATTAGAAAGCATTAACGGCCCCTGGGGTAAAGCAGCCCAGTAAACATTCACTCTGCAAGAGCCACCAGACAAAAAGAGCCTAAGGCCGCTTGGTAGGTGCTGACTCAAACCCTGGCCCTATCGCTAGGGAGATACAGACGTGGCCCCTCYGCTGTCTGGCGCCTCACATGTGCGTTCCCCTGCAACACCCAGACCGCAGGAAAAAACAGCCTCCGAGGTACTGGCTGGGCTCCTCTGCAGAGATGCAACCAGCCTGGCCCTGGAGCATCATCACCAGCACGTTGGTGCAATCTCCAACCCCATCTTCCCTCAGCTCCCTGCTTGTCCCTGCCCCTCCCAAGGCTGCTGCAGCATCACGCAGCCTGAACACCTCCATCATCCTCCCCTGCCCCAGCAAGGTCCTCACCTTGTGGGGTAGTCAGTGGCACTCAGGTTGATGAAAAAGTCCCAGGGCCACTCGGCCAGTTCCAGCAGGTCCTTCATGCTGCGCAGGTACATCTTCAGCAGGCTGGCACCTCCCCAGATGGTCACCATGCGCCAGGGCGTCACGCGGATGTTGGGGTAGTGCCGGGCCAGCTCCACCACCTCACGATGGAGGTAGTTGGAGCGCTGCCAGGGAACACGGCTCACAGTCAGCAGGGAACTCATCTTTCCGGGGCCTCCTTGCCGCCAACCTGGGGTCAGCCCTTATGGCAGCCTCCGCAGGGAGGAGAGCAGCAAGACAAGACTGCTCTGGGCAGGAGGCATAGATCCTGCTTCCCTGGGGTTGCAGAAATAGGGGTGGGAGGGTCACAGCTCCACTGGTAGTGAGGACAAACCCTACCCAGCCACTTCCTCTGGCACAGTGGATGCTGTGCCTCCACTCACTGCCCACCCGTGCCCCAGCTCTGCACCCTGTCCTGGAGACCGATCTGGGCACCGTTAGCATCTCCCTTCCCTTCGTCCTGCCTACCTTGTCGACATGGATGTAGAAGAAGTGCTGCTGGTGGTACACAGCCTTGATGAGCCGCTTCAGCTGGCGAATGGCCCTGCCGTGCACAACCAGCATGTAGGCGATGCGCACGGGCTTGCTGGGGGGTGCCTGCTGCAGCCGGCTCTCGTCCCACTGGATGACAGGGCTGATCTTGCCTGCGCGGGGAGGGAGAGGGCTGTCAGCTGCCCCCTGCCTTGGCACCCACTGCCCCACCACCCGGTGCTCCTGATAAACCAGGGAGACCCGAGCAAGGTGGGGGACAGCAGGGAAGAGCTCGGCTTCAGGCAAACCCCATCACGCTGCAGTGCCAGGGCATGGTGGCACATGCAGCCCCTTGTGTTAAATTGACAGGGCCACATTGGGAAAGGTGGGGGTGTCCTTCTCTGGCCAATCAAAACAGAAGATGCAGCTGGGCATTGCTCTGACCTCTGCAGGCCAGAATGAACAGCCCATCTTAAGGAGGCTGGCACAGCTTCGATTGGATTACAGAGGCAGCGGTAATCTGGGAATCAGTGACAGATTGAGGCTGCTTTTTGCCAGGTGGGACAGTTTGGTGACATAAGGAAGGTGGCTCACGTGCCTGGCTGGGATATTCCCAATGCCCAGGGGTAAACAGGAACACCCCAGCAGGACTCACCCAAGAGCTGGCAGTGGCGAGGCACAGACTGGGGCATGAGGCTGCCGGCCCGGTGCAGACACACCACGTTGGCAATCTCCTGTTGGCACTGCTTGCTACTAGCCCGAGCCAGCGCCGAGAGGGCGTCTTTGCCCGTGATATCRCATTTGGGGGTGAAGCTGTTCTCGGTGGGCTGGGGAGCCCCCTCCACACTGCCCGTGTCACCCTGCTGGAAGACGGCCAGCTGGGCCTCCCCGCGTGGCTCCGTCAGGTTCCTCTGGCTGGAGGAGTCCGGCACGGCCGGCAGCCTCCGTCCTGGTTTGTGTCTCACTGTGACAGCTCTCACCACCTTAGACACCAGCACCCCGGGGCTGTCCGGCCGTCCCCGCCATCGCCCGTGCTTCCGGCTGGCGCTGCCCCGGCGCCCGGCAGAACTGTCTGAGTCCTTGGAGCCATCGCTGCTCTCGGGCAACCTGGCTTTTTTCTGCCGGTCCTGTTTCAGTTCCAGGCGGATGCAGAAGAGAGGACAGACAGCGTTAACCTGGACCTGCTTTCCCCAAGCCCTGCCAATGTGCTCCCCAGAGCATCCCTGTCCCCAGTGCTCAATGCTCCCAGTCCATGCTGCRACATGCCAGGTGCTCCAGGAGCAGCCACCATGCAGCAAAGGAGTCCGTTACACCACCCCTCTGCCACCTAAAACCCCAGGCTAAGACCCCACAGCACCTCCCTGCACTGTCCTATGCCCCCGACAGAGGGACACCCCTCTATATGCCAGCAAGAGAGAGCCCGATTTGCAGACCCCGTGATCACAGCACCCCTGACACACAAAGGTCTTGCTCTCTGCACGAGACTAAATGGCTGAGGTCAGTTGGTTCTGCACCAGCCACCCTCTGGGATCCTGTGTGGGCACCCCCGAACAGTGGGAATGAGCTCAGGGCTGCTCTGGCTAGCGGTGGTTATTTTACTGGGAGGCAAAGGGACCAGCTCCTGCCTGCCAAGATCACGCTGTGAGCCCAAGCCCAGCACATCTGTCTGGGAGCAGGACTCCCAGGCGGCTGCAGCTGCGCTCTCTGGAGCTAAAAGCACTGGAGAGGCATTGAACAAGGTCCTGCCCACACTCCCTTCCCTGGGCCCCAGCTCCCTGCGCAGGGCTGGAGCAGTCACTGCAACCGCCAGCTTCTCTAGAAATCCATTTAAGAAACCCTCCCACCAAGCCAAGCGGATGTGTAAAGGGAGCAGTTAATTATGCTTCTTTACCTCTGCCAGGCTGGCTGATGAGCAGAAACGAGTCAGCCTTGGGAAGAGCAGAGAGTTGGGAAGTTTGGATGCTTGTGAGAGCCACACTTGTAGGAAAGCACTTTCCCAGAAAGTTGTGCCCGCAGGGCTGGGGCCATATGTCCCCAGCCCATCGCAAGCACTCCTGGCTGACAGGCAGGCAAGGAGCAAAGCAGCTGCCTGCTCCTGCCAGGCCTCCCAGGGCTATCTCACAACGCCCTCAAAACCCTGCCTGCCCAGCCGCTGCGGCGGGCACCGCAGGAGGCAGCGAGTGCATCGGGGGATATTCCTGGGCAGCAGCATCTTCTGAGGATGGCAAGATGCCTCATAAGGACAGCAGGACCAAATTAGCCCCCTTCACAAGACCCAGCAGCTACACCCACAGAAGGTCATGGCCAGGAGCACCACACTGTACAAAGGCTGGAAAGCACCTGGCAAGATCTGCCCACTCTGGTGTTCCTGAACTACACATGTTATGGTGGCACAGCCTGCAAACCATGGCTACCCAGGAAGGGGCCAAGACACCGCTTAACTTCCAAGGGGCTGGCATCAGCAAGGATCAGCTGAGTCCCATTCCGCCCAGACAGGCGTCACAGGCGGCCCGAGACAGGCAGCGATCCGTTCATTAGTCACCACACTGGACCATCTGTTCAACAGTTATAAACTTGTTTTCTCTGCCGAGCATCACAGGAGAGGGAAGTCAGGAGGCGACAAGTGAGGAGTGAGTCTCTCCCATGGGCTCAGCCCTGTTCCTGCAGGAAGAGACCCACCGGCCCCGCTCACACCCTCTGCTCCCCAACACACCTGGCTCCAGGGACAGCCTCCACGCAATGCCCACCCTCGGTTACGTTCCCGCTTGTCACCCTGGAAGGAGCCTGGTTCCCAGCTCGCAAGCATGTCCAGCTGCCCTTCCCAGTAGGGAAGTCGTTAGAAGCATCGCCACCCTTTCTGGAGCTGCCAGCTAACAAACTCAATGGCTTCTAATTACTGCACCACAGCGGAGCAATCCCTCCACCCCAGCCACACAGGGAATGACTCCAGCCATGTTGCTCTGRTGTATTTAAGACTCATGTGCCGGACTTTTGGTAAGGCTCCCCGTCCCCCTCCTTCCAACACACTTAGACAACTCCAGGCGCCAGCCAGAGGTCACTTCTCCCGTCCTGCCTCCCCTGATGTGACACTGCCGTCCTCAGTGCCACAGAGCCACGGGTCARGTATCTACCTGCACCCTATCCCCAGCGCAGGTCCGACTGCGCTGACATCTCCAAGCTCTGCCATTGCGAGGAGCATAACTAACAGCATCCCGTGTCCTGCAGGATTCCCCCTCTGGTTCTGACTCTGGCATCTGCCACATATGAGCACTCATCAGGCAAAAACGACACCAAAACGTTCCAAAGTCACCAGAGGAATCTGGACGTTTGATTGCCAATTGCAGCAGCGGAGCCTTAAACCTCACAATTAAAATGGGTGGAGACAGCCCCCTAAAAAGAAGCTCTTTGGGGRGAAAAATAAAAATCAAGGAATCTCAGCAAGGCTGGAAGAAAAGATGTTTCACAGGAAGCTTSTCTGGCGGCCACAGCACATGGAGGACACCAACACACAGGCCCTAGAGAGGTGCTGCCTTCTGCCTGGAAGGAGGAAGATAGGAGGCGAAGTGAGGGAAGAGACTTGACTGGGCCAAAACATTTCTCCCAAGTGACAGATCCTCTTCTCCACCCACAAGGACACTTTGCGGTTTGCATTTTCCTGGTGCCAGCTCCACTGTGGACCGAGCGCTCCGGGAAGCTCCTGTGCTTGCTCAGAAGCCATTGGTGTCACCACGATGGAGACAGGATCACTCTGGTCCCTCGGGCTCCCACCTTTGTGTGCAGACAGGCTCGCGCTGTCTGCAGCGGGGATGCTGTCAGTGAAGGGCTAGGTACCGATGGGAATTTCCTCTCCCATCTGTCAGTCTCGACAGGGATTGTGGTGTTTGATCCTGGTGGAACAAGATAATTTGGCTTCCCGGAGGTAGGAAACTCAGTGTTGACCTGGCTGGGTGGAGACTGATCCAACCTCTGCTGGTCTGCACACCATAAAGCATGTTTGGTGAATAAAGGGAGCCTGTAGGGCCCTGACATCGGGATTGCAAAGAGAAGCAACACGATCCAAGCAGCATAGCCTTCCCCAGGAGGGCTGGGCTGGTGGTTCTGATGTGGCTGAAGCCTGTTACAGGGCAGTAAGCAGTCAGTGCTCTGGTGAAGGGCAAAGATCCTCCCTCAGCCTCTGCTCAGCTCATACCAGGGAAGCACCAGGGATGGAGCCTGCCAAGCAGGGGAAGCTCTTCCCTCCCCTGTGAAGGGAAGAAAAGGAAACCAGCAGGCTTTGAAAAACCAAGCAGGACACAGAAAGGGGCTGCCACTGGCAGAGATCAGAGCAGCTCTTTTGGGAACACCTGGGCAGCGCAGGCAGCTGCCAGCCTGGGGCACAGGGCTGCAGCGCAGTCTCCGAGTGCTACAGGTGCTCCAGATGAAAGTGCTGGTTTGGAGGGGAAGGCGAGCTCACCCAACTCTGGATGCTCCACAGCGTTTACAGGACTTGAGTCTCTTTTTTGCTCTATACAGTGAATCACAGCTGGTTCATGGTGGGGGTGAGCCAGGTTAGAGCTGTGTCCATTAGTGGGAAGGAGCCATTTACTCCTGGATTCAGAGATCCCAAGGTTCCCCAAATCCTTCCATGCCTGCAAGGTCAGGCTCTCCTGGAAGGGTTCCTCCAGCTTTACCAGAAATGCCTCTGGGAAACAGCGGCTCCTCCAGGTCTGGCCAAAATCAGAAGCTGCAGGAGGGCACAGAAATCAAGAGCTTTGCCATTTTATAAGAAATAAAGGTTAATTGGACTTTTCCCAGCTTGTTAATGGGTTTGGGCTGTCTGTAGAGTTCAGAATGGTTTTTGCCTTCTCTAAAGAGGTTTGTCCATTCCCAAGCCCCGGAGTCAGGGCTGCTGGTGGTGAACCATCCCTTCTCCAGGCAAATGGGACTCACGGCCAAACCTGTCAGCTGCCCCGCTCAGTTTTGGGAAAAGACCAGGGAAAACCAGGTGAGGACCGAGGTTGTGCAGGGCAAGAGAAGAGAAAAGCAGACGAGCGGTGTGGGATGGTGCAGAGAGGGAAGGAGAAGCTGAAACAGGTGAAGTGATTTGATCAAGGTCATGGGAAAGGGGAAGGGGCAGGCAGGCACTCCTGGCTGACAGATCGGTCTGCTCTCATGCTCCTAGTGCCTCCGAATTGCAGGCAACTCCAACACAGCTCCCAGCTCTCACCGCACACTGTCCCTGCCAAACCTGGCTTCACCATCGCCCTGCTTGTCTGCAGCCCGCGAAGAATCTCTACAGCCCCTGGAGCACAAGGGTCCTGCCCAAGATGAGGGGTTCCTGTGCCACAGACATTCACCAAGGAAGCCGATACAGGGACTCTTAGCCCTTCCCCAATGCTCTTGGAGAAACCACTGATCCACCCAGATGCAGTGGGCCTGGACATGGTCCAGACAGCTTGTAACAAATAAATAAATTCAAGTAAGTAACCCAGAGATCAAGAGCTTTGTTTGAAGGTGGCAGCAGCGTTCTCCAGAGGCCTGGGTCCTCCTCGACACCTGCTCCATGTCTGACCTTGTGCAAACACCCTTGCCAGCCCGTGCCTCAGTTTCCCCACACATAAAAAAGAGGTGACGCCTCTTGCTTTAGCAGAGCGTTCCAGTATAAAGACAACAGATGACTGCAAAAGGTCCCTGTACCCTCACACTTCATAGGCATACCCCTGACCAGACCAGCCAAATAGAAGCAGCAGCAAACTTCCTGAGCTGCTGTGCATGCTCTCCCCAGCTCTCTGAATTACTGTGTRTTTTCATATTTCTCTGGCTCAGGTATCACCAGCCCCAGCTTCCCACAATATCTCCCAAACCACAGAGAAGTGCGAGACCCCCAGTGAGCCTCCCACCCCATGCCAGACCCCAACAGACACCCCCTGGGCCACAAGGTCGCCTTTTCAGGTGCTGCAACCCCACACCGCTGCAGCAGGAGCCCCCTCACAGGCCACGGCCTGCTGCTTGCCCCACAGCCACCACCCCCCAGCAGCCTGGGGCCTGTGGGGCCCCCACCCACGCCAGGAAGACAGTCCTGGGATGGGGCCTCACCAGGCCCACAGAGACATCCGGGGAGGGCACTCCCTTTGTGTCCCCTTCTAGCTCCAGAGCAAGCGAACACGCCACCACCCCCCCCGGGCACTCGCCACCACCCCCCCCGGGCACTGCCCCCCCCAGGGACCTCACTTGCCCCAAGGGCCT
>JASVER010000025.1:213813-239090 GCA_030449065.1 Oceanodroma leucorhoa | reverse complement strand
TGGATATTAGGAACAATTTCTTCACCGAAAGGGTAGTCAGGCATTGGAACAGGCTGCCCAGGGAAGTGGTGGAATCACCATCACTGGAGGCGTTCAAAAAACGTGTGGATGTGGCGCTTCGGGACATGGTTTAGTGGGCATGGGTACTGGGTTGATGGTTGGACACGATGATCTTAAAGGTCTTTTCCAACCTTAATGATTCTATGATTCTATGATTCTAAGTGACCAGTGGGTTTGGGAGCTTTAGGCCGTGTGAATAACGCAGCCAAAAGGGGCAAGGGGGGCAGGTGCTGGGTGCACGGAGCCAGGCAGCCCACCCGCAACGCCCAGTCCACCCTCGCCAGCCGCTGCTGGGCTCTTACACACCCTACCTGGCTGGTCTCTGGCCTGGGCTACCCCAATGCAAGGGGCAGTTTTTTATTCCCAGCACTATTGCTGTACAGGTGAGGTCTCCAAATGCAGGGGGATGATTTCATCCTCATCCCGCTCTGCACCTCCTGCTCAACCTTATCCTCTTCGAGGTTGCTCCAAGGAAACATCCGAGCCTATGAGAGCAGCAGCTCCGCTGTCAAGCCAGCTCCTGCCTGAGTGGAATGCCAGCCCATGTCCCGCTGGCACGGCCAACAGCAGGAGCAGCCGCGGGGCCAGGTGCCAGCTCACACCCTCTGCACTGCGCTGTAGGGCTCTTCTTTGGGCTGTGGGGCTGATGGCATGTTGGCATAGATTTGCTGCTCCGGAGGGGACTTCCGCACGCTGGCATACATAGCCTCTTTTTCCTCTTCCAAACGCTGGGAAAGGAGGGGGATAAACAAAAAACATCCTTCACGGGGTTGCTCCAGGGCAACACCGTCTGCTGGAACCTCTCTTAGCTGCTTTAAGCACCCAGAAGCAGCTGTGGGGACTGGAGAGAGCACCCACATTATCCAGGGTCATTTGCACCCCAGCTTGGCATGTCCCTTTGCAGCCCCCTCACTACCCAGCCAACCCATCCCGCTGCCCACACCATCGCCCACCCGCCCTGGCTTTCCACTCACCRCCTTGAGGTCAGCACTGCTTTGCATTCTCCTACCTTATCGCTCTGCTTGACCTCCATGTATTCGGTCGTGGTGTTTGCCAAGCAGCGGAAAGCCTCGGCATTGCTGTACAACTGACTCTCGGCTATGCCCACACAGTGGTTAATGTCCGCGTAGTTCAAGGCATCCGCTCCCTGACACGCAAAGGAGAGGATGAGCTCTTAACCTATGGCTGCTCCCCTGCCTGCAGTCCGCAGGGGTAGGAACACCTCCCGTCCTGCTGCCTTTCCTGAGGAGAGCTGAGACGGCTGCAGGAGCATTGGGGGAAAATTTAACCTGCAGCAAGGGCTGGCTCAACATTCCTCAGGGGAAATCTGGCAGAAAACATTAGAAAATACTTCCCAAGCAGTGATTAAAGATCAGCTGCCCTGCAGCCCCCTCAGCTGTGCTTTGCTGCACAAGGCTGCGTCACYCAAAGAAGCAGCTCCCATGCTTGGAGGGGCTTGGGGAGAAACCTCTCAGCTCAATCCTAAATTCCCTTCCCAGGAATACWCTGCGATAGTCACACAAAATCCCTGGTCAGGTCTTTCTGTTGGCGAACGGAGCCCGAAGGATCCCTCCCAGCCTAAGGGGCCATGAACCTGGCTGAAAGCAAACGGATCTGGCAGCTCATTTGCTCAGCTCAGGGTGTAACGTTTCCCCTCCCCAGGCGAGCTCAGAGCACGCCATCCCAAGACCTCGTGCGGTTTGCCTTACTGTATGTGATGCGCTGCGAGTCCTGTCCATCTCTACAGCTGCTCCGGAGAGGGCTGGATGAAGCACTGACATAGTTAGACATGAGTGAAACCAGAGGAAAAAAAATATATGAAATATCTGTGCTGCTGCTGTGAATCTTACTGTAAAGCAGGAAGGGAACCTGTTGCCCCATCAATCATCTAAACTGGAGCAGTTCTTCAAATAAAACCAGACCCCACTCGCCAGCTGGTGATGTCCCCTCTTGTCCCTCCCCGTCCTTCACACTGGTCTTAAACTTTGCATCAAGCCTAGTGCAAGCCTGGCCTACGCAACCGAGCATGTCTGGAGAAGCTGACGGTGCCCAGACAAACTCCAATGGGTGCCGTGCCAGGCAGCACCCATCCCRAGAGCTGCCATTCCCTGCTCCCGCGGGAATCAGACCTGTGGGACGGTCCCACTGCTTCCTCGGGGGAAGGAGACCTCCTTGGTGGAGGTTTCAGTGATGGACCCAGGAACTGGATGGATCAGGGAGGGAATGGGGGAGAAAAAAGAAATACAGAGGAAAAAACAAATATAGCAGAAGACAGGCTCTGGTGCAGAAACAGTGTGTGTGCAGCAGTGACAGCTTTGCTTACCCTTCTTCCTCTTCCTGGACAGCATTGCCAAAACGCCAGCAGCAACCGCAAGCAAAAGAAGAACCACTATGACACCTGGAGTGAGGATGTGCTCAACCACGTCCAAGCTGCAACAAAAAAGTTTCTGTTCTCACACTTCTCCTCGGAAGCAGACTCAGGAGAAAACAGCATGGAGTAGGCAGGCAGGGAGCAGCTGTGGGTGACGGGGCTTGCCTTGGGAGGAAGGAAAGCAGCCGTGGGGGTGGTCAGGCTGCAAGCTGGGCACGGAGCAAGGCAAACTGAAAACTGCAGAAGCAGACACACACTCAGGTCTGAGAGCTGCTGCATCTTCACTATTTTAAGGATCAGTTCTTGCACCTAATTTTGCTCTGGTTTAGCTCCACTATTTGTTGACCTTGTTGTAAYGGGCAACCAGGCAAGGTCGGTGTGCCAGCTACCCCTTGAGCATGCTGATGGGAAGCCTCAGCTTTGCCCACTTCCTTCATCACGTCCAAGAGGCACGAGAGGAGGGAGGAAGCTCTGCCGCCCTGGTCTCACGCTTTGTCAACTATCTCTGCCGGGCTGCGTGTGACTACAAAGCAGAACAGGACCCAGCTCAGCACTTGGTTTCCCACAAGCAAATGGTTCCTCTGAGTTTTGGGGAAGGAAACAGGGTCAGAGCTGCAGCCAGAAACCCCTTCTCGCGTGATGGTAACCTGTGCCTTGCTTAAGCTGCAAGACGCGGACAAGCAGGGCTTTGCTGGGGCCGAGCGACCCAGGGGTGCTGGGATTATTTTCTATGTGGAGTGGCTGGCTGAGAGGATGAAATGCTGGTCTCTAAAGGCAAAAGCAGGAGGTCGGAATCCTCAAGGGAGTTGTGAAGAGCCCGGAGGGCTGCAGGGCTCCAGCTGCACCAGAGACCTCATGGAGGGAGGTGGCCGCTGCGGGCAGGAGCTGGTACTCACTGTGGAGGGCTGGAGCCTCCATGGTGGGAGCGATTTGGTCTCAGTTTCACAGTTTGCCTCTGGGGAGTTGTCTGTGCGGGGACTGATACAGAGCTAGTGAGATCAGCGTGCTCGGTCAGGGGGTAGGACAATGCCGGGGAGGAGGAAGAAGGAGCTGTAACAAAAAGAGGAGAGGCTCGGTCAGCCTCCCTGCCTCCGCAGGGGAAAATGCTGTGGGATTTGCAGCGAGTCAAAAGTGACCCACTTACTGTTGGACCAGGAGAAGCTGGATCCCCTCTGCCACGTCCAGAGCACACTCCTTGAGGTGGGAGGGCTGTAATCCCCTGCCCTGCCCAGGAGGCTTTTTGCGGTCCCGGTCCCCCACCCCAAAACGTGCACACGCACATGTGCACGCAGCAGAGTTCACCCTGCAGGAAGGGGGTCTGGGCACCCGGTGACCAGCCCTGCACCAACACAATAGCCCCGCATAAGTGTCCCACCACAGGGGCTAGTCCCTGGCAAGGGCACAGAGAGGGACGTTCCCTAAGCCCAGGGCCTGGTGCCCCCAGGCACTGAGTGCTTCACAGCGGGAAATGGGGCAGCACAGCGGGGTGAGAAACTCCCTGGTGTTATAAAATAAAGCAAGGAGAGGAAAGACAGGGCTAGCAGGATCTGATCAGAAGGGAAAATGAGGCACAGAGAGGAGGGTGGTGTGCCCCAGCGATGGGGGTGGCTGACCCTGGGGCATCAAGAAGGGGCTGTGGTGAGACCTGGGCACAGGGAATGGGTGAAGGCGGCACCTGCTATAACAGCAGCCTGCCGAGCCCTGGTGATGCATCCTGGGGCTGCCCCATGGGGGACCTGGGCACCCACCTCCTCCAGGCTGCCCCTCCCTGCAGCCCTCGCTCCCAGCACTTGTACTTGTGCAGGGGGACACACCAACACTGGACCTAGGGGACCCACAAGTACTGACCTGGGGACACAATCACCTCCACATCGTCACTGTCATCACGCAGGATGAGCATTCGCACCCCGCAGCGGTAGCTGCCTGCGTCCTCCTCGGCCAGTCTCTCCATGGTCACTGTGAACACCTGCCGTGAACGATTGTCCCGGATGGAGAATCGGTCCCACTGCACCACGGGCTGCAGCTCCGTGGTGATGACGATGTAAGCATCACAGGTGTAAAATGTTGCCGGTCTGCACCAGAATTTCGGCTTCATCTCCTGGCCGGGCTGGTATGCGCAGGTCACCGAGAGGGACTCCCCCAGGAATCCCTTTACGATGCCGGGCCCCGTCACCGCCCAGCAACCTGCGGAGACACACGGAGCCGCGGGAGTGCTGCTGCCGCCGCACCCCCCCTGCCCATCGAGGCCGCCCCCCGGAGCCGCTTACCTGGCAGCAGCGCCCAGGCCAGCAGCGGCAGGAGCTGCATGGCCGCTCCGGGACGGTGCGGCTCGGCGGCCTGCAGCGCCCGTTCCTCTCCGCGGCGCTGCGGGGCCCGGCCCTCCCCCGGGGCCGCCTCCGGAGAACTGCCCGCCCCGTCGGGGCAGCGAGCCGGGGCCCCGGGGCTGCCTGAGTGCGGTGGCCGCCGGAGAGAAAAGGCGGAGGCGCGGCGCGTTGGCGGAGAAGGTTTATTGCAGCCGACGGTGGCGGCGGGAATCATAGAATCATAGAATAATTAAGGTTGGAAAAGACCTCTAAGATCATCGAGTCCAACCACCAACCCAGTACCCATGCCCACTAAACCATGTCCCGAAGCGCCACATCCACACGTTTTTTGAACGCCTCCAGGGGTGGTGACTCCACCACTTCCCTGGGCAGCCTGTTCCAATGCCTGACTACCCTTTTGGTGAAGAAATTTTTCCTAATATCCAATCTAAACCTCCCCTGGCGCAACTTGAGGCCATTTCCTCTCGTCCTAAAATCACTTGTTACTTGGGAGAAGAGACCAACACCCGCCTCTCTACAGCCTCCTTTCAGGTAGTTGTAGAGAGCGATAAGGTCTCCCTCAGCCTCCTCTCAGCCTCCTCTTCTCCAGGCTAAACAACCCCAGCTCCCTCAGCCGCTCCTCATAAGACCTGTGCTCTAGACCCTTCACCAGCCTCGTCGCCCTTCTCTGGACACGCTCCAACACCTCAATGTCCTTCTTGTAGTGAGGGGCCCAAAACTGAACACAGTATTCGAGGTGCGGCCTCACCAGTGCCGAGTACAGAGGCACGATCACCTCCCTGCTCCTGCTGGCCACACTATTTCTGATATAGGCCAGGATGCCGTTGGCCTTCTTGGCCACCTGGGCACACTGTCGGTTCATGTTCAGCCGGCCGTCGACCAGCACCCCCAGGTCCTTTTCCGCCGGGCAGCTTTCTAGCCACTCTTCCCCAAGCCTGTAGCGTTGCCCAGGGTTGTTGTGACCAAAGTGCAGGACGCGGCACTTGGCCTTGTTGAACCTCATGCAATAGGCCTCGACCGGGAAGGGCCCGGCGGGGCGCCGGTACTGTCCCCCGCGCCCGCGCCGTCGGGGCCGGGGCGTCCCGGGGCAGAGCGGCGCCGGCTGCGGGCGTGGGGTCCCCGCCGGGGGCTCAGCCGCCCCGCGGGCTGACCCAGAACATGGCTCCCCTCATGGCCAGCAGCGCCAGCACCGGCAGCCCGGCCAGCACCAGGAAGTAGCGGAAGGGCCGGGGCTCCCCCACGGAGCGTCCGTCCCCGCCGCGGGCGGCCGGGGGTGGTCGGAGGGAGGGCAGGGGGCCGGGCTCAGCGGCGGGGCTGCAAATGCGAAGAGGGGACAGATGCAGCGGGTGCCTGCCGGACACTGACCCGCCCTTGTCCCTCTGCATCCCTCCACGCCCAGGATACCATCTCCTCCTGCAGCCCGACCCTGGCGCCCCCGACGTGGTGGTCAGTGGTGCTGTGCGGGGGGAGAACATGCAGGGACTGACCTGGGGACACCATTACCTCCACATCGTCACTCTTACCATGCACGGCTTTGGCCATTTGTACCCCGCAGCGGTAGCTGCCTGCATCCCCGTCGGCCAGGCCCTCCATGGTCACTGTGAACACCCGCTGTGCACGATTGTCCCGGATGGAGAATCGGTCCCACTGCACCACAGGCTGTGGCTCTGAGGTGATGATGATGTCAGCATCACAGGTGTAAAATGTTGCTGGTTTGTACCAGAATTTTGGCTTCATCTCCTGGCCGGGCCGGTAYGTGCAGGTCACTGACAGGGACCCCCCCCAGGAATCCTCACATGGTGCAGGGTCCCATCACCGCCCAGCAACCTGCAGAGACACAGGGAGTCGCAGGAATGCTGCTGCCGCATCGACAATTCTGTCCCATGGGGCTGGTCCAGTGTGGGGCTTGAGCCCCAGGGGTCCCCTCAGCCCTACCTGGCAGCAGCATCCAACCGAGCAGCAGGAGCCGCATGGGCAGGCTGGCCTGGCCTGCGTGTCAGGGCAGCTCTCCTGCCCCTCACTCTCCTTCTTCATTGTGTCTCTGGGGCTTTGTTTCCCCTTCTGCCTGGGGTACCACACCCATTGCTGCTGGAGGTTTAGCAAGAGCGTGGGGTCTCTTGTTTCCTCTGGTCTCAGCTGACTTCCTGCCTCCCCTGCCACTGAGAGTGCTGCTGTGCACTGTCCCCTGAGCCCTGCTGTCCTGCTTCTGCCCCTCTCCTGCCCCTGCCCCAGGCCCTCCCCGTTCAGCCCCCCACACAGCCCACACGGCAGGGTGCAGTCCTGCCTCTCCCTGCCTCGCTGCCACACTGCCCAGCCTCTCTGGCCAGGCAGGGCAGTGGGGAATCTGCCTCTTGAGGGGTGGTTCAGCCTTGTACTGGGAACCCCTGAGCCCCAAACGTGCCCCCAGGTTGGGCGGCAAGGGTGGCGCAGTGCTCCTGCACAGGCACCCTGTCCCCCCCAGTGGGAAATGCAGAGGGGGAGCCCCACCCTCCTGTCCCTATGCAGCTGGATGTGAGCACCCGTCCCCGCTGCCCTGGCCAGCACGTCCCCCCAAGCTCTCACCAGCGCTGTCCCTCTGCAGCTCAGTAGCCCCATGTCCAGTGCTCTGATAGGGTCTCTCCATGCTTCTGTCCCCGTCCCCATCCCTTGTCTCCTGGAAGTACCAGTCCCCACCAGTGTCCTCCCTCCCACATATCAGCGACTTGCCGAGCCTGCGCTGGGTTGGGCAAACCCTTCAGAAGAAGTTCCCAGGGGTGAGTAGGTGTTTGGGGACCGGTGGAGACAGGCAGGACAAACATAGCTCATGCACAGGGACCAGACCCGTGCAGGGTGTCACAGGGTCTTTCTCCTACAGCCCCAGGCTGGTCCCGGCTTGGACCAAAGCTTCACAGAGACCCGCTGCCGGTACCATCGCAGCTCTGGCCTTAGTGAAGGCAAGGAGACAGCTTCATTGCCAATGGTTGGTTCTAGTTCAGCGGTGCTGAGGGTGTTGCTTGGTGGAGACACAACTGAGCTGTCCCTGACCCTGACTTGTGCCTGGCCCTGAACCCGGGTCCCCGACCGCGGCTGCCTGCGGACGAAGGGTGCCTGCCCTGAGCATTACCCGGGCTGGGCTCTGGCCTGCTTCACATCACCATGCAGTTGCTCTCGGGTCCTTTCACCTGCAGGGAACAACCTGGGAGCCCTGAGGTTCCCTGTGGCTCTGCCTTAGAGCTGCCACCTCCATTCCCTCCACACATGGTATTTCTGGGGCACGACTGTCCCCACCCGACAGTGCCAGGGGCTATCCTTGGATGGGGCACCCCGGGGGCAGGAGGTCTCAACCCCTCTCCTGGTGCCCCCTTCCTGGAGCTTCCCTGCTCCCATGTGTTCACCCAGGAGGTGGCAGGCCCAGGAAGGTGAGGCCCTTCAAACCCACCAGCAGCAGACAATAAACAAGCAGTTGGGACCCCAGCGGGTGGAAGCACAGCCCTGGCCCCTGCGCTGCTGGCGGGCTCCCAGCACCTAGCCGGCAGAAGCAGGCAGTGGAGCAGCAGGGAGAGCGAGGTGAGGGGCCTGTGGCCGGGTTCCCAGCCCACTCCCTCCCAGGCAGCCAAACTGCTGCGTCTGCAGTGGAGGTTTTGCCACGTGGGGCTGGAGGGGGCTGCAAGTTCCTGGTTCGTGCCTGCTCCTAGCACCTCGGGCATTTCAGTTCCTTAAACAATGCTGAAGAGAAACAACTCTCCTCCAAAGCTTTTTGAGGGGACACAAATGAAGCTGGTTGTGCCATGAAATGCGACATGTGGCCTAGCCCCGGGAGGGATGGAGGTGGCCACGCTGCTCTCCCTGATGTGGCTGCTGGTGCCACATGTAAAGAGCAGGGTTTCTGCAGGGTTTAAGCAGTGCGCAGGTGCCCGCTTTTTGGAGATGCTGAACCTGGAAAATAACAGGACTAATGAGAAAAGGAACCCACGGTACAGCTGGATGCGATGTGAGCTTCGCTCTCAGGCTAAGGATGAAAAGTTGCCGTAGTGGGGGAGACAGTTGTGGAAGGACACTGTTCCCTGGCTCTCACTCAGCTGCAGATGAGCTTGGAAATATTTGGCTGGAGATGGGCATTTGGTTGAATCAGGCAGGCCTGGCAGGGCTGAGGGCTCGTCTCCCCACGCCGGGCCTCGTGACCCCATGTCCTTCCCCAGCCACGCCGCAGCATGTCCCCACATGGCCCCACACATCAGCATCAGCAGCCACCAGGTGGTGCCAGCAGATGAAGGAGGGAGCAGGCAGACAGACAGACAGGCACCTGCAGGATACCCAGGCTTTATTGCAAAATTGTCTTCAGTTGGCAGCTCCAGCTCAGCAGATGCAGGTTCTCTGCACCTCAAACTCTCCCCTCTCCAGTGCAGAGGTTGCCAGGAGGGGCCGAGGCTTCACAGGGGAGAAGCACCCAGTGCTGAGCAGCTCCCAGTGCTGGGCGACCGTGATGGGTGGTGCAGCGCCTGATGGTGGGGGGCAAGGGGACAGAGGGTGTCCCTGTGGCTCCGGGGTGGGGGTGCAGCCCGGTGCCCCGGTGCTGCTGGTCACCTCCAAGTGGTGCAGGTTTTCCCGGTCGTGGCTCCTGCGCCGGCTCCTCACCCAGGCAGCCCCGCATGCCAGGGCCAGCGCCACGGGCACCTTCACACCGAGGAAGAGCAGCAGGTAGGTGATGCTGAGCTGGGACCTGGGCAGGAGAAAGGAGATCATGCTAGGGCTTGAGTAGGGTCTGGGCAACGAGGATGCGGACTGGGGCACTTGCATGTCTGCCAGCCGCCCTGCTTGCCCCCGGGATGCTCCTTGGGGCTGCTGCAACCAGGGGGACCCGGGGCTGGAGGATGCATGCAGAGGAAAAGGTGTCTTAGGCTGGGGGATGCTGTTGGGGGTTTGCCTGGACCCCAAGCCCTGACTCACAGCACTGGAGCCTCCCCACAGCCCATGGAGCACAGGGGGTTGCTGGCCAACGGGCTCACGTTGCTGCCCTCGGTTGTGGTTGAAACAGCTGTGAAGAAAACAGAGAGTCAGAGCAAAGTGGAGACCCCCGCACCCCGTCCTGCCCCCTGCACAGGGGGTGTCTGCCCCAAGACTGGCTGTGGAGGTGCGGAAGCTGGAGATGGGGGTCCCTGGGCAATGTACTGGGGAGGAGGAGGATGAAGAAAAAGGGAGCTTTAACTGGGAGGGACTGGAAACCCCAAAGGATGGGCTTGTGGAAGCAGAAACGCTGAATAGGAGTGAGGTAGAGGCTCTGCTCTGCATGAAGCCTCCTCCGTCCCTCATCCAAATTTGCACTGGGGCAGCCTCCAGTGGGTCTCGGTGCCTGCAAGGAGCTTGTTCCCGCTTTGACAACCCCTGTGTTCCCCTGGCTGGGGAGGCCCTGTCCCCAGGTGATGGGCTCCATTGCACACCCCTGCTTGGCTCCCAGCCCAGCTTTACCTGCGGAGACTATCACCTCAGTGCTGTGCCACAGGCTGAACCAGAGGCTCCTCTTCACCCTGCAGGAGTACCAGCCTGCATCCCCTGGCGTGACACCGCCCAGTGTCATGGTGAATGAGAGTGCTGCGTGGTTGTCCCTGATGGACACCCTGCCCTGTGTCACAGTCACCTCCGAGCCGTTGGTTTGGGCAATGTAGGTGAAGCAAAACCAGAAGAAGCCTGGGCGGCACCAGTACTTGGGGTAGAGCTTGTAGCCTGGCTTGTAGCTGCAGGACAGAGCCAGGAAGCCGCCCTGCTCGGCCATCACCTGCACGGGGCCGTCACTGCCCAGCCGCCTGCGGGGGACAGGGAGAGGTGCTGCAAGCACATACCGGCATTGCCTCAGGGAACCAGGAGGGATCTGAGCCTGGGATGCTCGGGGGCACCCTGTCCTGAGGGAGGTGGTGTCCATGCACCTGCTGCGCTGGGGAGCGGTGCTGAGATGAGATGTCCCCAGCCATTAAAAAAAGAGCCCCCGTCAAGCGTGTGTGTCATTAAACGAGCAAAAAGCCTTATTACCAGGGTTCATATGACAGCAATACAAGCATATCTCAGAGATCACCCCTTGTAGCCATCCACTGGCCACAAGAAAAGGACAGTATCAGCTGGGCTCTTGCTATGACCCTGGTGGGCTTCCTGGGCTGTCTCGGTCCCAGCCTCTCCACAGCTCTGACAGAGCCCAGGGGATCCGCCTGACCTGTGCTCCCGGGTCTCACCTGGGTAAATGGTCCAAACCAGGAAAATCCTCATTTTTCAGCTTCTCGCTCCCGATGCGGATTTTTCGCTGTGGTTATTCATGAAGCACCCTGTGGGATGGAACCAAGTTCACACGCACCTGGGCATCCCAGGAGTTTCCCAAGCCTCCTTCTCCCGTTGCTTTCTTGGGCAATGTTTACCTGCAGACCCTGGATGTCTTTTTTAAAGGCAGTTGCTCCCTCCCCTTCACCCAGGGACCATGACTCAGCCTGGGGGTGTCTCATGAGAGAGGCTCTCTGCCTTCGCTCTGAAACAGCCACTGGTTCCCAGAAAAATGCCAAAATGCAGTGGGTTCCTCCGTCACGATGCCCATCTCAGCAGTGAACGCAGCCTCTTCCCCATGCAGAGAGCCCAAAGGGCTTAGGGAGGCTTTGCAGGGGGGCCAGGCCAGAGCGGGGGTCTGGGGACCAGGGTAGAGCGAATGCACATCAGCCCCTGCAAATGGACCGGTTGGGACCACCAGGATGCTCTCCTGGTCATGATGGATTGGGATGATGGACAGCCATCCCCGCTGCACTGCTGCTCCCCGGCTCCTGAGCCGGCTGCCAGTACGAGCTGGGCTGCTTTTGTTTGTTTTCTCAAGCAGAAGTGTCTCATTTCCCCCCTAAACTGCCTTTTTTTGGCACAGCCGTGGGTTTTGAGTGACAACGCTATTTTTCTCCCAAAATTAAATGTTTCCACTGAAAGTTTCGGAAACCCAAACAAAAAAAGCAAAGCTGCTTCCCTGGCAGCTGCCTTGGTGATGGCTTTCTTCCTCGATGCCCCTTGGAAAGAGCAGAAAGCACAAACCCCAGCCCCACCGGAGGCTGAGGCTGCTCCTTCCCCCCATTCCGTCCCCTCCCTGTCCCCCCGCCATGGCAAGAGGAAGCTCTGGGTTTTCCTTCTGATCATCAAGTAACCTCATTCATTCCCAGGGAATGGGGTGACCAGTTGTGAGCCAAGTCACTGCAACTAGCAGCAAGATCTAAATTCAAGAAGTGGCTGGAGACTGCAAACCTGCTTTCTGCTGATAAGCCTTCCTGGAAAGGCTGGACAGCCAGGGCTCCAGCCGCCTCCCCAGCCGCTCTCATCTTCCTCTTGCTTTGAGTGTCGGTTCCAATTGCCCCCTCCTAACACAGCCCCAGAAGTACCGGGGTGCCCAGGGGATCCCCAAAGGGGATGACAGCAGCAGAGCGGCTCTGTGGGTGCACCAGATTGTCCCCTCTCCCCTCCAGACCAAGCCCCCACAGAGGAATTTATTGCTTTGCTCAGCAAAGCAATCTGCTGCTGAGCCTGGAAAACATGCCACTCCTCAGCCTGTGCAAGAATCAGGAATGTGGTTTCTTGCCAGCCAAGAGGCGTGGGTCAATCTACCAAAGCAATGAAGGGGCAGGGAGCTCTCGGGGTCCCGCGGGCCGGGGGACAGTGCCAGCAGGGCCTTGGGCTCCAGCATCATGGGCAGAGGCTGTTACACCACCGAGATGCTGTGGTGATGGGACAGCGGCAGCCGCCTCCTGCAATGCTCCTTCCCCTTCTCTGCCACAGCAAGGACGTCCCTGGGGTTGATCACAAGGACATCCCCTGGGGTGACCCCACAGGGACCCCTCTGCCCACGAGGGATGCTCTGCTAGGACAAGTAGGAAACCTCTTCTGCCAAGAAATGTCGGCGGGCGTCCCCGTCACCTCCTCCTGACACAGGTTGTTTGTGTAGATACTGTTGTCCTCCGGCTCAGGATCCTGCTCCATGTCTCTGCAGCCACCCTGGCAAGGGGACAGCGTGTCCCCGCAGCCCTGGGGCACAGCTGGGCTGTGTGGGGGCTGCCTAGGGCAAGCAACCGCACTGCATGGACCCTGCCTGCACTGCCCGCACTGCTTGCACCAGGGGTCCTCACCTCTGCCAGGTCCAGCTTGTTGTTGTAGATGGGGCCGTGGTCCAGCTCCGTGGTGATGCCTGGCTCGCAGGGGGCAGCAGGCGCTTTGGTGCAAAGGGACAGTGTGCCAAAAAGAAGAGACACAGGGGCAGGTTTTCTGTGTCGCTGGGAGGGGGGAGCTCCCCACAGCCCTGCGCCCAGGGTGAGTTTGTCCCCCAGGTCCTGGAATGGCACCGTCATGTGCCTGGGATGGGGCATGTGTGGGTACTGTTACCTTCCCTCCTCCTCTGCAGGGTGCAGAGGAGCCCGGCGCAGCCGGCGGCAGCCAGGAGGGAGACCAGGACCACACCGGGCACCAGGGCAAGGGGAGAGGAGCGGGGCTGGTTCTCTCCCTCACTAGGCTGGGGCTTTGCTTTTGCAATGCCCTGCATGCTGGTGCCCTCCTACCGCCCCTCGCAGCCAGCCGTGGGGTGGGACACAAAGTGGGGACAACGGCCTGGGACCCCACTGCATCACCTCCAAATGCCCAGGCTGACAGGTGAAGACCCTGTGTGTCCCCATGAGCCCCCTTGCACAGGGACACCCACTGCTGCCCGCAGCGGTGAGAGCCACTGCCCTTTCCCGTGCCCACCCTGTGCCCAAGGGTCCCAAGCTCACCCTGTGGCGGTGGCGTTATTGGTGGGGGGATGCTCCGTTGTGGTGGTGGAGATCCAGGGGATGGGAGTGGCCAGGGGAGTTGCCAGGGTAGCTGATACGGCTGCATAAAAGAAGGTCCTGGTGGGAACCAGGGGCTGGAGATGATCGTGGGTCCCCTACGTCTCCTCCGGCAGCAGGTGAACACTTGCCCATGTCCCCTCCAGCACATGCCCCTGCCCTGCCGGCATCCCTGTGGGATGTGCCCTGCCTGCACCTGCCTGCCCAGCTGCCCCCCTCTCTGGGCTGTGTCTCCCAATGGCGAGATACCTCTCCACCCGCTGTGTGCCAGAGGTTTCCCCGAGGGCGGGAGGGGGTTGGATCTACCCCTTTTCCTGGTCTAGAAACTCAACATTATATCATTTGGCTGTCAGAGGCCAGGTTTGGCAGCCAGTCCCTGGCCTCAGCGCTGGGGCTCAGTGTTAGTGCTTGCTGCCGCGTGTAACCGGCGGCTCCACCATCCTGCCTGCACCGTGATGGGTGCCGGGGCTGAACACTGCATTGGGCTCCAGCACACTCTGCCTGCATCTGCGAGCATCCCCAGGAGAAAGCACCTTGTCACCCCTCCCAGCCCCTGCCACTGGTTTATACTGGATCCCAGGGGCTCTTTACAGCATCGCTGCCTCCTCCCAGGTCACTGCGGGACCACCCTTTCCAAAAAAGAGTCCTGGCCAGCAAAACCTCCAGCCAGCCAGACACCAGGGCTTACCTGGGACCACCCTCCCTGTCACCAACTCCATCAGGTCTCTGTCTGTCCTCTCAACCCCGCACCAATAACTCCCAGCATCTGCCTCAGAGGTCCTCCACGCTGAGCAGGACCATGCAGAAGATGTGTCTGTTCTGGATGGAGACCTGGCCATGCTGCTGGGGTGCTTCCCCGCCCACCGTCTCCACCACCTTGTGGCAGGAGTCCCGGCTGGTCCCCCAGCACCAGTACTTGTTGTAGCCCTCGTAGTCCCAGGGGTACCAGCAGCGGAGGGACAGCATCTCCCCGGCCTAGCCACTGACCTCCCTGGGGACAACCAGAGCCTGGCAAACTGCGAAGAAACCCGCAGCGACACTGGAGAGAAGCAGGGCTGCAAAGACAGCCTTCCCCCTAGCCCCTCCTCCTTGGCTCCCTTTGGAAAGAAGCGCTTTGGGGAAGACCCCATCTGCTGGCTTTTAGCCCCAGACACGAGGCCACAGTGATGGGATCCTTTGGCTCCGTCAGTGCGCGATGAGGAGCCTGTGCCCCTGGGGGGGCGCTCAGCAGCCCCAGCCCCTTGATGCCAGCAGGAGCCAGAGCATCACCGGCACAGTCGGAGCCTGTCCTCACCTGGGAGAAGGAGCCAGCCCCAGCCCAGTGATATCCCCATCGTCCCGCTTTGCTCCAGAGATCCGGAGGAAGCATCAGCCTCCTGCACAGGGCAGCAAGCTGGGGGACGCTGAGCTGATGTGCTCTCTTGGCTTCTTTCATTGCTTTTTTGCTTGTGCAAGAGGCGGCTGCTCTGCTGCAGGGTTATTTTTATCTGGCTGGGCTTCCCCTTAGGACTGGGGGTTTTCTGCTGTGGGTGAAAAGCTGCTGAGATGCTTTTTGCAGACTGGCACATCTGAAGCACACTAAGGAGGGTGGGCAGCCATAGAAATGGGATGTGGGACCTCATGCACCCCACTTGGCAGGGGGGTGTAGGAGGGAAGGGGTCTTCACCCCAAACGGCTGCTGCAGAGAGATGCCGGAGCACGTGAGCTGCACAGAGCTTCCAATGCCAAAGTGGGGCAAAACCAGCACGGGAGCTTGAATCTTTGCTTGATCTTTGCAGAGCCCACCTCATGTTCCTGGGGGTGCTGGAGGCTGCGTGTCCTGGTGCTCCCTCTCGGCCAGGCTAAGAAGTGATGCCGGGATGGGTGCAGCTCCCCAGGCACTCGGAGGGCATCAGCTCAGCCCCTGGGCTACATTTCAGCTGACAGGGACATGCCTGGCCCTGCCAGCTCTCGGGACTACAGGTGCCTGGCCCCAGCCCTGGGCTCTGCTGGGGTCTGCTGCACTGACCTGGTTTGGGGGGAAGTGGGAGACATGAGACATATGGAGAGAGGGGAGTGGGAGTGATCCAGACATTGCCCAGAGCTGCCGTATGGCACCGAGGGCTGTGGCTGGGTGGCTGGAGGTTGACTCTACCGATGGTGCTTGCTGGGGCAGAGTGGTTGGGATGATGTGGGGCTTCTTCCTCCTCCTCCTTCTCCTCCTCTGGCTTTTTTATCCCAGGTATGACCATGCTGGGGCTCAAGGGAAAATTGGGAGCATGCCTGCATTGCTGGAGCCGATCCAGGCAGTGGGTCCCCCTGTGCTCCCTCTCCCCATTTGGCACAGGAGCTTCTTGCAGATGATGAGGCTCGGGTTGCCCTCGGAAGCCAGCAGCACCCAGAGGAGCTCCCCTGGCCCATGGAGGGGCAGGGATGGAGCTGAGTTTTCCCCGGCCTGAGCTCCAGCTTGGCCGCCTGCTGCCCAGGCCGCTGCCACAGGGCTGTCTGCAGGCCCTTCATGCAGCATCTCCCCACTTCTTTTTCTTTCCATCCTTGTGGGTTTTCTTCCTCTTTCTAAAACTGCTGCGTAGGTTTCAATTTCGCAGCAGGGTGATTGTAGTGATTGTATTTGGGTAGATGATGAGACCTACCCAAACAGGGGTTTTTCCTTCCGCATCTCCCCCACTTGGGATACGCAGCTGAAATCCTGATGTCTGCACAGGAGGCTGGGCTGGGGGGAGCAGGATGGGACTCCGTGCAGCCAGGCTCCCCCAGGACCATCCCTCCACCCCACCCTGCCCTTCAGCCCCTTCGCTTTGTGCGAAGACCTGGAGGGAAGGGAACAAGGTGCCAGGTAAAAATAAAGAAGCAGATGTCTGAGGGCTGTGTGGGAACAAGGATGACCGCACCGACTGCGGCACCACCTCCTTCCTGGGGCACCAGGCACCATGGAGTCACTGGGGCCAGGGAGGGGACAGAGGTCACGTCTCCAACTGAATGCTGACCTCCCCTTCCTCCTCATGTGTTCCTTATTGCTGAGCACAAGAACTGTGGAGGATGAGAAGGGGCTGCCAAGGCATTGCATCCCCTGGTTCCCTGCAGTTTGGACCGGAGGTGCTGGGCTTTTAACCCCTGATTGGGGGATATTTTAAACACATCCCAAATCTTCCAATCTCATCTCATTTAATAACCTCATGGCAGGGTGGGGATAAACAGCACTGCTGGCCTGGTGGTGTGCGCATCCCACTGTGGGACTCCGTGGCACACTGGGATCCCCGGTCTCATGTGGTTTTGAGGGGATGGGGCTTGCTTCTGTGGGTTACAGGAAATCTCAACGGGACAGGCAGAGAGAGCTTGGGAAGCAGTGGGGAAACAGTGGGACAGCTGCAGGGGTTGCCTGTTCCTGGACATGGGGCTTTCTGGCAGCGAGGGGCTGAGTGTGGAGCCGCTCAGTGCGTGTTTATGTAGATCAGCTGCAGTTCTGGAGCTCTGGAAATGGAAACTTCGTCTCCCATTTCAAAGTCCTGAAATGGGTGAGAAATGTGAAGATTTGGGACACTTTGTAGGTCTGCCTATGCTAGAGCCCTAAAAGCTTGTGTCTACATAATGCCTGTTCCTACAGGGTTTGATAGCTGCTGCCTGGGACAGGCTATTAAAGGGAAGGGGAAGGCTGGGATGGGGGAAGGAATGTGACCCTGAAGCAGGGCAGCTCCTCCTCGCTGCACCCCAAAGCAGGGCAGCTCATCCTCGCTGCACCCCAAAGCAGGGCAGCTCCTCCTAGCTGCAGGGCTGGGAGCAAGGAGCACCCATGGGGTAATTTGCTGCATGCTTGGGGAGCTGTCCCAGCCCCTTTACCTGCCACTTGGCTGGGCTGTTCTCATAGTCATCCTCGGTCGAGCTGAGCTCCCACTCCCTGTTCATATAAATGTTACTGGAAGCGGCTGCTCGCTTCCAGCTTGCAGTGACCTGTAGGGGATGAGGTGTGTGAGGACAAGGGGGGCTCCAGGTAGTGGCTCCCTCATGGTGGAGCCATCACAAAACCCCCATCCCACTGCCTTCCCACCCATGGTACCTGGAGATCCTTGTCCCTCTTCCTCTCCACAGCCCAGGCTGCTGGGGGAAGAGCAAGAGAAATGGGTCAGACCAACATGGAGTTCCCTTTGCTGAAGGGGAGCATTTTGAGGGGTCCCGAGCCCTTCCCCATGGGTGTCCCATCAGTTCCTGTGCAACCTCAGGTCTGGCCTGACTTTGCTAAGAGCCCCCTGGACTGTGGGGCTCAGTGCGTTGGGGTCTTGGGAAAGGCTCCAGCCCCTTTCACCCCAAGCTCTGCTCACCCCTGGGACGGGAGCGGGAGGGCAGCGTGTGGTGCGCTGGGGTGGGGGGACGGATGCTGGGGAGCAGCGCAGGGACCCCTGCAGCCACCCTGCAGAGGAGAACCACAGGTTGGCCCCCCAGATCACTTGTACCTCTGCTCCTCTCCAGCAATGCTCTTCTCATCCTACAGCAGATGATGATGCCCAAAACCAGCACCAGCACAATGGAGGGTGTCAGGCAGGTTTGGGGTGCTAGGAGAGGAGAAAAGGGTGTTACTGCCCTTCTGCACTGCCCCCTCTGCAGCCCTGTGCCCCAGGGAGGGCTTTTGTCTCTGTATTTAGCACAGCCCTGGAGGGGCATGAGACTCCTTGGGCTGGGAAGGATATTCCAAGGATTTCTCCCAGGTTTCCTGGCCAGGGATCCATGCATGTGTACACACAAAGTCTGTCCAACTTGACGTGAGCCAGATGCACAGATTCATCCCCCACCTCCATGGACAAGTGCCCAGATGCAGCACACACCTGCCTGGGCTGTCGGGGTCCCCAGCAGCCCTGTGGGAGCTGGGCAAAGACCCTGGGACCCCCAACCAGTGCAGCCCTATGGCATGCAGGGATACAGCAGCCCCCTTAGCATTACATTTTGCTTTCTCCAGATATGCCCCACTGGTTCCAAAGCCCTGTGGGCAGGCTGGAGCTGGATGCTGCATCCTCAGGTGCCTAGTCCTTGTGCTGGGACCTGTCCCTCTCCTCCCTGGTGGCCCTGGTACTCACCCAGCCTGCAGGCTTCTGACTTTCGGCATGGACACAGTGTTTTCCAGCTCCAGGAGAATCCATGGGAAGGTGGAAGCAGATGTGGCCTCTTCCCCCTGTGTCATGTGGAGGTCATAGTGTGTTGTCTTGGGCACTGTGGTGTAAACAGATGGGAAGCAAAGTGCCGTGGTGCTTGTTACCTGGTCCTGGGCTGTGGCTGAGGTTGGTGACTGGGGGCTTCGGGGCCCCAGAGCCTGCTGGCAGGGAGGTCATGGGGGGTGGCTGGGAAATGCCAAGCATGGCCCCAGGGGGGCTGTATGCACCGCAGGAGCGAGGTGGGGGATGCTGGGGGATCACCGAAGGCAGCTGAGAGAGGGATTTCTTCCATCCCCGGCTCTCCCTGTCCTCCCTCCCAAGCCTCCCCTCTCTCCATTCCCTCTGCCCCTCCAGACTCCATTGAAGCAGAATGACCAAACCACGTGCTTGCCTGGGAGAACAGACACCACAACGGGGTACATGGGGTCATACCAGTCTACCTGGATCCCACACCAGTACTGATCCCCATCCTCCACTGTCAGGTTCTCCATGGTCACCACGCACACGTGCCGAGTAGGGTCATCTTGCAGAGAGACCCTGTCCCCCCACGCCTCATGCCTGGGGGCCGTGGTCTGAACAAGGACAGAGCAGGAAAACCAGCTGCTGCCCCTGCACCAGTACTTATTGGCATCCACCAGCTCTGGCTCGTACTCACAGGGTACCTCCACAGAGCCCCTGGGGAAGCCATTCACCTCCGCAGGGCCCCGCAAAGCCCAGCATCCTGCAGGGACAGAGACCGTGCCAGCCTTTGGGCAAATACAAGCCCATGTACAAGCCTCCTGCCAGTCCCCAGCCCATTGCCCATCCCCCTGCCACACAAGCCACTTCGCGCTGCCCCCAGAAAACCTCTCCCATAGGGAGCGGGGCTGCAGCCCGGGGGTCCTGCCCCGAGGAGGGCTGCCAGGAGCTGTGCAGGGGTGGGCACTGGAGATGCACTGGGTTCAAGGTGGGGGGAGGCTGTGTGGGGCTAGGGGCTGAGGAGGGAGAGAGGGCACAGGGGGAACCCCCCTGGTCTCTCTTTGACTCCCAGTGTCTGGAAAGCCACTTCTGCTTCTGCCAGCAGACTCTTCTGAGAAGAGCTGCCTCTCCAGCCCTGGGCAGGGCAGTCCCCCCCAGGGTCTCCCCGGGGTCAGGTTTAAAAGAAAGGAAGAAATGCCAAATATCCCCCTGCTCTGCAGCCCCCTGGGGAGCTTCACCTCTGCCCTCCTCCAAAGCCAACCCCCCCCAGAACACTGCTCCCACCCCAAAACGTTCAGGTTTCTGTTAAAGCCATCTCTGTCAGCAAGCACAAGGTAGCAAGCCTGCCCTGCCTGCCCTGCCTGCTGCTTTCATGGCACAGGGGGGGTCACAGGATTTACAGCCTCCTGCGGGGTGTTTTTAGGGATCTGTGAGTTGGAAAAGGTTGCCAACATCTGCGTGGGATTGAAATAATTAATCAGTACTTGGCAGAGGCGAAAGTAGGGAAGAAATATAACCGCGAGGCATTTCCATCACTGCTGGATGAGGATGTGGATTTTGGAAGGTCGCACAGCCCCAGTGAGCCCTTACCCACTCCCATCAACATGAGAAGATCCTGCTCTCACCTGGGAGGAGAATCCAGGTCCAGACCAGGAACCTTTCCCCCATCCCATTCGCTCAGCGGCTGCAGGCTCAGCCCTTGCTCCCCAGAGCTACATGTTCCTGGTAGCGGCCATGCCAGGTGCCAGCTGCCCTCGAAGGAGCCCTTCACAGCCGCAGTGATGCTCCTCGGCTTCCTGCCCTGGCTCCACTTCCCTCAGGGCGCGGGTGCTGCCTCACTTCTCTAGCTCGGGGCAGTGCGTACGGCGGCTCCTCTGGGCCAGGGAGACCCGCACCAACCACGTCTTTCTGAACTCACTCAGACCAAGTTGTAACTTTGCCCTTGCTAGCAGCTCCTGCGGCCAGGGAGCTGCAAAGGGGGTCAGAAGCAGAAGGATGGCTTAGGCAAAGACCTCGAGAGGCTAAACTCAGCTTTCACTTTCTGTTTAATAGAGTTTCAGGGCTGATGAAAAATTAAGTTCAGCTTTTCAAAGGGGAAAACCTCATGCTGAAGAGGAGAAATATGCTGAGGATGACCAAACTACTATGGGTCAGTGGCCTCTGCTCTGCTCCCGCTGGTACCCGTGTGCTGGGCTGCTCAGGGCTGCGTGCATGAGGAGCAGCAGCTGGAGGAGCTGGGGTTTAGTTTTCATCTGCCCCAGAGTCTGTGCTGCCTGGAGTCAGCCCTGGTGTGGCCGGGAGCACGGACGCTGGGGTGGGAGAGCCTCTCCCCAGCAAGGTGTCACGCACCTGCTCTCCCTGTGATGGTGTCCTGCTCATGGTACACGAGAGCTGCTAACATACAGCAGCGCTGAGCTGCGGGATACGGCAGAGGACCAAGCTCTTTGAAATACAAACAAGAAGGTGTCAACCCACCCAGGAACCTGTCAGGCAGGAGAGGCAGGCACCAAGTTACCCTGCAAGGGTTTTTGCATGTGGAGGGGAGAAATGCAGGAGATGATGCGCAGGCATCCCTACCACTGCCCCGCAAAGAGCAGTGAGCTCTTCCCACCGTTCCCTCGGGGCGGGAGGAGGATTGGGAGGTGGAGGCTCCAGCTGAAACATGCACAGGGAAGATGCCTACAAAATCATTTGCTGGCTGGGGATTTTGAGGGCAGCACGGTTATCCAAAAGCGACCAGAAGCACTTCTAAGAGCCACTTTGGTAGAAAGGCTGGGGGAATTTTCTAAGCCACGTCTGTGCTATTGCCATCAGATAAGAGGTATCATTTCCCCTTCACGTTCTCTGTTTCAGGTTTGGTTTCTGGGCAGGACAAGCAGCTGCCCAGCCCAAGGGCAGGGGCTGGGACCCCCAGTTCCTCGCCGTCACTGCAGTCCCCAGTGTTACCCTCCAGAGAGTTCCTGAGTCCGTTACAGTGGCTGAAGGCGGGTCTCCTTGCTGCCCCTGAGGACACTGCAGGAATTTACAGCCATCCAGCACTGATGCTGCAACTCCCACGTGGGGTTTTACCATGATATTTCTCCTTTCAGCTGTTGGGTGAATGGGCCCTGGCTGCAGTGGGGATGTTGGGTGGGGGGTGTTGATAAGGGGTTTGCAAAGGGGATGGCTCTGGCTCAGCCTCAAACCACCTGGGCAGCCTGTGGTGCTCCTGGAGGAGAAGAGCAAGATGGGAGCAGGCAGGAAGAAGGAGCCCTGGAGCACTGACGCGAGGGGTTCTGTCACACAAGGGGCTGTGATATTTATCCCAATTAAAGCGAGTCTCAGGTTGAAAGTGATGAAACCAGAAAGGGAGTGGAGTAATTCAGACAGAAACCAATGCAGCAGAGCACAGTGTGGAGCCGCGCTGCCTGGTCCCCTGCAGAAATGGAGACAGCCCCGCTGAGCCCCCCTGCCAACATCCTCCAGCCGGGGCACAGGTGTGGGTGTTGGGGTGCTGCAGAGACCCCGGGGGGGGCAATCCATAAACACAGCCACCTGCGGAGGAGGCTGCAACGAGGGGCAGGGGAAGGCACCAGGCTCTGCACCAGTGTCTCTGCAGGGCTGCTGTGGCTGGGAAGACGCTGCCCTCCCCACCACGGGCAGGGCAAGGGGGCCCTGATGGGGAGAGCCAGGTCCTGCCCTGCTCTTGAGCTGACACACCCTCTCTTTAGGCAGCAAGTGGCTTGGGAAACTCAAGGCAAGGCTATTCTATAAGATAAGAATTGTTGCTGAAACAATTCTCAGGAATCCCAGTCATGCATCCTGACAGGAACAAATCAGCTCGTCTTTTCGTCTCAGCCACACTTGAGGATGGAGCAAGCACTCGCGTGCGGCTCAGTAGCGATGTCAGTGAGCAAAGTGGCCCTGGCAGCGGCAGAGTGATCGCTGGTGATGGGAACACGGCAGCAGGAGATGAGCTGACACCTATGCTCCTGCAACCCCTGCCTGGCACCTGCCTGCGGGCAGCATTCCCAACCCCTGCCCAGCAGTGACGGGACATGGAGTGACACAACTGGATGCTGCTTTTGCCCCAGCTCTGGTAAGATTCTGGGTCTGGGTTTAGTCTCTGGCAGTGGCCTTGAAAAAAAGGCTCAAAGCCCTCCTGGGACAGGCAGTAATTGAATCAATCAGTGCATGCACCCCCTCGGTGCACGGCCCAGCACCAACAGATCTTCCCCAGCTCCCATCCCACCTTACTACCCACTGCCACAGCTGAGCCTTTCCAGAGTCCTCCTCTGCTCTGGGCTTCAATGACATTTCCAACCCCCAATTCTGTTATTTAATCTAGGACCTTTGAAAAATAATCTGGGTTTTTGAGACTGTGCTTTCATGAGCAGCTTTGGCAACTTTGGTGAAATTGTTCTTAGGAGATAAGGCTGAATATAGTAATTGCTAATGCAGCTCCTTTAGGGCTGGCTGACTGAGCACAAACAGTCTGATCTCTCCTGCTGCCATCTCAGATAACCCAGATAAGCCCAGATCATTCCCAAATCTCCTGACTTAGCAAAGCTAGTAAAAGGAGAAATACCTGCAGACGTTGTGGTGGTGAAGGGTTTACTCTGGGCTGTGCCTTAGGCTGGACTCCTCAGCCAGAAAGGGCTAATAAGGCAGGGGTTAGTTATTGCAGTGAAATTAAGAAAGCAAAATTCAACAGATTCAGAGGATGAAATTCTGACTCCTCCCTAGCTCACAGGGAAGGAATGACTTTGGCAGGGCTCAGATTTCCCCCCAAAAATGTTGTACAGGCAGACCAAGGAGATACTGCAGCAGGTTAATGGGGTTGGGCAGCATAGAATGAGTAGGAGTAGGTGAGAAGGACAGTGAAGCAGAAACTCCCGAGCTGGATTTAAATCTTCCACTGTTATAGCTGTACTTCTCAAGGCAAATAGACAAGTAATTAAGCTATCAGAGATACAATCTACCAGCAAACAAACCCAAACAACGGAGCTAAATTGCAGGTTCATTTGAAATCACTTCTGCCATTTGCAGGTCATTTCCTCTGATCTCATTGCTCTGCACTGACTTCAACTGGTCGGCGCTTGCTCAAGGCTATAAGCTGCTCGCTGGCTCCCAGGAACCTCTGCTGGGGTCTGGGGAAAGCTGGGAGAGCAAGTGGTTTGCTTTGGACAATGGGGAAAGATCTTCATCGATGTGTGAGGGGAGGAGGGCGATGCAAGTGTCAGGCTGATGATGTCAGCATCTGACGAAGATGCTGATACCACTTATCTGCAATGGGTCAGGTCCCCCGGAGCCATAAAGCCCTTGGAGCCATGCCAGGCTGTGCTGGTGCCTGTCTTCTGCCAGCAATCTGTGTTGTCTCATTAGGCTGCATTACCCTTGGCGATATCATGATAGATAGGAAAACTGTCTTCCTCCTGAGAGCTGTTAAACCTGCAGGGCCAAATGTGTCTCTGGTGTAACGCCAGTGCCTGCAGTAAGAAAGGAGAATTTGGCTTTACAAGGCTTTCCTTCCTCCCAACCAGGCCCTTGCTCAGCAGCAGCTCCTCACTGCTTTCCTTTGAGACTCAGAAAAGGGACACAAATGTTGCTGGAGCTGAGATGGGTCAGAGGATGCTCTCAGACCCTGCCTGCAGCAGGGATGTGCCAGGAATCCTCCTCCAGAGGTAAGCAGGGCTGGAGTCTTGGACCCGGTGGTGCACTGGGGGCTTCCTCTCCTCTTCACTGGGGTTAAGTTCATCCCACCCTCTGGGAGAGGTTTGTCTGAGCACCAGCACAGCTTGGGTGCCCAGGGTGGAGCCGCACGGTGCCTGCAGCAGATCTGGGTCTCTGGGGTCTATGTGACAACAGGCAGCTGGGGTAAGGGCAATACGCCCACTCTGTGTGGGTGCTGGGGCAGGAGAAGGCTGACCACGCACTTGAGACACGTTAGCATGAGGTCTCCATCCTCAAGGGGCTGATACAGCACTAGGACACCCATGGAAAGGCTTTTTTCCAAGTTCTTGGTGTATTTAAGAGGACAGAGAGTTGCCCTGGCTTTGTTGAAGTCACCCTGAGGTTTGCTGCTCTTGTTTTCCTGGCCCCACCTGGTKTGTGGGGTGTGCACTATGTTGAACCATGATGCTGGCCTTGCCACTGATAAATTATCTGATCCAGACACTGTGGCTCATGATATCGCTTATTTTTGCACTGTTGATCGTCTTCCAGTGCTTGAGACCAATGGGTGGTCGGCTGCAGGATGGTCTGTGTTGGGCCTGCATTTAGCTTCTTGGCCTTGGGCAAGCCTGAAAACCTCCTGCCCCTCTGGGTTGTTTTTCATCTTTTCTGGCTGTTGTGGTCAAGACTGATCATCTGACCCAGCAGAATCTGCTGTCAGAGGAAATAATAGGCAGATATAACTAGCAACATCAGGCCCAGGCAGTCAAACAGCAATCAGACGGGTGCAGATGGCTCTTGGAAACATGGTCTGTTCCTCTGGCTTGGGGCCGTCTGCTGATCTGGAAGGAGATTGCGGGATCGGGAGCACAGGTGGTGTTTTCCTCAATCCCTTCAGTGGTGGGGAAGAACACTGAAAGGGAAAGGAAAACACAGCTGATTAACAAGTGGCTCAGAGGCTGGTGCCACC